>CM056384.1:36649129-36851434 GCA_029718625.1 Synaphobranchus kaupii | reverse complement strand
CAAGAAAACAACGGCGCCACTTTTCTGTTGTCAGCATTGCCATGGCGGTCGTGACATGGAGAACCACGGAAACAGCCGGCCTATGTACTGCGCGACCAGACCGACATCTTTATTTTGTGTCTCAGAAGTGAGAGGTTCACTTTGAAAGGCCTGGAAAACTACAACTGGAAAATGATTAAGCCATCAATTTACATCTTGTACAAACGCATCTCTCCAGATATATTAATGTGTTTGTTAATGGTATGCCTGCCCTGCACTTTCACTCTTTAAGGTTAAGACAAAATTAATTAATTGAATCAATAGTACCCCAGGCGCGCGCACACACACACACACACACACACACACAAGCATGCATACACACACACACACACACACACACACACACACACACACACACACACACACACACACACACACACACACACACACACACACACACACACACACACACACACACACACACACACACACACACACACAGACAGAGGCACATTCCTCGATCTGTGCAGCTCATTATTTGGCCAGAGACATAGAGAAGGCTTCCAGGTCCCTGCCATCACACAGAGAGTCAATCTGGGGGCATTTGACACGGTAGCGGGAGAGCGCCCGGCCCGGCTGTGTGACGGCTGCCCCTCCCCTCTCCCCCTGCAGAGTCCAGCCAGCCGGCGGGTCAGGCCTGTTCCCAGGGTACGAGAGGGCACAATCCCGCCACAAATGGCACTAATTGGCACCTCTGCAGGCACCGGCTCTGGGAGGGCAAAGATCAGGTGGCATGGGGGGGGGGGGGGTTTTTGGCATCTCCTCTGCCGCTATACCAGGCAGTCTGTACAAAGACGCAACCGTACTGCACCTGTCCCAACAAAGGATATGATATTCAGAGCACAATGAAGTGTGTGTGTGTGTGTGTGTGTGTGTGTGTGTGTGTGTGTGTGTGTGTGTGTGTGTGTGTGTGTGTGTGTGTGTGTGTGTGTGTGTGTGTGTGTGTGTGTGTGCGTGTGTCTGTCTGTGTGAGTGCTTGTGTAAATCTGTGTGAAAAAGTATTGTGTATGTATGTTGACACTGAGTTAGTTACAAGGTCTAAGATATCCCTGACATAAAATATGTGGGGCTCTTTGTTTATATTTAACTGTGGTCTAAAACATAATTTAAATGTGTATGTGTGTGTGCATGCACGTGTGCCCATGTGCGTATGTAGGTGCTTGTGTGTGTATGCATGCTTGTGTACTGTATACACAAGTGTCTGTGTGTGTTTTCCGTCTTCACAGTAGCAAGTGGTAGACTCAGTCCGTCCAGTCCGCCTTATCTAATCTTTCCTATTTGTTTGTCACGGCTTATCCAGGTGTCTGATGATTAAAAACTCACTCAGTGCGCTACTGTGCATGCAAATGTCACTGCGAGATCTGCAAAACCGCACGACCAGCGCGTTGACAATGAAACCGAGGCACTGTGCATGACTGACAGACTGCAGTCTGAAACGGAAACGGTGGCTGAGGTTCTCACCAGTATGCGGTCGCTGTCGATGATGGTATTGAGGCGGTGGGCGATGGTGAGGACCGTGCACTCCCGGAATTTCTCCCGAATGGTCTTCTGAATCAGCTCATCTGTCCTGCAGGAAATAAACATGCAGAGGAAGCCAATGAGAGACAGGCGTCCTTATACCTCAACCAATGGAAGATATATAAATCAACCCCATCAGAGAAAGAGCCTTGACCAATAGGAAAGCAAATAAAGGTGTGTAGAAATGTAAAGGTAAATATGAATGTAATGGTGAGTGTTAATGTAAAGGTAAATATGAATGTAATGGTGAGTGTTAATGTAAAGGTAAATACAAATGTAAATGTAACGGTAAGCATTAATGTAAAGGTAAATATAAATGTAAATGTAACGGTAAGCATTAATGTAAAGGTAAATATAAATGTAAATGTGATGGTAAGCATTAATGTAAAGGTAAATACAAATGTAAATGTAACGGGAAGCATTAATGTAAAGGTAAATATAAATGTAAATGTAACGGTAAGCATTAATTTAAAGGTAAATATAAATGTAAATGTAACGGTAAGCATTAATGCAAAGGTAAATATAAATGTAAATGTAACGGTAAGCATTACTGTAAAGGTAAATATAAATGTAAATGTAACTGTAAGCATTAATGTAAAGGTAAATATAAATGTAAATGTAATGGTAAGCATTAATGTAAAGGTAAATATAAATGTAAATGTACATGTAAACATACAGGTAAATGCGAAGGTGAGCGTAATTGTACCTAGGGTCCACATTGGCCGTGGCCTCGTCGATGATGAGGATGCGGTTCTTCCTCAGGATGGCACGTGCCAGGCAGACCAGCTGCCTCTGGCCCACGCTGAAGTTGGACCCGGACTCGGCCAGCTCCGTCTCCAGTCGCCCCGGCAAATCCTCCACCACCCCCTTCAGCTGTACCTGAATGGGACGGGACCAGACCGTGTATCTGAATGACTGTCACCTGGCGATCCCCCCACAGTCTCCCCAGGGGGTTTCAGAAACATCACCTTTAAATTAGACCCCGCAATGCAACTGACTCAATACAAATGAGTGAAACACAATACAGAAGCAGAGGGTCATCACACCCCCCACGTCCGACAGGCCGCGCCATCTACCCACAATTACAACTGAATCGCTTCCCCCAGGCCCCCGTGGTGCTAAAGGGATTTCCCCCTAACTGGGGGGCAGGGCTGCTGAATGGTGGCATTGTATTGGAGGTGTGGGGGCATGGGGGGTCAGAGGGATCTCCCTAAGGGTCGCTGGGGAAGGTTCATTCAGAGCCCCGGCTGGCCCCAGCCCCAGTACCTCCTGAAGAGAGTTCCACAGGTCCTCATCTGTGTGCTGGCTGAAGGGGTCCAGATTCTTCCGCATGCTCCCAGTGAAGAGCATAGGATCCTGGGTAGAGGAGCACAGTGTTAGGCAGTGTTAAGCTTTGTCTGTCTGTGCATCTACCCAGTGGGAAGGCACGGTCTGTAATTAAGTCATAGTTGAATGAGAGGGTAGGCCAATGAGAGGGTAGGCATGGTAATTAAGTCTTAGGCAGCCAATGAGAGTGTAGGTATGGTAATTAAGCCTTAGGCAGCCAATAGGAGGGTGCATATAGTATTTTGACATTCAGTTGCTTATCATTCATTCTTAATTTCTTGCAGCTGGACCTGGTATGAAAGCTAAACTGCCCTCATTGGTGACCTCCCCAAATAATGTCATGAATCTGCACCCATGGCAACAGTAGTTAACCAGTGGTTAACAGTTAACCCTTGTGATGTCTTCATATTCTGTATCCTCCCCGTATCCTCAGGGTCAGAAATGACCCGTTCTCACTGCCTGCCCCCTATGAGAAAACCTCAAACCCAAAATCTATTTTGCATGACGAAACAACCTGTCACTCATGAACAACTTGGTGAATAGCTGTTTTCCTACTTCGCAGTGCAGAGAAGTTGTATTTATAAGTTGTATTTATTCAGTGTACAGTGTTCAGGGGCAATGCTGTACAGTACATGCACCAGAAGGTTTTTGTTTTGTCTGAGTTCAAGCATAGGCACACACATTTTCTCTTTCTCACTCTGTGTATGTGTGTGTGTGTGTGTCGTGTGCGTGTATGGTGTGTGTATGTGCATGTGCATGGTGTGTGTGTGTGTGTGGGGGGGGGGGGGGGGGAGTGTGCGTGTGTGCGTATGGGGTGTGAGTGTGTCTGTCTGTGTGTGAATGTGTTGTGAATTAGTCTGTAATTAATGTTTAACTACAGGGTCAAAAAAGACCCGAAGACACCCTAATGTCTAAGGTGGTGTACAGCTTTTTTAAAAATGTTTCACTTTTTCTAATCTTAGGGTCACTCTAGGAGAACTCATCGAATCTCATGCTGAAAAAAATTAATTTAGGGGGTTTTCACTGCTGTTAAACTCAGAAAGGGGTCTTTTTTGACCCGAGGACAACACGAGGGTTAAGGTTTAACCCTCATATTATGTTCAGGGTCAATTTGACCCAATTCAGTGTTTGACGCCTTGACGTCTCTTAAAAACCACCAAAAACCTTATTTTTTTCATCTTGACACTATATGACATTTCCTAATTTGTGGGGATTAAATAGTAAACATGCAATAAACATAACATGTTTTCAAAAGTCCTGTACCAACTTTGTATACAAAGGTGTTGTGTGGGGTCATTTACGGGGTAGCTGTATAAAATGTAAGAAAATATACAACCATTTTTATTTTTTATCTCTGATTTTTTTTGTCGTTTTTTTTATATTTTTAACATTTAGGGATAAAATGCTAGTCAATTGGGAGACACACAAAAGGTGACACAGAAAGTGTCAAATATTTCTATTACAATAGTCAGTTTAAATGTTTGGGGTCAATTTGACCCCAAACATAAAAAGCGTCATAAAATGTCAACATTATATGAGGGTTAAGGTTAGCATATTTCACTGAGAGACTCTTGAGTGATGTTCAATCAGTGGCTGCACACATCCGTTGTAGCACTTGTGTAAAATGGAGTTAACTGAGGATACTTAATTTCAATACTTTAACTGCCAAAAACAAGAAAAGTATGAAATAATGAGAAAAATGTTATCAGCAGTAGTTTTAATTGTGTTTATAATCCGCTAATTTTAATATTAAGTAATATACAAACAGGAAAATTCACAGAGCTTGAAACAAGGCTTTCATGTAAAATGCCTTCTAGCCTCAAAAAGTCTCATTATGACTATTATCCCCACTGAGAATGCACACCCATCTGTAAAAAATAATAAGAATAATCCAGGCAGTCAGTCTTTATGTTCCTCAGCTTCAGGCGTGAGGTTTCTCACTATGTGGAGGTGCTTTTTTGTGGTCACATTCACGGATTGAACAAAGTTTCAATGGAAGCTCCACATTAATGAGCAGTAAATAAGCTGTTATATCATGCCCTGGTCTGGACTGGATTTTTACACCTGTAAGATTACACTGGAACTCACACCTTCTGCAGTCCCTGTAAACCATGGCAATAGGGCATGTATACACACACAAACAAAAACATTCACACATAAACACACACTTCCACTACATGCCACAAAATGTCAGTTATTTTAAGGAAATGTATGAAACGCTTATGGAAGTTTCCCAGTCTGGTCACCGAAAAAACAAAGCACAGTCCATGAAGCTACAGCGGATGAGATAAGCCTTTTTTCCCCTTTCATTGTGCCGCTATTTCTCTGTCGCTTTATCAATATGACAGCAAAAGCAAACAGCGCCGTGCTTAACAAACAAAGTTTATGACATTTTATTAGACAAATCTGGTGTTTGACAAAACATTAACAAGTGTAAATTGGCCTCAGGAGACATATAGATAGAAGCACCAGCAAAGGCTGTCAGGGAGGCACAATGGGAATGAGGCCGAGGCGATAAATGCAGCTTATTTAAGACAGTAATCTGTCAGCCAATCAAGATAAGGGGAAACTGTAAGATTAGGGGCCAACCAGGTACAGTACAGTATAAGAGAGAAACAGAGACCAGCTGCTGACGGTTACAGTAATCACTGCTGTCAGTGTTTAATGCCTATCAGGAGCGATGGAACACAGGCACACACAATCCAACAACACACACACGCGCACGCACGCACACACGCTCATGCACACACACACAGACACAGAAGCCGTCCCTCATATACACACACACACACACACACAGACACACACACTTCTATATCAGCATCCTGTACACTGTTACATGCCGGACCATCAGCCTACCCCATAAATGTGCGCACTTCTATCAGTACGCACGTCAGGGAGCTCCTCGCTAAACATTAACAAATAAGCACACAAGCCGCCCCCAGAGGGACAATTTCATTGCGTTACATATTGACTTGGCAGACGACTTCATCCAGGGTGACTTAACATGGCTTAAAAATTATCCATTTATACAGCTGGATATTTAACTGCAGTGATTCCTTCGCTCAAGGATACAAACAGCAGAGCCCCCGCCCCCTCCCCCACTGGGACTGGAACCAACGACCCTTAGGTGCGGGCGGGGCGCCACGCTGCTCTGTGGCAGCCCGTTTCACAGGTTTTTTTTTTCCGCATATCATATCACATCTTTATTTTTTTGTCTCTCCCAATTCTATGAGACCTACCCTCCCTACCCCCACGCCACGCGCCACGTGTGTTCCCCTCATCTGCGTCCAGGGGGGCCGCTGTCATTAAGCCGCTCAAGCCCCGAACCAGCCCGCTTTCTCTCTCACACCCTCTAATTGAGGATTGAGTGTAAAGTTGGGAAACGGAGCCAGAGCGTGGCTCAGCGCAGGGGACCGATTATGTGCTCCAGCAACTCAGCACCCCCCCCCCCCCCCCCCCAACTTCATTTCCACACCCCCCTCTCCCCACCCCACCCCACCCCCCCCCCCCCCCCTCCTGCAGCCGTTCCTCCACTCTCAATAGAACGTGAAATGGATTCCGTTTTAATACCGTTCGACTAATAATAAAAAGTGTTTATCATAATAAAATCTGCCAGAAGGTGAGGGAATAATGCCACTCTTCAGTGCCGGCGATGTAAAGAATGCATATCTGGAATCTGTGCATTCCACATCACTACGTAAGGCAATGAGCGTCTTATGTAAAGCTATTTTCCATTTGAAAGGTTCGGCGAGATACCACGTAAACAATGAGAATAGGACAGGGTGGGGGAGAAAAAAAATCACAAAAAGAAATTTATAAAAACTTTTCAAAAAGGTACAAGTAAAGGAACTATTTATAAAAACGCACACTGGAGGCATCCAAGACCTGGGCAACAAAGATAAACGCATCACAATTTACGGTCCCATCTGAACCGATGATGATGTTTTTGAAACAGAAAGTAAGAGAACAGACTTTTTAAAAAGACGAACACCAGGGACCTCCCACGTGACTGTGCAGGCACTCACTCCTATCATAGTCACTGCTGCTATAAGCCTGGGTGATGTCATTGGCTCACTGTGACCGGTCATCAACAACACCAGGACACTGGAGGCCCCCCCCAGAGCCATGACTACAAACACTCACTATACTCTCCATGCAAAACATACTGACTACATCTTCAATGGACAACCCAACTGCAACAAACTTAACACAACTTATTATGCCCATTAACACTAAACACCATCACTACATCTACCAAGAAAACAGACTTACTGCACCATTAATGCAAAATAAAATGACCCCACCCTTAATGCAACACACTTATTACACTTACAAAGCAAAACACAATTGCAAAAAACAATCATAAAAAAACAGGGCCACACTTTTAACGAAGTCTCCATATGAAGGCTTTATATAGCATATATAAAGCCTTCATAAATGAGACATAATGGCTTCATAAATCATACATAAGCAAATGTCATGCTTCATAAAGGGTGACATAACACCTTCTTATGCAACATGTTATGCCAAATGTGAAATAACCAACAATGTCACCTGGCTAATGGCTAAACACTATACTGGGTGACATAAAGCATGCTTATGTAGGAGGCTATGCTAACTGTGACACATCTGGCATAACATGTTGCATAAAAAGGTTTAATGTCACCCTTTATGAAGCATGACATTTGCTTATGTATGATGTATGAAGCCATTATGTCATATTTATGAAGGCTTTATATAGCATATATAAAGCCTTCATTTGGAGACTTCGTTTAAAGTGTGAACAAAAACAGATGCCACACACTTAATACAAACGCAGTACAATGCAAAACACTAATACCTGACCCAGAACACCAAATTCTACTCCTACACCATCAATACAGCACAATTTCTACACCCTTAATGAACATTATTTCTTTTTTTGGAAGCCTCAGCTGCTCTTATGAATTTCGGCTCATTAAAACAGAAGGATGAGGAGGAAGAGGAGGAGCAGTCTTGTAAGCAGCTTTCAGATGTTTCGGGGGTAGATGACTAATCCCCTGTCACTTTGAGGAGCTCAGCTCCTCAGGGAGCATCTCTGAGAGTCTCTCCCCGTCTTGCACTCTCTCTCCCTCCAAGGCCGCTTTCTCTTAATATATCAGAGTTTCAACAGGCAGAATCAAACTTCAGCTCCAGGGCACCCGTTTGTCTCAAGTTAAATCCCCCAAAGTGACAAATAAACTTACCCGTGTCAGCTTTCACTTTTAAAACAAAGTCAAATGGAAAAGTGGCAGAGTGGGGCGGGGCAATGGAGGCGTGGCCATACCTGAGGGATGATGGACATCTTCTGCCGAAGGTCGTGGAGGCCGATCTCGGAAGTCAGGACACCGTCGATGAAGATCCTGCCCTCGGGCTCGGCCAGGCGGAAGAGGGCGGAGATGAGGGAGCTCTTTCCGGCGCCAGTCCTTCCCACGATGCCCACCTTCGCAACACAAAATGCCACATTTAGCTCCTCCCCCCCAGGAAATCAGGGCACTCTTGGGCCCTTTCCCAGCTGTCCTGAGCTGTCCTCAGTCACCAGTTCTTATTTCTCTAAGCCGCTTTTACCTTTTACCTGTTTTTGTCTATTTTAATCTGCCAATTTTTAACTCCAGTCACTGGAGTGTCATTGGATGGAAAGGGCAGACATGCCAGCGCACACATCCGCTGAAATGCGCGTAGCCGGACGCCGCTTCTGTTCCACTACGCGGTCCACCAGCGGAGCAAACGCAGTTACTGGCGCAGACAGGAATGAGCACAGACACCTCCAACCCACCAGCACATCAGTACTGAGTACGCATTCACGCGCAGTCACTCAGGGCTATGATGTCATCTACAGCAGCGCAGGTCAGGCCTGTTTAGGCACCACAGTAATAGGACGT
Source organism: Synaphobranchus kaupii (assembly GCA_029718625.1). Taxonomy (NCBI): domain Eukaryota; kingdom Metazoa; phylum Chordata; class Actinopteri; order Anguilliformes; family Synaphobranchidae; genus Synaphobranchus; species Synaphobranchus kaupii. The sequence goes on along the minus strand of CM056384.1, from coordinate 36,842,648 downwards.
GACGTTTCACTGCTTTAAAGGAACAAAAAAACCCACAGAGCTTGTGAAACTGCAGGGCCTGTAAATGGCAGCCTACGCTGGTGTGGGTCCGCTTTTCTGAGAGGGCCTTCTGAAGGACAGCTAGCTCAATTCAAGTGACAGACGTGCTGCTGAATGTTAATGTCTGTGTGCTGTCTTTGTAATCTCCGTGGAGCAGTGGATGACAGCAGCAGGTCCAGCTCCTCCTCACGCAAACACTCATCTGAAGGCCGCTTACTACCTCTCTATCGCCCCCTCTCTGTGGCCTCAGGAACCGCAGGCAATAATGTGTGGGTTTGCATGAGTGTCTATGTATATGTGTGCTAGTGAGTGCAAATGCGTGTTTCAGTCAAAGAAAGATGTTTGCAGAGCGGCATGCGTGTGCATGTTTGAGGGGTGTATAAGTGTGCATGCATGATAGTGTGAGTATGTGTGTGTGTGTGTGTACACATGTATGTGTTTGTACGGGCTGTTTGTGAAAACGAGTGTGAGGTCTGTGAGCGTTGGCAGGGTGTGTAAGCGTGTTTGTGTGAGACAGCGCGTGTGCGCGGGTGTGCGTGTGTGTGCACACGTGGGTGTGCGTATATGTTTGTGCATACACATGCATGTGTTTGTACGTACTGTGAGGCGGGGTGTGTACACGTGTACGTGTGAGACAGCGTGCGGCACGGGTGTGTGCGTGTGTGTGTGTACGTGCTTTTGTGTATCCTATAGGTTGCTGGAGTCAGGACCCTTTATCAGCTCATCCATTGTGAAATCAGTGGCGCTGGCGGGCCGTGACTCAGCGCTACACTGGGGCTCAATCACTAGCCAGCATCTCCCTCTGCTCACTCAATATCCATCCCTGCCTCCGCTCACCCCCACACACGGATACACTCCAACGGTCTTAATTACACCGTATGCATTCCATGAATCACCAATTATGCATTTCCACACGAATCAATGGCACAATAAGCCAGCATCAATAATACATTTTTCTATTAATTTTCTAAATAAGGCATGACAAAAGACACGCTACACCTACTGTACATATAGGGAAATAAGCTGTGGGATGAGAGAAATATGGTGTACTGCATACTCAATGGATACTGCTGATTGTAGGGTAGGGTTAAACACATGGATTCATTGATTCATTCCTTCAACAAAAAAGAAAATATATTGTGTAATATATACTGTAAATACTACATCAGTTTTTAGATACACAGCAAAAGCTTAATTTGGTTAGCAAGGCCTCAACACCCAATTGAAACCCGTTTTAATCGACATATTTCCACGACAGGTCAATAGTCTAGAAACCTGCAGTGGCATTTTTAATTTTGAATTTAAATGGCAACTGGCAAAAATATCTCTTACAGCAAGAGAAAGATGAGGGCTGGAAATAAGCTTCTAATTTACTGTAACTAACTCATCATGCAGACTGTAACTCATCATACAGAGTGTAACTGTAACTCATCATACAGAGTGTAACTGTAACTCGCCATACAGTGTAACTGTAACTCATCATACAGAGTGTAACGGTAACTCACCATACAGTGTAACTGTAACTCAACATACAGAGTGTAACTGTAACTCAACATACAGAGTGTAACTGTGACTCATCATGAGACAGTTATTGTAACTCACCATACAGACTGTTATTGTAACTCATCATACAGAGTGTAACTGTGACTCATCATACAGAGTGTAACTGTGACTCATCATACAGAGTGTAACTGTAACTCATCATACAGAGTGTAACTGTAACTCACCATACAGAGTGTAACTGTGACTCATCATACAGAGTGTAACTGTAACTCACCATACAGAGTGTAACTGTAACTCATCATACAGACTTATTGCAACTCATTATACAGACTGTAACTGTAACTCATTATACAGAGTGTAACTGTGACTCATTATACAGAGTGTAACTGTGACTCATCATAGAGAGTATAACTGTAACTCATCATACAGAGTGTAACTGTAACTCACCATACAGAGTGTAACTGTGACTCATCATACAGAGTGTAACTGTGACTCATCATACAGAGTGTAACTGTAACTCATCATACAGAGTGTAACTGTAACTCATCATACAGAGTGTAACTGTAACTCACCATACAGAGTGTAACTGTAACTCAACATACAGAGTGTAACTGTAACTCAACATACAGAGTGTAACTGTGACTCATCATAAGACAGTTATTGTAACTCACCATACAGACTGTTATTGTAACTCATCATACAGAGTGTAACTGTGACTCATCATACAGAGTGTAACTGCGACTCATCATACAGAGTGTAACTGTAACTCATCATACAGAGTGTAACTGTAACTCATCATACAGAGTGTAACTGTAACTCGCCATACAGTGTAACTGTAACTCATCATACAGAGTGTAACGGTAACTCACCATACAGAGTGTAACTGTAACTCAACATACAGAGTGTAACTGTAACTCAACATACAGAGTGTAACTGTGACTCATCATGAGACAGTTATTGTAACTCACCATACAGACTGTTATTGTAACTCATCATACAGAGTGTAACTGTGACTCATCATACAGAGTGTAACTGTGACTCATCATACAGAGTGTAACTGTAACTCATCATACAGAGTGTAACTGTAACTCACCATACAGAGTGTAACTGTGACTCATCATACAGAGTGTAACTGTAACTCACCATACAGAGTGTAACTGTAACTCATCATACAGACTTATTGCAACTCATTATACAGAGTGAAACTGTAACTCATTATACAGAGTGTAACTGTGACTCATCATAGAGAGTATAACTGTAACTCATCATACAGAGTGTAACTGTAACTCACCATACAGAGTGTAACTGTGACTCATCATACAGAGTGTAACTGTGACTCATCATACAGAGTGTAACTGTGACTCATCATACAGAGTGTAACTGTAACTCATCATACAGAGTGTAACTGTAACTCAACATACAGAGTGTAACTGTGACTCATCATAAGACAGTTATTGTAACTCACCATACAGACTGTTATTGTAACTCATCATACAGAGTGTAACTGTGACTCATCATACAGAGTGTAACTGTGACTCATCATACAGAGTGTAACTGTAACTCATCATACAGAGTGTAACTGTAACTCATCATACAGTGTAACTGTAACTCATTATACAGAGTGTAACTGTAACACATCATACAGAGTGTAACTAACTCATTATACAGTGTAACTGTGACTCATCATACAGAGTGTAACTGTAACTCACCATACAGAGTGTAACTGTGACTCATCATACAGAGTGTAACTGTAACTCATCATACAGAGTGTAACTGTAACTCATCATACAGAGTGTAACTGTAACTCACCATACAGAGTGTAACTGTAACTCACCATACAGAGTGTAACTGTGACTCATCATACAGAGTGTAACTGTGACTCATCATACAGAGTGTAACTGTAACTCATCATACAGAGTGTAACTGTAACTCATCATACAGAGTGTAACTGTAACTCACCATACAGAGTGTAACTGTGACTCACCATAGAGTGTAACTGTAACTCATCATACAGACTTATTGCAACTCATTATACAGAGTGTAACTGTAACTCATTATACAGAGTGTAACTGTGACTCATCATACAGAGTATAACTGTAACTCATCATACAGAGTGTAACTGTAACTCACCATACAGAGTGTAACTGTGATTCATCATACAGAGTGTAACTGTTACTCATCATACAGAGTGTAACTGTAACTCATCATACAGAGTGTAACTGTAACTCATCATACAGAGTGTAACTGTAACTCACCATACAGAGTGTAACTGTAACTCAACATACAGAGTGTAACTGTAACTCAACATACAGAGTGTAACTGTGACTCATCATAAGAGTTATTGTAACTCACCATACAGGCTGTTATTGTAACTCATCATACAGAGTGTAACTGTGACTCATCATACAGAGTGTAACTGCGACTCATCATACAGAGTGTAACTGTAACTCATCATACAGAGTGTAACTGTAACTCATCATACAGAGTGTAACTAACTCATTATACAGAGTGTAACTGTAACACATCATACAGAGTGTAACTAACTCATTATACAGTGTAACTGTGACTCATCATACAGAGTGTAACTGTAACTCACCATACAGAGTGTAACTGTGACTCATCATACAGAGTGTAACTGTGACTCATCATACAGAGTGTAACTGTAACTCATCATACAGAGTGTAACTGTAACTCATCATACAGAGTGTAACTGTAACTCACCATACAGAGTGTAACTGTAACTCAACATACAGAGTGTAACTGTAACTCAACATACAGAGTGTAACTGTGACTCATCATAAGACAGTTATTGTAACTCACCATACAGACTGTTATTGTAACTCATCATACAGAGTGTAACTGTGACTCATCATACAGAGTGTAACTGCGACTCATCATACAGAGTGTAACTGTAACTCATCATACAGAGTGTAACTGTAACTCATCATACAGTGTAACTGTAACTCATTATACAGAGTGTAACTGTAACACATCATACAGAGTGTAACTAACTCATTATACAGTGTAACTGTGACTCATCATACAGAGTGTAACTGTAACTCACCATACAGAGTGTAACTGTGACTCATCATACAGAGTGTAACTGTAACTCATCATACAGAGTGTAACTGTAACTCATCATACAGAGTGTAACTGTAACTCACCATACAGAGTGTAACTGTAACTCACCATACAGAGTGTAACTGTGGCTCATCAGAGTGTAACTGTGACTCATCATACAGAGTGTAACTGTAACTCATCATACAGAGTGTAACTGTAACTCATCATACAGAGTGTAACTGTAACTCACCATACAGAGTGTAACTGTGACTCACCATACAGAGTGTAACTGTAACTCATCATACAGACTTATTGCAACTCATTATACAGAGTGTAACTGTAACTCATTATACAGAGTGTAACTGTGACTCATCATACAGAGTATAACTGTAACTCATCATACAGAGTGTAACTGTAACTCACCATACAGAGTGTAACTGTGATTCATCATACAGAGTGTAACTGTGACTCATCATACAGAGTGTAACTGTAACTCATCATACAGAGTGTAACTGTAACTCACCATACAGAGTGTAACTGTAACTCAACATACAGAGTGTAACTGTAACTCAACATACAGAGTGTAACTGTGACTCATCATAAGAGTTATTGTAACTCACCATACAGGCTGTTATTGTAACTCATCATACAGAGTGTAACTGTGACTCATCATACAGAGTGTAACTGCGACTCATCATACAGAGTGTAACTGTAACTCATCATACAGAGTGTAACTGTAACTCATCATACAGAGTGTAACTAACTCATTATACAGTGTAACTGTAACACATCATACAGAGTGTAACTAACTCATTATACAGTGTAACTGTGACTCATCATACAGAGTGTAACTGTGACTCATCATACAGAGTATAACTGTAACTCATCATACAGAGTGTAACTGTAACTCACCATACAGAGTGTAACTGTGATTCATCATACAGAGTGTAACTGTGACTCATCATACAGAGTGTAACTGTAACTCATCATACAGAGTGTAACTGTAACTCATCATACAGAGTATAACTGTAACTCACCATACAGAGTGTAACTGTAACTCAACATACAGAGTGTAACTGTAACTCAACATACAGAGTGTAACTGTGACTCATCATCAGAGTTATTGTAACTCACCATACAGACTGTTATTGTAACTCATCATACAGAGTGTAACTGTGACTCATCATACAGAGTGTAACTGCGACTCATCATACAGAGTGTAACTGTAACTCATCATACAGAGTGTAACTGTAACTCATCATACAGAGTGTAACTAACTCATTATACAGAGTGTAACTGTAACACATCATACAGAGTGTAACTAACTCATTATACAGTGTAACTGTGACTCATCACACAGAGTGTAACTGTAACTCACCATACAGAGTGTAACTGTGACTCATCATACAGAGTGTAACTGTAACTCATCATACAGAGTGTAACTGTAACTCATCATACAGAGTGTAACTGTAACTCACCATACAGAGTGTAACCGTAACTCACCATACAGTGTAACTGTGACTCATCATACAGTGTAACTGTAACTCATCATACAGAGTGTAACTGTAACTCACCATACAGAGTGTAACTGTGACTCATCATACAGAGTGTAACTGTGACTCATCATACAGAGTGTAACTGTAACTCATTATACAGAGTGTAACTGTAACACATCATACAGAGTGTAACTGTAACTCATCATACAGAGTGTAACTGTAACTCATCATACAGAGTGTAACTGTAACTCACCATACAGAGTGTAACTGTGAGTCATCATACAGAGTGTAACAGTAACTCACCATACAGAGTGTAACTGTAACTCATCATACAGACTTATTGTAACTCATTATACAGAGTGTAACTGTAACTCATTATACAGGGTGTAACTGTAACTCATCATACAGATTGCAACTGTAACTCATCATACAGAGTGTAACTGTAACTCATTATAAAGAGTGTAACTGTGATTCATTATAAAGAGTGTAACTGTGACTCATCATACAGAGTGTAACTGTGACTCATCATACAGAGTGTAACTGTAACTCATCATACAGTGTAACTGTAACTCATCATACAGAGTGTAACTGTAACTTACCATACAGAGTGTAACTGTGACTCATCATACAGAGTGTAACTGTAACTCATCATACAGATTGCAACTGTAACTCATCATACAGAGTGTAACTGTAACTCATTATAAAGAGTGTACCTGTGACTCATTATAAAGAGTGTAACTGTAACTCATCATACAGAGTGTAACTGTGACTCACCAGACAGAGTGTAACTGTGACTCATCATACAGAGTGTAACTGTGACTCATCATACAGAGTGTAACTGTAACTCATCATACAGAGTGTAACATACCATACAGAGTGTAACTGTGACTCATCATACAGAGTGTAACTGTAACTCATCATACAGAGTGTAACTGTGACTCATCATACAGAGTGTAACTGTAACTCATCATAGAGTGTAACTGTGACTCATCATACAGACTTATTGTAACTCATTATACAGTGTAACTGTAACTCATTATACAGAGCGTAACTGTAACTCATTATACAGAGTGTAACTGTAACTCATCATACAGAGTGTGACTGTAACTCATCATACAGATTGCAACTGTAACTCATCATACAGAGTGTAACTGTAACTCATTATAAAGAGTGTAACTGTGACTCATTATAAAGAGTGTAACTGTGACTCATCATACAGAGTGTAACTGTGACTCATCATACAGAGTGTAACTGTAACTCATCATACAGAGTGTAACTGTAACTTACCATACAGAGTGTAACTGTAACTTACCATACAGAGTGTAACTGTGACTCATCAGAGTGTAACTGTAACTCATCATACAGATTGCAACTGTAACTCATTATAAAGAGTGTAACTGTGACTCATTATAAAGAGTATAACTGTAACTCATCATACAGAGTGTAACTGTGACTCACCAGACAGTGTAACTGTGACTCATCATACAGAGTGTAACTGTGACTCATCATACAGAGTGTAACTGTAACTCATCATACAGAGTGTAACTGTAACTCATCATACAGAGTGTAACTGTAACTTACCATACAGAGTGTAACTGTGACTCATCATACAGAGTGTAACTGTAACTCATTATACAGAGTGTATCTGTGACTCATCATACAGAGCGTAACTGTGACTCATCATACAGAGTGTAACTGTAACTCATCATTCAGAGTGTAACTGTAACTCATCATACAGAGTGTAACTGTGACTCATCATACAGAGTGTAACTGTAACTCATCATAGAGTGTAACTGTGACTCATCATGCAGAGTGTAACTGTGACTCATCATACAGACTTATTGTAACTCATTATACAGAGTGTAACTGTAACTCATTATACAGAGTGTAACTGTAACTCATCATACAGAGTGTGACTGTAACTCATCATACAGATTGCAACTGTAACTCATCATACAGAGTGTAACTGTAACTCATTATAAAGAGTGTAACTGTGACTCATTATAAAGAGTGTAACTGTGACTCATTATAAAGAGTGTAACTGTGACTCATCATACAGAGTGTAACTGTAACTCAACATACAGAGTGTAACTGTGACTCATCATAAGACAATTATTGTAACTCACCATACAGACTGTCATTGTAACTCATCATACAGAGTGTAACTGTGACTCATCATACAGAGTGTAACTGTAACTCATCATACAGAGTGTGACTGTAACTCATCATACAGATTGCAACTGTAACTCATCATACAGAGTGTAACTGTAACTCATTATAAAGAGTGTAACTGTGACTCATTATAAAGAGTGTAACTGTGACTCATTATAAAGAGTGTAACTGTGACTCATCATACAGAGTGTAACTGTAACTCAACATACAGAGTGTAACTGTGACTCATCATAAGACAATTATTGTAACTCACCATACAGACTGTCATTGTAACTCATCATACAGAGTGTAACTGTGACTCATCATACAGAGTGTAACTGTAACTCATCATACAGAGTGTAACTGTAACTCATTATACAGAGTGTAACTGTAACTCATCATACAGAGTGTAACTGTAACTCATTATACAGTGTAACTGTGACTTATCATACAGAGTGTAACTGTAACTCATCATACAGAGTGTAACTGTGACTCATTATACAGAGTGTAACTGTGACTCATCATACAGAGTGTAACTAACTCATTATACAGAGTGTAACTGTGACTCATCATACAGAGTGTAACTCTAACTCATTATACAGAGTGTAACTGTGACTCATCATACAGAGTGTAACTGTGATTCATCATACAGAGTGTAACTGTAACTCATCATACAGAGTGTAACTGTGACTCGTCAAGCAGAGTGTAACTGACTCATCATGCAGAGTAACTGTAACTCATCATACAGAGTGTAACTATAACTCATTATACAGACTGTTATTGTAACTCATCATACAGGCTGTAAGTGTAACTCATCACAGAGTGTAACTGTAACTCATTATACAGACTGTTATTGTAACTCATCATACAGGCCGTAAGTGTAACTCATACAGACTCTCAGTGTCAGTCGTGATAATGTGGAGCAGTGCTGAACTCTTACTTTCTCTTTGGGTCGGAACACAGCCTTCATGTTCTTCAGGACCATAGGCCCGTCTGCACTGTAGGCAAAGTTGACCCGATCAAAGGTGATGCAGCCCTGGCTTGGCCACTCCGCGGAGGGCCGTTTCTGGGTCTCCCAGGGGGCCTCGTTCTCCAGCTCTGTGTACTCCACCACCCTTTCCACTGATGTCATCTGGGGGTGAGCAACATGTCACTCAGGAGGTGGATTTGTGACTATAATGTGTGTGTGCATTGTGTGTGCGCATGTGCATGTGTGATGACCTTCAGTAAGTGTCTAGTCGTGTAAATGGCTGAATATGAATAAGCCGTGTGAGTAAAGGGCTTTTTACACGGGGACAAAAATCGCTTGCGGAGTCGCCCCCGCTCTACGCCATCCACCGCGTGTGCAGGGCCTTGAAGGGGAAAAAGGCACAGACGCACATCGGCACTCTGCAAGCGTTACCATGGAAACGGCCCGAAGCTTACAATCCCAAACGCAAGAAAAACGGTGTAACAATATCGTCATTTAGCCTGTTAGATAAGCAAATAGTGGCTACGCACGTAACGTTACCTAACCTGCCGGGAAACGTAGTAACATGACCGTTAAAAGTGTCCATATGTCCAACAAGATGGCAATGATGTTGGCCTACTGATTATCTCTAGATAATATGTTGATGTCGCGTAGCACTGATGCGTGATTGGCTACTTTTTACCCGCATAGGCTATCCATTACCAGTCAAAAAAATGTAGGCTATTTCATGGAATCCATGAAACATTATGGTGTTATGTTATTGGCGAACAGCAAAGTTTAGCTAGCTAACGTTTGCTATGTGAATTCAATATGGGGCAGTAGCTTGCTAACGTTGTATAGCCTACTTTATGTCATGTGGACTTTCAACACACTGTTCAAGTTCAACTTTCCACCCACCATTTATCTCGGTACAGAGGAGTAGCCTATCACAACAGAGTGCTGTCAGCTTGGGCAAGTAACTTATAGCAGCAGACCAGTGAGGGAGAAAGGATATTACTCTCCGCCTGCCAGTCCGCCCGCCCCTCCCCGCATCCCCGCTTGCCTCTCATTGAAAATGAATGGAGACCAAGCGACTGTCGCCTTCCCATGTAAAAAGCCCTTTACTCTGTGAATATCTTTTGCTGTACGGAATATTCATATCAATGGAGAAGAATTGTAAACCCCCAGACAATCAAGCACCTTCAATTACTCAGAATTGTCATTTCTCTAATAGAAAATGAAGCACGCTGAAGGTTTTTGGAGGGGCATGGTTGGGAATCCCTCTCTTACCATGTTCTCCACCTCAGCGCTCTGTCGGACCCCCCACTGAAACATCCCCATGAGAGTGACAGCGTAGGACAGCGCCAGCCCCACTGCGCCCGCCTCCAAATCTGTCACACACAACACCCACAGGGGTCAGTATTGCTGCCATACACCACAGCACTCGGACAAGGGAACCACACAAACAGCAGCTCTGTAACACGTGAACTAGATACATCAGCAGCGCAACACGTGTCCTATACATACATCAGTACGGTAACACGTCAACTACATACATCTGCACTGTAACACGTCAACTACATACATCTGCACTGTAACACATGAACTACCTACATCAGCACTGTAACATGTCAACTACATACATTAGCACTGTAACACATGAACTACATACTTACATCAGCACTGTAACACATAAACTATACATACATCAGCACTGTTGCACATGAACATATAGCAGCACTGCAGCATGTAAACTAGACATACATCAGCACTGTAATTCATGAAACACAAAATACATCAACACTGTTACATGTGAACCACACATAAAACAGCTCTGCAACATGGAAAGCACACAAAAAGCAGCAAGGTGCTACAGGTCATAACAGAGCAGTGAGGCCCTTCCTATTGCATCTCTCACCATCTCGAAGCAGTAGGCACCCAAAGGCGGTGACGGAGACGAAAACTGCGCAGATTGCATCCAGCCGGACCGCAAACCAGCGGGAGGAGGTGAGGAACAAAAACCAGGCCTCTGAAAGAGAGCAGCACTTCAGGTCAGAATGCGCTTTAATCACCATGTAGCTGCTATTAAGCAACCTGTGTACCACAGTGTAACTATCCAGTATCCATTCTGTAACAGTCCTGTATCCACTCTGTAACAGTCCTGTATTCACTCTGTAACAGTCCTGTATTCACTCTGTAACAGTCCTGTATCCACTCTGTAACAGTCCTGTATCCACTCTGTAACAGTCCAGTATTCACTCTGTAACAGTCCAGTATTCACTCTGTAACAGTCCTGTATTCACTCTGGTTACATACACACTGCAGCTAAATATGGTTCTCACTCCCCATTGGTGTGCTTCATCCTGATAAGTTTACACACAGTTCGGTTATAAGAGAACGTGACAACTGCAGTCTGGTTGTGGTTAGTCTGTGCAGTGTGTACCACAACCGCACTGGACAACTAGTTGTTAAGTGATGTAGCCTACGCGCTAACGTTACGAGCACTCCTACGCTGCTCCCTCCTTACGCTTTATTCATTCCCATTTCTAACAGCTCATAACAAAAACAAGAAACTGCATGACCTTGCGGATTTGAAAGAAAAAAATGTAGTTTAACTACCTAGCTACATTCTGCAACTAGCTTTGGTGCGATCAAGTGAAAAGTTTACTGCCACTGCAAAGAAAACAGCTGCAAAATGTGACCAATTAATCGTATTGTGGAGCTACAAAACACAAAAATGAACTCCACATACACATCTTGCTGTCTTGCATCCACCCCTGTAACTGTTATGTATCTAATTAATTTTTATTTTTGAACTTACCTACCTAGCCTAAGCATTGTCTTTTTGTGCTTTTAAAAAGTAACCCTGATTAAGGCATAATCACCCTGTAATTGCAACCAGTGTAACTGCTCTAAATCTGCTGTGTACTCTTTAACATCCCTTTAACATCCTCTGCAACCTCCCTGAAAAATCGGTCACCACAGTTACCGCTCATGAAGCTCATAATCAACGGAATCACAATCGCCCCTTAGGATTAGACACAACACGTGTAACGTGTAGTATTTCACTGTCACCATCACAAGTACGCTTCATGTTACCTATTTTTTGTTTCTACTTGTCAAGACTACTATGGGAGGCAGAATGGTCAGAGGACTGAGTCTGTAACCAGAGGAATGCTGGTTGGGATTCCAGGCAGTGCACTGCTCTTGAGCCCCCAGGACCTGAATTGCTTTAGCAGAACACCCAGATGTATAAATGTGAAAGGTACTGAATAAGTGATCATGCCAGAATCAATAATGGCGAATAAGACTATGGTGGACAGAGGATACAGGGCAGGACTCGTGACCTTGGGACTGGCAGTTTAGAAAGTTTGCATGTCCTCCGGTAAAATATCTCCCCGATTTGCTCTGCATCAAAAAACTCAATTTTGCTCATGGGAAAGATTTAAGGCGTCATAAAATTCCCCCTGAACCAGAAACGGAATGCAGTGCAGCACAAGATCACGCCAGCAGGGAATTTTTTAATTTATTTTTGTAAGTCTGACCCGAATGCAAATCTTGATGTGCGTCGAACGCTTCCTGAAATCTCCGTTCCGCTTTGAAGGCTCGGATCGTCCAGAGTCCCTGGAGAGACGAGGACAGGTGGGAGAAGACGGGACTTCTAGCTGCAGAGACACACACAGAAATAAAAATATACATTTTAATCCTTTATTTGAGGCAGTCAAAGATATTTTAGGTCAAAGATATCTTAAACGCACACAAGCACGCACACGCACACACACAATACACGCACGCACACACGCATGCACACACACACACACACACACACACACACGCACACACGCATAAACGCACACACATGTGTGAACCTACTGGTGGACTCCAAGCGCTTGATGTCCCGGGAGGTCTGCAGGAAGTAGCGCCGCAGGATGATGAAGACGATGAGCAGGGGAAGGACAGGGATCAGGATCCAAGGGATGACCGAGGTTGCCACGGCGATCACCCCCAAGATCTGCAGGAACACCTGTTGGGGAGGGAGAGATCAAAAGGGTTCCTACACAAACCTGCGCCACTAAATCACCCACTTCTCAGGCCATTGCTAAAACAGATCAATAAAAACTAAAGAGTAGGCTATATCACACGTGTAGAGTCTGCAGACCATCAATAACGCAACATAAAAATGGCCTCCACATGCATTAAAATGGCACCGGGAGGAGATCTTTCAACTCCAAATCCAAATCCAACAACAATTCAAGCAACTCAGCCACTGTGCCCCATGGTAAGGACTGCAGAGGGAGGAAAAGAAAAATATGAATCTGAGAGCCACTCGGAGGAGCCACTCAGCAGCATGAATACAATGAAGAGTTTAGGCATTCAGCAGCTGCTTTTAGAAACGTGACCTACAGAAGGACACTGATGACTAGAAAACCGCCATGAGGACACAGGTAGCCTCCAGCTGCCCCTAACAACGTGACTGCTTATCAGGGGTACATCCTGTCAAGGGGGGTTGTTCTACTGGGTGTGTATATGTGCGTATGTGTGTGTGTGTGTGTGTTTGTGCGTGTGTATGCCTGAGTGCGCGTGTGTGTGTGTTCACACCTTGGTGGTCTCTCACTCACTAGCAGCAGCCCTGGCTCTCAGGATGAGGCCTTTGTGGGCCATGAAAAGGTGAGAACAGTCACTTATTCAGACTCAGTCAAGCTGCAGATTCCACCCTTCTGTCATTTAAAAGAAAAGGATGTGAAATGCACTCTTCCCCTCTGTGTCCTGTAAATGAGCAGAGTCCCTCTCCACGGCCCAGCTGCAGGGCTCTCCACATGAAACACGGCACAATAACATACAAAAGCACATACTGTACACACCTGACACACACTAACTCTCTCTCACACACACACACACACACACACACACCTACACGCACACCCACATACATACACGCACACACACACAAACACACACCGTAGTCACAAATGCATGCACACACACGCCACAAAATGGCAGGCTGAAGTTCTCTCCTGAGTCTTGACCCAATCTGCAGTTCAAGTATTGAAAAGCAGATTGGGATATTATCCTCAGTGACATTTTTTTTAATAGAAAAACCAAATATCTCTTCTAAGCAAATAAAGCTTGTGGCATGGTGCTGGAGGTGGTCACCGTCACAGGTGAGGAATGGACAAGATACACAGGAAACGCAGAGGCCTGTCCACCTTTTATTTAACCCTTCAAGGCGAGGAGCACAAAACAACAGAAATGACAGGTCCAAAAAGACAAACAAAAGGCACTGCTTCCAGAAAGAACAACGAAGAGAGTCCCAAAGGTTTGCCAATCAGGACCATGTGATGTCGGTCCTGCCAGACCCGCCTCTTATTCCCCAGGCCTTTATACAGCCCATCAGTTAACCAATGGGTAGCAGCTCTGATGATTGATGATTGGCACTGGCGCTGTCCATGGTCCTGCAGTACTCGCAGGTACAAACACAGCGGCCCCAAAAACACAGGAGCAGGCTCTCTACCCCCGTCTCACGCTTCCTGGCATCACAACTTATATCCAAATGTCCCCTTATATCCAAATATTCGCTTCTATCCAAATATCCCCTTATATCCGAATATCCCCTTATATCCAAATATTCACTTCTATCCAAATATCCCCTTATATCCAAATATCCCCTTATATCCAAATATTCACTTCTATCTAAATATCCCCTTATATCCGAATATCCCCTTATATCCAAATATTCGCTTCTATCCAAATATCCCCTTATATCCGAATATCCCCTTATATCCAAATATTCCCTTATATCCGAATATTCCCTTATATCCAAATATTCACTTCTATCCAAATATCCCCTTATATCCAAATATATCCTAATACATAAATACACCCTTATGCCCAAATATAACCTTATAGTATCTAAATACACCCTTGCAGCCAAATATACCCTTATATCCAAACTTACACTGAAAAGCAAACTGGCCCTTATATCTCACCTTAAAGGCCTCTACCTCATGCAGCGCTCACTACAAAGTCAGCAGCAATCCAGGGTTTAAAGGTCACCTTCCTACAGGAGCCAAACACACAGGCGCACACACACCTACAAAGCACACAGAGTACGCACACACATATACACCTACCACATATACAGCTACAATGCACACAGAGCCCACACACACACACATACATACACCTACAATGCACACATAATACACACACACACACACACACACACCTGCAAAGCACGCATAAAGCATACACACACGCACACACACACCTAGAAAGCACACATAAATGGTGAGATAACCCGCTCAATCTACACTCCACCTTCAGGCCTCTACACTAACATTATTTCCAAGGAGCACACATGCTCCTATGTTGGAAAATGCAGGAGCACACTAATGCATCCCAATTAGTAGATGTGTTCCTAAATTATTTTTCCAGTTAGCACACATCAATTTTCAGGAGCAAATGCTCCTAAAATGGGAGCACTGCAGAGCCCTGACCTTTCCTCTCCACAGCAGTCCTAAAGGAGCAGAGAAGGCGGAGCCAGCCTCTCGATGCAGAGCCTCCACAGCCTCGCCAGAGGAGCCACTCACCTGGATGAAGTCCACAAACGTCCAGGGCAGCTGAGAGTCCAGGTGACCAATGTCCTTGGAGAACCTGTTGAGGATTCTTCCTGGAGAGAGGCAAAGACAAAGAGAGATAGAGAAAGTAAGTTAACTTCAAATGACATGAATCATCAGCTCACGTAAATGACAGAGAAACAGGGGTGGCTTGTGACTCACAGAGCCTGTCCTCACGTGGAAGACAGCAGAATATTTCACCACAGTAATTAGCTTATTTATTCACGTACAGACACATCGATCCTGATTTTTATTTGTGATTCCATCGCATTTTACCCTGTGGATTCATACAGCAGCATTGATCAGGCAAACAGAGGAATTCCTGGGCTGAAACCTGGGGCTGCCAGGCCGTCCTGTTAAGGCACTAGTGCAACTCATGGGCCCCATGGTCCAGGGTCGAGGGAACTGCTAATTTCTACTCAAACCTGCTCACATCTAAACAAATCAGTTCACATCTACACAAACATGTTAGGATCCTGTAATTTGTCTGTCTGTTTATTCTTCATTACTATTTTTCCTGATTTCTTTTACCCATTTTCCCGCATTTCCCTCGCGATTGTCAGTCCGCGTTCCATGTTTTCTGAGATTCCACCCCGTCTTTGTCTTTGCACAATTCGGGTGATTTCCTCTGTATTTCGTATTTTGTTTTCTTCCTTCTGGCTTTATTTATATTTGTATATAATACTAATGTACTAATCATACTAACTGTTAGATTAGATTTAATACTAACCTGCTAACAAACTAACGTGTGTATAATACTAACCAGCTAACCTACTAACATTAGGGTTTTTGAGTTTGCTACTAACATTACTAATTACTAATTCATCTTGAGTTTCTACCTGCAGCTGTCATTTCCCTCCTCGTTATCCTATCCTTGTATCTATCTGATTTCGCATCCTCTGCACGTGTGTCCACTTTCGTGTTCCTCCCCTCTGAGCTGTGCACTTGTTTACCTGCTAACCCCAGGCCGTTTGTTATTGTGTCTATGTGTATTCCAGTCCGTGTCTTACGTCTCCCCCGTCATTGTATTATTGGTCCTTGTTAACCCTCATTGTTCTCACCTGTGTACTCTCCCATTTCCCCTCCCCTTCACACCTGATTCCTTTTGTGTATCTTCTCCCTGTGTATTTATACCCTGTTATTTCAGTCTGTCTTCGCGAGTTCCTCAGCGTTAGTTTGCTTCTGCGTGTTATCCTAGTTTTTCCGAGTACCTGCCCTAGTTGTTTGTTTGGTTCCTGAGTTTCTGTCTCCGAGTTTTTGTTATCCCTAGTCCCTCTCCTATTGTTGTTTTTATTTTTGTATCCAGTCTTTGTTTTGTTCTCTTTTTTGTTCCTCTTATGCCTCCCTGGTTTTGACCCCTGCCTGTGTTCTCGCGACCCTGCTTTTGGATCCTGTTTTTGTGCTTTTGCTGTGCCTTCCCGGTTTTGACCCCTGCCTGTTCCTTGATCACTCTTTGGACTGTGTTTTGTTTCGTTGCCTGTCTCCCCGGTTTTTCGACCCTGCCTGTTATACCACGGATTGCTGCCTTGCCCTTATTAAACTTCGGTTTTTCGTACTCCTGCCTGCGTTTGGGTCCTTCTCCCCCGCCCGAACATAACAAAACCTGTTCACATCTACTCAAACCTTCTCACAACTAACCAGACCTGTTCACATCTACTCAAACCTAAAGCATGTCTGTATAGCAGCTTGTACTGAGAGCTGCAAAACAGCTTGGATCAAAATTCATACTGGAGTAGGGCTTGGGGATCTGTTTTTTTATGTAGTCTTAAGCTACAGGTTATATGATACTTATTTAGATTGTGTATGTAAACACGGTCATTCATTACTAATGTATGTCACCCTACAAAATGTATTAATAAAACATTTAGATAAACTATTTAGGTATAGTGTCTTACAGGGTGAAATGACAGTGCCCCATAAAGACTTAAACCTGCAAACGCGCTTAATAGAGATGAGCATTTATGCTCAGGTTTCTATTCTAATTTAAAATGTTAGTGGCTGTGACACAGGCCCTCTTGAAACTGTACAACAGGCCAGGAATGAGACGCGCAAATATTTGTAGGAAAAGCACTCACTAATAACGTTATCGTGCCAAACAAGCTCACATTAACACCCTTCTTTCTAATGTGCACGCTAATTTGTTTCTTCACAATGCAAAACAGCACTGGGACAAGTTTTTTTATCGTTGTTGTTTCCCTGCAGGCCGTGGCTTGCTTTTGAAATGAATCAGTTACCTTAAGCGGCCGTGGCACGAATAGCGCACAGGTCGGGACTGCATCAGATGGTCAAACAGAGCCCAATCTGGATTAAATAATGAGTCAGTACAGGCCTTGGCAGCTTGAACCCTGGCCCAGCTCACAGATGAAGACCTTTTGTTCTGGAATAAAGGTGGAGCAGGGCCTCTGCGCTCCCCGGAGCGGCTGACCGTAATTGTGTCTCCGGTCGGATCAGGTGCGCTTGCTTGGGTTCCGGGGCTCACAGGTGCCGAATGCCCCCCTTTAAAGCTCTTTCCCTAGAGACCCCGCTGTTCTGACAGCTTCACCGCAAAGGCCTTTTTTCCCTATCAATGTTTACACTGTGAGACAGCCTCGACTGTGATTGGCTAGAGGCGCGGTAGAGGAGCGCACCCCAACCCTACTGTTACTTTTAGAGACGGGCAGTGAGAAACGGGATGGGGGTGGCGCCTCGCTTGCGCTCCCCTTCTCACCTGAGCCCAAACCACAGAGCGAGAAACGTCCCAAATCTCTCCAATGAAAATAAAGTGCATTAAAGTGCTCCAGTCAGGGTGTAAAATGAGGGGAGGCTAACACTGGGTATCAATGAGGCGAGAGAAGCACCTGAGCATCATCGCCTCTGGACAAGGACAGAGCGATAATAATAATAATAATAATAAACTTTATCTGTATAGCACCTTTCATACATAAAATGCAGCCCAAAGTGCTTCACAACAATAAAAACAAAATACAGAATAGAGCAATAAAAGAAAAATAGACATAAAATCAACATAAAAACAGGGATAGAGCGCCATAGTTCTTGCTACTTGCTATCTGCTGTGCACAGTACATACGAGACAAGCATACTATGTGCTCTTTAGCCCCTTAGCCTCTCTATGGGCGGTCTTTTTTATACTTTAGCCTGCCAGCAACCGCTGCAGGACTTTTGCCTCTCCTGAAAGGTCTTGTGCCTTACTATGTTTTGCCTCTCTGCAACCACTAGAGGACTTTTTGCCTTTTCCTTGAGGTCTTTTGCCTCTCTTAATAGAGGACTTCACCTTGGCTATGCCTAAAGGACTTCCTGCCACCCGTATAGTGGTCTTTTGCCCCGCTTTATAGAGGACTTTTCAAGTGCTTAACAGACAACAAGCAACAACTGAACATAATGTAAAATAAGATAAAAGATAAAACCCGCTTGATAATAACAGCAATAAAATAAAAATAGACATAAAATGAAAAAAAAAAATAGAAATAAGTAAATAAAAACAATAGTACATGGTAATAAATAATAAAAACACTATCAATATAAAAGGCAGAGCAGGCTAACTTGATGGCAAGTTTAAATAATTGTGTTTTAAGAAGTTTCTTAAAAGTGTTAAGAGTTTCTGCCTCTCTGAAATTGCCTGGTAGGGCGTTCCAAAGCCTAGGGGCATAAAAGCTAAAAGCCGCCTCACCGCTTCTCTTACGGTTTACTTTCGGAATCACTAAGAGAGAAGCAGTGGAGGATCTAAGGGTTCTACTAGGCACATGTTCCTGAATGCAGTCACCTAAGTATTTTGGTGCTAAACCTTTTATCGTTTTAAAGACCAGAAGAAGAACCTTAAAATCTATTCTAAAATGCACAGGTAGCCAGTGTAGTGTAAGGAGTGTGGGGGTAATGTGGTCTCTCTTTTTTGTCAATTCCCTTGCAGCCGCATTCTGAACTCACTGTAGTTGTTTAATGCTTTTTTGAGGGAGACCAGAGAGGCTATTGCAGTAGTCAAGGCGACTGGTGATAAAAGCATGCATAAGCTTTTCTGCGTCCGCTTGTCCGAGGAGAGGTCTGACCTTTGCAATGTTTCTTAAATGAAAGAAGGCAATTTAATAAGAAGTAACATTTCTTATATGGGGCTCAAAGGTTAGGTCATTATCTATAATAACGCCTAGGTTCTTGGCTTCCCGGTTACTGCACAGGCCCAGATGCTCTAGGTTTTTTGATATTGCATCTCTTTGAGGTCTTGGTCCAACCAAAATGGCCTCTGTTTTGTCATTGTTCAACTGGAGAAAACTCTGGGACGGAGAGGAGTGGGGGGAGGAGAGGAAAATAAAGGGGAAAAGAAGGAGAGAGAAGAATGGGAGGGAGGGAGGGAGGAAAGATCTCCACAGGCAGCATTATCATACACAGGTAAAGATAACACCTATCTGGGTTTGACTGACGGATACTCTGGCCGACCTTCTATGCCTTTTGTACTCTAATTAACGCCACACGATTCCTGATGTTTCCTTAATTAGAGTGTGAGGACCTGATAGCCTTCCATGCCTCTGAACCACATGTTTCAGACCAGCCAATGAGCAATAATCATTTTAACAATCTGTGTCTGCTCTGCACTGTTCCAGAAAGGATGACAAGAACACATTTTACTAAGGTCATCTGTGCACGTGCATTCATATTTGTCCAGCCTATTTAAACTGAAAACTTTATTTAGTAAATCAGCTCTTCCAGAGCGATGTACTGTATCGGGAGTCTCTGCTCTCTCCACTCTCTGCCTATTGGTTGGCAGGTGGGGGCGTGACCTTGTGGGGGGTGGGGCACTCAACCAAGGGAGAGAGACAGGCTTCGGCTTCCTGTCCATCTTAGGGTCCCTAAATCAAAAGGGCCATGAAAACGTCAAAGAGGTCCCAGACACAAGCTCACATGCTCAGCAACATCCAAACAGCTGTGCGCATGGAGACCTAGTGTGGAAAGCTACGCGACATTAAAACCCTCCTCACAGCCGCCAACGACGAGTCACCGCCTATCTCAAATCCCCCATCTGACAGGAGTTAAGGTCCCACCGCCACCAGCGGACCGCTCGATACGCTGATCATCGCGCAAACGCGAACAGTGCGGACAGCCGGTCGGGTGCCGTGTGCAAGTCACCACTTAGCGGTCACGGTCCATTAATGACCGCTTTGATAGCGAAGACCGTATCAGAAAAACAACGCGCAGCCCAGAACTAACGTGGGAAATATAAGAAACGGTCACAACCAGGCCCAACTGTCAATCATCTGCAGCCAAACAGGCACAGGACCTGCCCAACAATCACACACTGACACACACGCACGCCCGCACGTACGCACTGTCAAAGAGACACACGCCACGCATACCACACACACAAAAATATAACTGTCTGTATAAACACTAACAGTTATCAAATCTTGTGGAGAACATTAGTAGAACATTACAGAGACAACTGAGACAAGCCGAATGTGGGAATGACAGGAGAGGGACCATCAGACCCGGGGCAAACAATTACTTGAAATGCTGGTAAAATGGGAAAACACTGCCGCGGACCCCTGAGAAGGTTCAGTGTGTTACTAACCAAAATATACAATCCTATGAAAGCAGACTTATTCTGAATAGTGGTGGAGATTCTTTTGTCTGAAAATGATCATCAGTAGTCTGCAGGAATTTTACTGGTGTCTATAGGTTAAAGTATTTCAGATAAAGCACTTGGCCCAGGACTGGGACTGTCTATTCTGCTGCAACCTACGAGTGAGAGAGCTTCATACAGCTGTACACAGCGGCTGCCACAGCTGAGCAGCTCCTCTCCGCAGGAGACTTTCACAACCAAACCGCCGCTCTCCCGCGCAAACCTCCATGTGCACAGGGAGCAGCTCTCCAACAGTCACTTCAACAAACACAAACAGCTCCTCTCCGTAAGATACATTCCTAGCGGTGGCTCTCCATAAGACGCTTTGATAGGCCTGCTGTGATGTTTGGCTTCAGTGACCGGCCCGCGGCACACAATGGCTGCTGACAGCTGCACGACGGCCACCCCGATGCTTCAGGTTTCCTCAATGCCCCCAACCAAAATGGCCTCTGTTTTGTCATCGTTCAACTGGAGAAAATTCTGGGACGGAGAGGAGTGGGGGGAGGAGAGGAAAATAAAGGGGAAAAGAAGGAGAGAGAAGAATGGGAGGGAGGGAGGGAGGAAAGATCTCCACAGGCAGCATGATCATACACAGGTAAAGATAACACCTATCTGGGTTTGACTGACGGATACTCTGGCCGACCTTCTATGCCTTTTGTACTCTAATTAACGCCACACGATTCCTGATGTTTCCTTAATTAGAGTGTGAGGACCTGATAGCCTTCCATGCCTCTGAACCACATGTTTCAGACCAGCCAATGAGCAATAATCATTTTAACAATCTATGTCTGCTCTGCACTGTTCCAGAAAGGATGACAAGAACACATTTTACTAAGGTCATCTGTGCACGTGCATTCATATTTGTCCAGCCTATTTAAACTGAAAACTTTATTTAGTAAATCAGCTCTTCCAGAGCGATGTACTGTATCGGGAGTCTCTGCTCTCTCCACTCTCTGCCTATTGGTTGGCAGGTGGGGGCGTGACCTTGTGGGGGGTGGGGCACTCAACCAAGGGAGAGAGACAGGCTTCGGCTTCCTGTCCATCTTAGGGTCCCTAAATCAAAAGGGCCATGAAAACGTCAAAGAGGTCCCAGACATGAGCTCACATGCTCAGCAACATCCAAACAGCCGTGCGCATGGAAACCTAGTGTGGAAAGGTACGCGACATTAAAACCCTCCTCACAGCCGCCAACGACGAGTCACCGCCTATCTCAAATCCCCCATCTGACAGGAGTTAAGGTCCCGCCGCCACCAGCGGACCGCTCGATACGCTGATCATCGCGCAAACGCGAACAGTGCGGACAGCCGGTCGTGTGCCGTGTGCAAGTCACCACTTAGCGGTCGCGGTCCATTAATGACCGCTTTGATAGCGGAGACCGTATCAGAAAAACAACGCGCAGCCCAGAACTAACGTGGGAAATATAAGAAACGGTCACAGTCAGGCCCAACTGTCAATCATCTCCAGCCAAACAGGCACAGGACCTGCCCAACAATCACACACTGACACACACGCACGCCCGCACGTACGCACTGTCAAAGAGACACACGCCACGCATACCACACACACAAAAATATAACTGTCTGTATAAACACTAACAGTTATCAAATCTTGTGGAGAACATTAGTAGAACATTACAGAGACAACTGAGACAAGCCGAATGTGGGAATGACAGGAGAGGGACCATCAGACCCAGGGCAAACAATTACTTGAAATGCTAGTAAAATCGGAAAACACTACCGCGGACCCCTGAGAAGGTTCAGTGTGTTACTAACCAAAATATACAATCCTATGAAAGCAGACTTATTCTGAATAGTGGTGGAAATTCTTTTGTCTGAAAATGATCATCAGTAGTCTGCAGGAATTTTACTGGTGTCTATAGGTTAAAGTATTTCAGATAAAGCACTTGGCCCAGGACTGGGACTGTCTATTCTGCTGCAACCTACGAGTGAGAGAGCTTCATACAGCTGTACACAGCGGCTGCCACAGCTGAGCAGCTCCTCTCCGCAGGAGACTTTCACAACCAAACCGCCGCTCTCCTGCGCAAATCTCCATGTGCACAGGGAGCAGCTCTCCAACAGTCACTTCAACAAACACAAACAGCTCCTCTCCGTAAGATACATTCCTAGCGGTGGCTCTCCATAAGACGCTTTGATAGGCCTGCTGTGATGTTTGGCTTCAGTGACCGGCCCGCGGCACACAATGGCTGCTGACAGCCGCACGACGGCCACCCCGATGCTTCAGGTTTCCTCAATGCCCCCAACGCCGACCACTGCATTATTAAAACGCACCGGAGCTCCTCCCTTACATGTGCTGCCCCGGGAAGCACCATGGATATGACGCCACACACCGCGCCACATGCATACATAAAAAGAAATTTAAAAAAGTAAAGTCAACCCTTAGAAGTAAAACCTGCTGGTGATGCTCGTAATGCAGAGAGCCAAATAGCAGCTACTGGCTAAACGCTACGGATGACCCGCCTACAACATCCTCAAATCTGTCCATCCTTCAATCACTTACTCTAAACACAGCAGATGCTCTGCCTACAACTCCCACAAGCCTTTCATTTCATAAGCCTCGTCGAAACAGTCACGTGTCCTGCACGCCTGTATTGCTGAAATGTAACCTAGCTGATAATTGTTTCGATTGAGCAACCGCTCCAATTTATTGACTATAAAGGCCTGAAGAGTGACACACTCAGGGATTTCCAGGCATGGCCATTTACAATGCGTTTTAAATTTTAGTTTTGTGTTCTCAAGTCAACAGGTCTAACTGAATATACCAGCAGGCACTCAGCTGCCTGTCAGGCACACAGCACATAGCAAGACATAACTGAAAAGATTTGCTTTTGTCCATCTATACGAGTCCAAATCCGGACTAACACGGAGCGTTTAAAGCGGCCGCGCTTATTTAAAGTGCCCGCATTGCTACGGCGAGGCGCATTGTGTCGCTTGTTAAGCGCAGATAAAAGAGGCTAGGCCCAGTCATTGAGTGGGCTATCTTGGCTGCGGTGTTTGCTCTGTTTTAAGACCGTGTCCCCTGTTCAAACGTCTGCACAGCCCACTAAGCTAATGAAGTAATCAGAGATTTCTGATTTCACCCAGACGGGGGGTAAATCCACCTCTATTTACTCAGCCGCCCAAATGCAAATGCAAATGCAACACTGAGTCCAATGTCTACAGCGAACGACCGTGCGCTTGATACGGCTGTTTGCCCTACTGTTCACACTCATGGAAAATACTACCTCGACAAACACCCCCACCCCAATTTGTAATAGGTTTTATTTGTCACTTCACGCCCCCGTTGGGACCGTGGGCTGACCTTCTAAGTATATAAATACCTATGGGTGAGTCCAGATACAAAAGTTAGGAAACCTTATGAGGTGGTAAATCATAAGGTTGCCAGTTTGAATCCCAAAAGAATCACTGCTGTTGGGTGAGGTTCTTCTTAACCTGAGGACCTGCAGTAAATACCGAGCTTTGCAAATGCAAAGAGGATGCAGCATGCAGGCCCCGTTAGCCCAAGATCAGAATATGCATAAAAAAATGCAGGCCTATAATAATTAAATAATAAATGCAGGTGGGTAATGTATCACGACAGAACCTTTCATTTTACATTGAAGAGCTCAGAATTTAACTGAGCAGTACGGCTGTCACGACTGTTGTATGATCGCGATTATTTGAGCCGACCGCAATCAATTTGCATAATCGTTTGATTCCAAGATCAGTATTTTCAGGTTTTGTGCTTTCCCCATTGCATATTCATTTTTATAAATAAATGCAATCGTCTTTATTAATGAGCGGCTTCCGCACTGTTTTGCCATGTTAGGTAGGCCTATAGCCTTGTGAGTTTTAGAACAAGATGTTATAAATAAATCTGTGCACAGCGAGAGAGCGGGGAGAAGAAACATAGTTTCAGAGTGTCCGCGCGCTAATTGAAGTGTACGACACTCACTGACGACCGTATCATTTTTATGTAGGAAGCAGACTATTGAACTAAACAACATGGATTTAGTTTGAAAGACAAATACAACCGCAACCGTCTGTACACATCTCGGTTTCAAACCAAGTGAAAGACGAGACCCCAATAACTTGGAGGAAGCGATTTGTCACATTTGCAACAAAAAGGTAGCGGTAAAAAAAAGTGCTAACACCACGAACCTCAGGAACCACCCAGCTAACAAAATTAGGTCCCCGGGACGTTCCCTGAATGTCTGAAAATGTAATCAGGACATCGCCTTGACGTCTTTTTGTAGGGTTTTCTAAACGTTACGTGGACGTCACACAGAACGTTCCCGGGACGTTGTAGTAACTTCCCCCAGACATGAATTGCATGACGTTATATTGTAACCAGTAACAGACGTTGCAGGGACGTCCCTGAGTGTCCCATGAATGTTATGAGCACAACATCATATCATAACCGGATAGGGATTAAATTAAATGTCATATTGTAATCAAACAGTGACCTTCCTAGGACTTTAATAACGTCCTAGTAATGTTTTTAGGACATCCCTACGTCACATCATAACTTTGAGGGGACTAAAAGGGGACGTCCCTGTGATGTCCATTGTTTGCTGGGCACTTGCGAGTCCACCACCCAACGCAATTTGCCAAACATGGAATCACTTGTCGCGAGCAATTTAACGGACATTGTGACACGATATATACCCAGATAGCAAAATAGCTGCAGCCCAAATCCGGCCCACACCGACATGTTCATCCGGCCCACATACCGCGTGGAATGATGGCACTTGGGCGGTCCGCTCCTGTTTGCCAGATCTGGGCCAGTGATGGCACTCGGGCGGTCCGCTCCTGTTTGCCAGATCTGGGCCAGTGATGGCACTCGGTTTACACCCAGATTAGTCTTTGTCGACTGTGCCACATCTTTGCCAAAGGTGGCCCACATTTGTTTTGTGATATTTGGGCCATATTCACCATTTACCTCATGGGCCACATCCAGATTACACATTGCCAAGAGTACCGCATCTTTGCCAAAGGTGGCCCACATTTGATTTGGGATATTTGGCCCATATTTGCTATTTTACATGTGGGCCACTTCAGGCTCACATCCATTTTGTCCGGGCCAGAAGAAGGCCAGCAGTGCCGCATCATTGCCGGAAGTGGCCCACATCCGTATGCTATCTGGGTAGCGAAAGAAATGCGCACGTTCAATACGGTTGAAAAACCAGTAGCCTATTTAAGGACATGCTACAAACATTTGACATGCAGTACGTTTTTTTTTTTTTAAAGAAAATAGTTTTTATTTAGGCTAAGTAGGCTATGTTCGGTGTCAATAAATGTCTCTTCTTCGTAAAGTGTATGTTTATTATTACAGAATTATTAATTGAGCTTTAACTATATAGGTGGAATATAAAAGCAAAAAAAATAAAAATTAAATCGTTAATCGATTATTTGTGTGAGAATTAATCGTCACCCAAAATTAATTATTGTGACAGCCCTAGCAGCACATATTCCTCATCGTTTTAATGAAAGCTTCCTTACAAACTTGCATTTATAAAAAGAAGACAGTTTAAAAAGTTGAATCATAGATCAACCTGCCTTGCTCCCAGCAACGCCTTAAATTTTTAAAGATTTGTATTCAGTTACATGAGACTAGTGAAAATCAAATCATTGACCCTGTTTATGATTCTGAATAATTATGCCTTTGTATAACTGCAGCTACTTTTCTGTAGGACAGGAACGTAACATACTAAGGAGTTTAAGTTCCAGGTTCAAAATCTTAACAGTATGTGCCCTCTAGTGGAAGAAAATGAATTAGCAGTCCCTAGAGAAATTGAACACTTTTCCATCACTTTAAAAAAAAAATTGTGATGAGCACTTATTAGCATCAATAATTATGGTTAACATTTTTATATTTCTTTTCTAATGTACCAAAATATTTTATTTCCTCATCAGGAATCAGGTCATCAAAACACCAACATATTCTTCCACTCATTAACTGCTTCTAGCAAAACCTGGACTGGCCCTAACAACAGAGCATCTGGAGAGCTGTTTTCCCATCCTGTATAAGGACCATTATTGGAGCAGCGAGGTTAATAGTATACAGTAAATAGTACACAGTGTGTGGGAAAACCATGAGAAGTGCTTTCAGAAGTATAGACTGTAGTGCGGCAGATGACGGTGTCAGTGGCAGTAGTGCGAGTCTTATACGGCTCACCGATGGGGTTGACGTCGAAGAAGCGGATGGGCGTGCACAGGATGGACTGGAACATGCGGTCGTGGAGCGACTGCGCAGACCTGACCAGCACGTTAAAGAACAGGAGACTGCGCAGGAAGCCGAAGATGATGGTAGCCACTGTCAGTCCTGAGGAGCATAAACACACACCGCACCAATCAAACAAAGCGTATTAAACTATCAGACACAAATCAGACCAAGCAAATAAAGTGTATTAAACTATCAGACACAAATCAGACCAATCAAACAAAGTGTATTAAACTATCAGACACAAATCAGACCAATCAAACAAAGCATATTAAACTATCAGACACAAATCAGACCAATCAAACAAAGTGTATTAAACTATCAGACACAAATCAGACCAATCAAACAAAGCATATTAAACTATCAGACACAAATCAGACCAAGCAAATAAAGCGTATTAAACTATCAAACACAACATCAGACGAATCAAACAAAGCATATTAAACTACCAGACACAAATCAGACCAATGAAACAAAACATATTAAACTATCAGATGCACATCAGACAAATCAAACAAAACATTTTAAACTACCGGACACAACATCAGACCAATCAAACAAAACATTTAAACTATCAGAGAAAAACACAGCCATAACCCATCACTCTACATTCAAACCAAAATAACAAAATGGTGGGGACACAAAACAATATAATGAAGAAAAACTATAATAAAATAAACAATATTTACTATTAATAAATATAAACAAACATGAACAGAGAGACAGACAGAGAGGGGCCTGTTATTTCTGCGTTTTGAAGCAGAAGAAGTTGAAAATGAACTTCTGAAGTAAACTTATGAGAAGGAAAGAGCTTTACAAAGGCAAGGTCAAAGGTCAGGGAGACTCTATAAGTGTGCCCCCCTGGAGAGCTCTGCTCTCTCCTGTCCTCTCAAGCATGGGGCAAGTGTTCTTTCTGGAAGGTTCTCCGCTCTGGCCAAGGCCGCGACTCACCTGCGTAGACGCCCAGGTAGAAGTTGAGGTCCAGCGTTTGCGTCATATTGAGTCCGTTGGAGTGAGCAGTGGTCGCTGTGACATTGAGCTGCTCAGTGGTCGCCGTGACATTGAGCCGGTCCTGCATTGATGACCTGTCAATCACACAGAGGAGGAATCAAAGGCGCAAGGACACAAGAAGCCAACATGCAAGACGGCCAATCACGAAGCTGCGGCCATGGGCACAGAGGCCGACAGCGTGGCCGCCAATCACAAAGCGCCCTTTTGTGCCGTGTAGATAGACAGCCATCTGCAGCGCTAATCCATTTCCATACAGTGGCCTGCTGAATAAATGAGAGATGTTTCCTTACAAAAAATTAAAAGGGCAAAAAAAAAATTATAATAAATTACACAGCTTAATGATACTTCATCTTGAGTGTTCAGTTTTGTTGATGTGGGATTGTCATCTCCTGTAAAGTGCCAGTCAAACAGTCACCAATTCCACTGGGCAATGAATACAATGCACACGGTGTGCTTTTTCTGTCCGTGTGTGTGTATTACATTCACATATACTCACTCAATATAAGTGTCATTAATTATTATCATATAATAACATCGCAATTAGGAGTGCATAATATAAAAATTCCAGGCCGATATCAAAAACTAATATTTGCCTGGCTACATTGGCCAGTGCTAATATTGATACCAATACCCACCTGTTTTACATCATAGCACAAATGCAAACCAAAACCAAATTTCCACATTCATGGAAGAGGTAGATGAGCTTCAAATAACTTGAGAAAATCTTTTTTCATTTGTATAACAAAATAGTTCAACTAGCCCATTTTCTTATTAAGCAGCGAGTCTAGATAACTACTGAGTCTCTTTGCTTGTGAATTTGGCTGGTAAAAAAAAAAAGATAAATTAAAAATAAATAATAAATAAGAGGTTCAGATGACTATAATGAGAATGACTGAATTCACAGCCTCTCTGGTGCGTTTGTTGTGTCATTATTATGGCCCATCATATTAGCCATAATCAAAGCATTGGGGCAATTGCGATAAGTTAATTTTAAGCCATTAGAGGCTAATACCAACATGACCCTGATATTATTGCCCATCCAGGTTATTATCCCTCGCAGTATTAGCAGTGTGACTTGTTTCTAAAGTTGGGAGTACATGGGGATGATCGTGTTACTCTAATGGAGTTTCTCACCAGTAAGCCAGCCACCAGTCCTGCAGGATATATGACACCTGGAAAGAAAATAAAATAAAAAAATGGAGATGAGAAAAATGTCCTTGAGAGCACACGTACTTACGCACACACGCTCAGGAACGCGTCTCACTTGAGCAAACAGGTTGAGCGCGATGACCACCAGCAGCATGAGGGTGCTGGCTCCCGCCCTCAGAAACTTCACGTACAGGCTGAGGCCGATCGTCCCTTCAGAGCGCGTTTCCTCAGCGATGCACTGGACCTGTTCCGCCTGCAAGAACCAGGCAAAACCAAACCTGTGTTACCTGCTTTGAACTCCTATCAAATTCTTACCTGCCTCACCTGCATAGACATGTCAAAGTTGGTACATGCAATAGTCAGCCACTAAAAGGACATATACATTTGTTTAAAAAAAAAAAAAAGGAACATGACACTAACGATTGTATAGAGCAGTGGTTCCCAAACTCGGTCCTCTAGGACCACTGTGTATGCTGGTTTTCGTTCCAACCACAATTGCAATCCCGGAATTTTTTACAAGATGTCAATGATTCTTAATTAGGTGTTTGTCATATTTAGAGGGATTATTTACCCTCTTAAGCCACATTATGTTAGCAATAGCTATGCATGTCATGAATAATAAAAGTACAATATTCTCATTGTGCTATATTGCAAATAATTACAAAAAGGGGCAAAAAAAAAAACATTTTTTAAGTGACCAAATAAATTTTATTTTATTAAATAAAATTAAAGACTGAGGTGAATCAATAGGCTCCTAATTGGTGAAATTGTGGACATATGGCCACTAAAACTAACCATTTGATAAATAATGAAAAAAAGACAAAGAAAATGATAACGAGCCAAACTTGCAGTGTTAATACATTTAAGAAAAACTTGGAGGGAACTTAATAACTCACGTTTTCAACTACCTAATTAGGAGCCAATTGATTCACCCCAGTCTTTAATTTGATCAGTTTAAAAAAAATGTTACCTATTTGCAAAACAGCCCAATAAGCACAGTAGGAACATGGGAATTTTTATTCTTCATGGCATGCATAGCTATTTCTGACATGATGTGGTTTAAGAGAGTAAATAATCCCTCTAAACATGAAAAGTACCAAATTAAGAAAAATAAACAGCTTGTTAGGATTTTGGGATTGCAATTGTGGTTGGAACGAAAACCAGCATAAACAGTGGTCCCTGAGGACCGAGTTTGGGAACCACTGGTATAGAGAACTCTGTTAAAGACAGTGGGAAATGTTTGAAGAAAATGGCAGCACATTTGCAGATCTACAGTACTTGACGAAAAGTTTGTTTTAACAGAAATCAACTGCTGCCCTCTTGTGGCAGTTATTAGCCATTACCTTGTTCACCTGTAATCAGCAGAATAGGTAGAGCTTGAAACGGTCCGACCCTGCATGATCCCGTGTTGCAGCATTTTGAAAGCCTGACCCGATTTGAACCCGACACGGTTTTAACCCAACATTAATAAGTGCGTCAGTACAGTAGACGCACCCTGGTGCGTGTGATTACCTGCCATAATGCTGCTGATGCAGGCACAAATCAAAATCATTGGCCTGCTATCAAATAGAATAGCCTACATTAGCTTATGAATAAAGAGAATTAGAGAAAACTACTAGGCTATTAAAATCTTTTTAAAGAAACATACCCAGCCAATTTGGCTTGGTTAAAACATCATCATCAAGCCCATACACAAACACTAGGCTCTGGCTACGGAAGCCGAGAATCTTTATTCAAATCTCTCGCAAATATATATCGTCCTTAAGTAGGGTATCACAGTATCTTCATTTTACGAACCCCACGCTTTTGTATGCAGGTTGATCATAAACCATGTAAAAGTTTTTATACAGTCTATGGTCCGAACCTTGGATTCTACTTTCGATGGCTGCTGCCTCATGCTCCCATAACAATAACTTTGCTTACCGGCTCTGAGGCATCCGTAACGTGCACTTGCATAGCTTAGCTTACTAGCTTGCCTACAACTGTAGTCCAGGTCCAGCTACAAACTGGGCCTGACCTTTTTTACTATCTATAGGCCCAACCCAAACCGAGCCAGATATAAAAGGACAGAATTATGGTCCGAAATTACCCGAGCCATTACATTACATTACAGGCATTTAGCAGACACTCTTATCCAGAGCGGCTTACACAACTTTATAGCATTTTTTACATATTATCCATTTATACAGCTGGATATATACTGAAGCGATTCAGGTTAAGTACCTTGCTCAAGGGTACAACGGCAGTGTCCTACCAGGGAATCGAACCTGCAACCTTTCAGTTACAAGGCCAGTTCCTTAACCATTGTACCACACTGAGCCCTCGGGTTCTTATCGGGCTTGGGTGAAAATGACAAGCTCTAGAACAAGGGTATCTTTGAGACCTTTGAGAACAATACAGTCTCAGAGATTAAGCGAGCGCTAAACTGTTAAAGTGTCAGGAAGTCCTGACAGGACGCTGTACAGGAAGAGCTCTTGGCCTGTGGCAGTTGGGACAGGAAGCGAGGGGGGGGGGCGGCGGCAGTGCTCCGTACCGGCAGTTGGTCGGCCCCGTCTTTGACGGACAGCAGGGAGGAAGACTGGGAGCGCATGGAGGTTTGGGAGAGGGTGCGGCTGCGTAGCTCCACCCCCTGCTGCTCCTCTTCCTCCTCGTGCTTCAGTAGGGAGGTGAAGTCCAGGCCGGAGTGCTGTAGCTCTGAATACGTACCCCTCGCCACCATGTGACCCTGAGGGGGGGAGGGGCACAGAAGCGTCACGCCTACGACTGGGAGACCCTGCTTACTTGAGCGTGAGGGAGTGTGTGGGTAAGCGTGTGAATGTGTGTATATGTGTGTGTTAGGCAGGAACTGAGCACGAGAACAAGAAAGCGTAGCTGACACACACAAACTCAAACAATTACCAAACAAACAGACACACACACACACACACACACACACACATATACTTTCTCCAAAACC
Organism: Synaphobranchus kaupii; assembly: GCA_029718625.1. Lineage (NCBI taxonomy): Eukaryota > Metazoa > Chordata > Actinopteri > Anguilliformes > Synaphobranchidae > Synaphobranchus > Synaphobranchus kaupii. The sequence continues at coordinate 36,809,893 of CM056384.1, read as the reverse complement.
ATGCACGTATATGAACTGTGTGTATCAGAGATACTGTATATATGTATGAGAACCCTATGTGTATATCAACTGTTAAGATGAAAACATGCACTATGTATATTTGCCTACATGTTCAAGGCCTTTACATGTGCATCCTGATTCAATCCATAAGCATAGCTGAAATCTGTTATGCATTTTACCACAAATCTATTTTTACTGAAGAGAATATTTATGAATTACTGAATGTGGGGGATTGTATTGCACCTGTATGTATGAGCCTTCACTGGTATGTGGCACACCTGGTATGTGGTACTCATACTGTAAGGTATGCACAGACAACAGCTTACCTCCTTTAGAACCAGGATCTGGTCGGCAGCCTTCAGGTACTGCAGCTGGTGGGTCACCAGGATACGCGGCTTCTTCCTCAGGATTCCGCAGATACACCTGGACGGACGGGCAGACAGACAGGTGAGCCGCCGAAATAACGCGCGGTGCCAGAAACACACCCGCACTACAGGCCGCAAACCTCAAACCTGCGTCCTTAACCACAGCACAGTGCAAAGTGACACACGACAGGGACCCCAGAAGGGGAATCCAGAACATTCCATTCAAATATGACGCAATTCCCAAACTGCGGGGTGAGGAACCCATTGTTGGCCCATAGTGAAGACGCTGAGGTAGGCTGCAGGATTATTCAATCCATCCTGCAAGGCCAGCAGTTCTCAAAGACTAGGGTCCACCCCTCAGACAGCTTTACAGGAAAATCACTGCCTGGAATTTTTGTGGCATGGGAAATGGATAGGCCCTGAAACGCACACAAACACACACACACACACACACACACACAAGCACACGCACGTGCACGCACACAGTGTCTCTGCATTTAACAATGGCAGTACCACGCCTTTCCTTTCCTCCTTTATTATGCGCACAAACACTGATCACCCAACATACACACACACTTACACACACACACACACACACACACACACACACACACACACGCACACACACACGCGCAAACACACACAAACACACACACACACACATGCACACAAACACACACACACACACACACACACACACACACACAAACACACACGCTTACACACACACACGCAAACACACACACACGCGCACACACACACCTTGCCAATTCACATAGGGTGTGTCTGAAACGGAACTTCTTGAGAAGGTGCTGACTGCTCAGAACTAACCGTGCACCAGGAAAATAAATCAGCAAACAGACATGAGACCGATGGCAAACAGCTAAATGAAACCAATAAAACCAGTCAAACCTCTACAGCACAACCAGCTAACAATGTGAGTACTTTTCACTCAACAACTAACCTAAACAGCCACATGAAAAGCATCTCTGCACTCAGGAAAGTGTGAATCTGAATCTGGCCTTACATACTGTAACTCAGCACAGCTGAACTGCACGCCTCCTGGCCTGGTTGCCATGACTACCAGACTAACACTGCAAGGGGACTGTAAATCTTTCAAATACTTTTTCATTTGTTTTTAAAAACGTCATGCCTTTAGGCTTCTGCTTAACCTAATACCTAAACAATTTCCTCTGCAAACATTCCACTGCGAACCATGACTTTTCACAAATCTTTTACATAATTTCCCATGCTGACCTTTACAGTTTTTTACGATTGCTTTGACTCATTTTGCACAGCAGAATTTCAATGTACAAAACTCAAAATGCAAAGTGCCAAACTTTCAAAATTCATACTCTAAGACACCACATCCTGTGCTGACATACAAAGTGTAAAACTGTTAGTGCAAAGTGCTAAACTGACATGCAGAATTCTTACTCTAAGACACCACATCCTATGCTGAAACACAAAGTGTGAAACTGTTACAGCTTTTTACGATTGCTTTGACTCATTTGCACAGCAGAATTTCAATGTACAAAACTCAAAATGCAAAGTGCCAATCTGACTTTCAAAATTCATACTCTAAGACACTACATCCTATGCTGGCATACAAAGTGTAGAACTGTTAACGCAAAGTGCTAAACTGACATGCAGAATTCTTACCTTAAGCCACTACATCCTATGATGACATACAAAGTGTAAAACTGTTAACGCAAAGTGCTAAACTGACTTGCAGAATTCTTACCTTAGGACACTACATCCTAAGGACATCCTAAACTGTTAATACAAAGTGCCAAACTCTAAATCATATGGTCCATTATCAGAATACAGCCACCTAATATTACAACAATGTTCAAATGCTTATTACTACAAATGCAGATGACTAAATCAATTCAATTCAACATTTGTAGTCATGTCTCAGTACTTCCAACAACCTTGCCGAGGTGAATAGCATTGCAACACAAGATGCTATTGTCATCAGATGCGATGTCGACAAAATTCTGTGGCCAAATGCAGCGGAGAGGCTAAATGCTGCTTAAGCACCAAAAAGCAGTTTTTTTTTACTTTACAGTAAAGTTTGTTGTTACTGTAACTGTTTTTGCTTTTACTGTTGTTTTTGTTTTTACTGTACAATACAATTGAGTTTACAGTACTGCATTACTGTATGATTTTTCTTTAATGATTAAACTTCAAATAATCTAATATTTTGTTTGTCTTTCATAAAAACACAAGCGCAAAACTGCAGTCTATCACAGGGGATGATTGCTGTACATAATTTCAAGTACTTATGAGCAAATGACCATTGCATAGTCTTTCTTGGTAACAAGTATTTTGTGTTTGACCACATTATTTGATAATGGCCGTTGTATTTGAAAATGCACCAATAATTAAACTTCAACGATGAACATATCCACTGTTCTGACACTATGATAAACTTTAGCATGAAATACAATCTAATTTGGTTCAGTTGTTTCTATTGTGCATGCTATATATGATTTTGAGCCCAAGATTAGGAGTATAGCATTTTGCTTTATGACCAAAGAACACTTTCAAACTCTTTTTTTATCAGAAGGATTTTGTGTTTGGCAGCATTATTTCATGATGACTGTTGTATATTGAAAATGCAGCAATGATTTAACTTCATTATTTGAAATATCTAATGTTTTGGTGCTGTGATAAACTTTTGCATATAATATTCTCGGATTTGACACTGGTATTTTTATGTTGCATGCTATATTACATTTTGAACCCAAACTGAGCAGTATAGCATTCTGTGTTAAGAGTTTTGCACATTGAAACTGTTGTGCAAAATTAGTCAAAGCCATCGTAAAAAACTGTAAATGCCGAAAATGATTTATTATTATCATTATTACTTAAAAATGTAATTCCCTATCACAAAACCCTCGGCAATCCACACAGTAGAGCAGGCAACAGTGACCCAGAACATATGGAAATATGGAAACACACACACTTGCATATGTGCGTGCACACATACACACACACACACACACACACACACATACACATACAGTATGTATGTGCACACACATTCAGGTACAGGCACTCGCAAACACATCCTGCAGCCATCAGTAGCCTATTTAATTTAAAAAATACATTTTTAAAAATTTAAACATATCTAGAAACCAACCTCACTATATCTTTTTAAAAATCACTAAATATTTGTGACGTTATAAAATAATGTCTTTTTTTAACCATTTCGACACTAAATAAATATATTGATATGAACCACTGGATAATTTTCCATTTAATGTCATTGCTCAGTTTCTGTCCAAATATTGCACTTTTGGTCATTACTGTTCTCAATTTTTTTTCTACATGTATTTAAATAATATATTATAATTTATACTATATATATTTATATATATTTATATATGCCAAGAGTCCAACAAGCAAACTCCCACATACCCACTCTTTACGGATGCCACACGTCCCTTGCATGGAATTGTCCCGTATTGAAGAAAAACATGTTGCGTTCCATTATTGAATCAATACGGGATGCAATTTGTTCTGTGTTTTCTTACACATTTTCGTTGTGGAAGGAGGTCGTTCCTGGCCTTGGCCTTGTTTTTCAATTTGCCTCAGAAGTAGCTAGCATGCTAACATACAGTGGTGTTCAAAAAAATGGCAGTACGACATCAGTAACCTGATGAACCACTGTTATTAGTAGTGATATTTCTGCATGGCAAAAAATGTACTTGTAGATGTAGTAGTGTAATAGAAAAACAACAGACTGTCATGGTTTTGAACCCTGTTTCACTTTGCGGTCGTTTTCCTCAGTGGCCACGCGAGGGCGCTGCCCTTTTGGTAGATGCTTGCTCCGCCCTGCTGAGTGGGTGGAGTTTCTGTTAGCGTTTACACCTGTTCGTGGTCACTGAGAGCTATATAAGCCTACCGTTCTCTTCATTCGGGGCTTCTACATTAATTGTTTATTGTTTTGTATTGTGGTGTATTGTTGGCTGTGAGTGCTCGTACCATTTTGGCTACTCGCCCATTTTTAGCGTCTCTTTAGAGACAGGGCTTATTTCTTGCTGGCTAGGTAGTTGATTACCTCGTAGAAGTTTGGGACCGTAAAATCTCTGCTCTATTTTGCGTTGTTGTGCTTAATCTCCGTGTATGGAGATTTGGGCGATTCTGTTGGGAACTTTAGTTCTGTTCGCCCTTCGGCGCATTTCTTCCCATAGGGGATTCTGGCGTTTTCGCTTCTACTTAGTTTATGAGCTCGTAGAAGTATAGAGGAGCAGTTTCTCTGGTCCATTTGTTCGCCTTTTGATTGGTTTTCTTATTGAGAGACCTGGCGTTTTAGCTTCTACTCATTTCCGGGTTACGGTAAGCCAGTTAGTAGCTTGGTACGTTTTATTCCCTGTTGTCCTTCTCGTGGACTACGTTCCTCTTTGTTGTGAGTCAGGATTTTTATTCATATTGAGGCTGTCGTGCTATTTGGCGTTGGTCTTTTGTTGCAGCCGTCCTGTACGTCCTTTTTACCTGCGGGACGATTTTGTTTGGAACTGTTGTTCTGTTTCGTTCTCGGGGTGTGTCTCTTTATATGGAGCTTGGGCGTTGTTGTGGACGTGTTTGTGTGTGACTGTGCGTAGCATGGGAACGTTAGCTTTCTGTTCCTTGGCTTCGTTATATATTTTACTGAGAGGCTAGGGCGGGTGTTTAAGTTTGCGTGAGTCTTTTGGATAGTAAAGTTTTGGGACGACGGTGCTCCGTCGGCTCACCTGTAAAATGTTTCTCCTTCCTGGGAGATCGGGTGTTTACCCAGGTTTGTTTGCTACATTAGACTGCGTACTTGTTTAACTAGCCATGGAACGTTAAATCCCTGTTCCGGTTCGCCTCGTTACATTTTACCTTACTGAGAGGCTTGGGCGTGGTTTTATATTTTTAGCTTAGTCATTTTGCTGGTAAGGCAATGGGACGACGGTGCTCCGTCGGCTCACCTGTAAAATGTTTCTCTCCTGGGAGATCGGGTGTTTACCCAGGTTTGTTTGCTGCATGTGACTGCTAGCTAAGGGAAGTAGCCACAGAACCTAATATCTGTTCCTTCGCCTCCTCCTATACCAATAGGTAGTTATTTAGTTTTCTGTGTATATTTGCTGTGTGTTTTGTTTGTGCCATTGTGCTACTCGCCTGTTCTTATTCGTCTCGTTATCGAGACAGGGCGTTTTATTTCTGGCTCGTTTGTAACTGAGCCGGTCTGTAGCTGTGGTGTGTGTGTGTTCCTTGTCTTTTCTCCTTCCCTTATCTGCGGGGTATCCCGCCTTAGTGGCCTAAGGGCTTAATGATTCCCCTTGCTGCGTTTGGCTCCTCCCCCCTCACACGTCACGCCCCATTACACAGACCCAACTGTCATGACATGCCGCTGCTTGTTCTGAGTAATTGACTCATTCATTGAAAGGGGCGTGTTCAAAATAATAGCAGTGTGGAGTTTAATTAGAGAATTCTTTCATTCTGTGAAAAAAAACAGGTCAAACAGGTATTCCACAGGTACACAGGTGATGCCATCATGATTCTGTATAAAAGGATATCAAAAGACTCCTGATATCTTATTTCCAGGTACTCTTAGAAGCAATACTATAACCTCTCTGCATTTGAATGGATCGCTATGGGAATTGGGGGGTGGGACTAGATTAAGCTGTAAATTACACGGGAATAGTACGGAACACATGGTTTGGCTAAATGACTAAGTCAACAAGGGTCTGAGGTATCAAACAAGCCTTAAACCATCACTCTGCTGCCAGAAATACAGTAGATATGGATGGATAACTTGAAGGGTTTCTTCTCCTGACTTATTTTGCCATAGAGTTGAATAGGAAAATTTGTCAGGAGAAACAACCCTTCAAGTGATCCATCCATATCTACTGCATATCTGGCAGCAGAGTGATGGTTTGAGGCTCGTTTGATACCTCAGACCCTTGTTGACTTACAGCCATTTAGCCAACCATGGGTTCCATACTATTCCCGTGTAATTTACAGCTTAATCTAGTCCCACCCCCCAATTCCCATAGAGATCCATTCAAATGCAGATAGGTTATAGTATTGCTTCTAAGAGTACCTGGAAATAAGATATCAGGAGTCTTTTGATATCCTTTTATACAGAATCATGATGGCATCACCTGTTTACCTGTGGAATACCTGTTTGACCTGTTTTTTTTTCACAGAATGAATGAATTCTCTAATTAAACTCCACACTGCTATTATTTTGAACACGCCCCTTTCAATGAATGAGTCAATTACTCAGAACAAGCAGCGTGCATGTCATGACAGTTGGGTCTGTTGTTTTTCTATTACACTACTACATCTACAAGTAGATTATTTTCCATGCAGAAATATCACTACTACTAATATCAGTGGTTCATCAGGTTACTGATGTTGTACTGCTATTTTTTTGAACACCACTGTACATTTCCAATATGTCCGTTAAAAGCTTTACCATTGAGTAACCCCCCGTACTCAAATTTCTGCTAATGTAGTACATATGGGGCACTTTTCACATACTCAAAATGAGCATGCGATGCACATGAAGCATACTACATCCTCATTTTACATCACAGTATGCTAAGTACGGATAATATGCGGTTTTGAACATAGCCTCTCTCTCTCTCTCAGACGCAGGTGTGTGGTTGTTTCTCTAATACTCACTGCTCAAACAGGTGTCTTCCAACCTCAGCATCCACAGCACTGAGGGGATCATCCAGCAGGTAGATATCAGCATCCTGGTACACCGATCTGAGGAGGAGACGGCACTCTGTTTGCTCCTTACAATATATACAGTACTATATTACTGCACACTGCATTACATTACAATACATTACAGTACATTAAATCCATTTAGTACATGCTCTTATCCAGAGCAACTTACAAAACTAAGTACATGGTTCATGTAGGATTCTGTCTCACCCGGTTTTGACCTAATCAACACTGATATGAAATGATACAGAAAGGGAAATTCAGTAATACATGTTTCCTTATCAGTTTCATGAATCATAGGTACTGCTTGAAGATGACGATACCAGTGAAGCTGGAAAAGGACTACGCAAGCCAAAGGGACTTCTCTACAGTACAGTAATATTCATTTCCCCCATTGGGTTTCATTGGCTGTCAGTACTTGAGCTGTGATTACCTCACAGGCTTTGAGCTGTTACTGTCTGAAAGGAATTGAGCTGTGATTGGCTGAATGGACTTGTTCGAGCTGTGACTGACTGAAAGAATTGTCGGGATGTTGTATATATATATATATATATATATACTGTATATACAGTTGAAGTCGAAAGTTTACATACACTTAGGTTGAAGTCTTTAAAACTCATTTTTAACCACTCCACAGATTTCATGTTAGCAAACTATAGTGTTGGCAAGTCAGTTAGGCAGTGGCGGCTCCTGAGCTGAAAATTGGGCGGGCAGAAAACTTCCCTTTAAACTGATTATTGGTCTTAATCATTTTTCAATCAGTTTCCTGGATTAACAATAGGCTACATCAGCGTTTAATTCACCAATTACTCAATGTCATCAAATGTAGCCAGTTCTCCTCAATTAGGCTATTATGCAAGTAATAAAATTATTTTAACTTGCATCGCAAAATTGTGCACATTTTAATCAACATTATAATTGTGGATACATGTGCTCTTCGTTCTCCGCACTCTTAATTCCGAAAATATTAATGGAAATTAAACGATCTTAAAGCTCAGCTTTAGTTAGATTATTTTTTATTGCAGGTTGTGAAAATTATGTCATGGCTTTAGAAACTTCTGATAGGCTAATTGACATTATTTGACTCAATTGGAGGTGTACCTATGGGTGCATTTTAAGGCCTACCTTCAAACTCAGAACTGAAAAAGTGTGTGTGAGCAAGGAGGCCTACAAACCTGACTCAGTTACACCAGTTCTGTCAGGAGGAATGGGCCAAAATTCCAGCAACTTATTGTGAGAAGCTTGTGGAAGGCTACCCGAAACGTTTGACCCAAGTTAAACAATTTAAAGGCAATGCTACCAAATAGTAACAAAGTGTATGTAAACTTCTGACCCACTGGGAATGTGATGAAATAAATAAAAGCTGAAATAAATCATTCTCTCTACTATTATTCTGACATTTCACATTCTTAAAATAAAGTTGTGATCCTAACTGACCTAAGACAGGGAATGTTTACTAGGATTAAATTTCAGGAATTGTGAAAAACTGAGTTTAAATATATATTTATATATATAGTCTGTTGCTCTCTCTCTCTCTGTCTCTGCCCCCCCTCCACACACAGAGGTTGAGAACCACTGGCTTAGAACACCATGGGTGCGTCCCAATATTCTTCACTCCCCACCTCCCTTCCTCCACTCCCCCACTACCACTCCTCTCCTACCCGGAAATATGCAGTAGGAGTATTTGCATGTACAGTATCCAATGTACATGACATTGCGGTTTGCGTAGAGACATTCATTAATATGTAAGCATTAATACGTAATTAAGATGTAATCAGTGACATTAGATTAAAACACAAAGATCCGTTTCCGGGGCACGGAGTAGAGGAGTGGAGGAGGAAAGGTGGCATTTTTCGACTATTGGGACGCACCCCATAAGGTCCATGGTTTCCTTTTTGATTTTCAGGCTGAATGCCAATCTGCGACATTTCATTTAAATAATCAATTGAAAGTATAAATGTCTACAGGGATAATGGTTGTGAGGGGCTTTTTCCTGTAATTAAACAATTTAATCTTAAAACCTGATTTAGACTTTGGTTTGACTTGTTGGTTGATCCACCAGGTTACTGTTTGATGACCTATCAACAAATTTGGTGATTTAATTGATAATTGTCATTTTAAGTAATAATTATTAAATTAAATACATTAAATATAATTAAATGTACGTTGAGTGAGGGGTTTTAGCACACCATACCGCTTGTGTTCAGTATTCAGAGTGTTGGGCATTTAACATAGGAGTGCTGGAACTGCTGGATTCAGGACAGTTTTACTTAATCCTCACTTCCCCAACAGAATCTAAGCTGTTACTGGCTGAATGTACTTGAGAAGACTTCTAAGTCTCTCTGGATAAAAACATCTGCTTAGTGACTGTAATGTAATTACAGGATTTGAGCTGTAATTGGCTGGGAGAAATGCACCTGGCCAGGTTCACACGGGCTTTTTGTCCCCCGCTGAGAGTGGCTCCTCGGTCTCCAATCACTGTCAGGTCTCCATCTGGCAGCAGCTCCATGTCCTAAGAACAGGGGAATATACCACACAATAAAACCATGAGATTATATCCCACAGTCACAAACCATGAGAATATATCCCACAGTCACAAACCATGAGAATATACCCCACAGTCACAAACCATGAGAATATACCCCACAGTCATCGACCATGAGAATATACCCCACAGTCACCGACCATGAGAATATACCCCACAGTCACTATCATTACAATATACCCCACAGTCACAAACCATGAGAATATACCCCACAGTCATCGACCATGAGAATATACCCCACAGTCACCGACCATGAGAATATACCCCACAGTCACAATCATTACAATATACCCCAGTCACAGACCAGTGTACACGTGTGCATGTACGTGTGTGGCATGTACGTGTGTGGTGTGTGTACTTATACAGACCTGTGTCTCACTGGTGTGTACAGCTACATGCGTGTACAGCTAGTATGTGCATCTACATGCATGTGCCCAGTGACTGTGTGCTTGTAGACACTCTTTTATACTCTTTTGTGTCTTACCCTAGTGAGCGCGCACGCTCTCAGCACCTTCTCGTACTTCTGAGGGTGGAGCGCCTTTCCAAAAAGGATGTTGCTCCGGATGGTTCCAGGGAAAACACAAGGCTGCTGGGAAGCATAGGTCAGGTCCCCTCTCACCTTGACCACACCCTTTTCTGGCGGCAGCTCGCCCAAAACTGTACTCAGCAAAGAGGACTGAGAGAGACAAAGTAGAGTACAGTAATGTAACACTGCACTGTAACACTGTAAAACACTAACACACAGAAGACCCAGTAGTAACATGAGCACGCTGTAACACACAGTACGACACACTAGCGCTCTGCAACACACTGTAACATGGAATAACACACTGCAAAACAGAAAAAATCATGAAATATTAGTATACTGTAATACACATGTAAAACACAGTAACGGACATTGTAATACAGTAACACACCATAAAACAAGTAAAGCAGAGTAACTCACTCCAACACTGATACACTGTAAAACATGACACTAGTACATAGCACTGTAATGTGATGTGAAACAGAGTTACCATAGCACAACATAATACATTAACATGCACAATGTGACACACTGTAACAGACTATGAAACACAGTAAAAGCAGACTCGTGTGTGGTAACTGGTAACACACAGTGAAACGCAGGGAGACAGGCAGCAGAGATGCAGAGGAACAGGGCTGAAATTACAGACTTCAATGGGTCTCTGGCAGGGCCTCCCTGTGCTTGGGCCGGGCTCTGCAGCACAGCGATACGCGCGTCCCGGGCTCACGGGAGGAATGCCGGCGGGCAGCGGGTCAGAGGTCAGAGTGCGGAGGGGAACACAATGCCAGAGGCCCCAGGCAGGAAAGCTGACGCACTCCGGCAGGTGTTCCACTTGGGCAGGACTGACCCCCCCACCCCCCAACTTCGATTTCAAAGATTAAGCCCGTCCCCTTTTAACACACAGCCCTGGTGAGCCTTATGTAACAATGGACTGGTTTATATAGCACATTTCAATCAGGATCTCAGAGTGGTTTAAAGTGAAGGTGTTGGGGGGAACTCACCTGATAATGTGTAACACCCAGAATTCAATTCAAGTCAATTCAATTTTATTTGTATAGCGCTTTTTACAGAGAGACAGTAACAAAGACGCTCTATAGTGCAAGTACAAAAGAAAATTGGGCAAAAAACCTGGTCTGAACACCCAAAAAGTGAGCAATTGAGGTTAAAAAAAGCTCTCCAATGGGAAGAAATCTCAGGAGCCCGGTTTAATAATTAAGATGGAATAAATGGTAAGAGAAATGTAATGAGGGAGGGATCTATCAGAGCAGACGATAAAATGTGTGAAGCACGGACGGCCATTTTACACAGCCATGGAATGTTCACCACACAACAGTTGGGGGGGGGGGGGTTATGTAATGGTTGTAGGTCTGATTCTAGGTGGGGTGCTGCCGCTGTACCCTTGAAGGAAATACATACAGTCTTTTTTTTTAGCAGACAGTCCATCCTCTTTATGCATTAGAACACTTCATGCGGACAGTGGGAAAGCCGATGGTTACAGATAGAGATGGTGTCACAGTACAGTACATCCCATGGCCAGAAATCAAACCCCTGGCTGCATGGCAGGATTTGTATATGGGCTGAGAGTCAGCTACCCAACAAACCGCGCCACACTCCCACTGTGGTAAACATATCTGGATATATGTACAACATCTAAGACGTTAGCCCTGCAAGTTGCCATAGATACAGCTATGCAATGCGGCTCAGCTAATTAAAAAGCCAGGCTAGCAATAGAAACACAGAGCAAAGAATATAATGAATAGAATGATAAGAGAAGAGCATTAGATCTCTGACCTTTCCCGCCCCTACAGGTCCGATGACCACCAGCAGCTGCTCTGGCTTCACTGTGAATGACACATTCTGCAGGGTCGGAGCATCCAGGGTCTGCAACACACAGCAGCGTGTGAGCGTGTTTGTGTGTGTGTGTGCGTCTGTATGTCTGTGTGTGTGTGTACACATGTGTGTACACATGTCTATTTATGTGTGTGGCTGTGTATGTACATATATATATATATATATATATATATATATATATCAGTGGCGGCTCCTGAGCTGAAAATTGAGGAGGCAGAAAACTTCCCCTTAAACTGATTATTGGTCTCAATCATTTTTCAATCAGTTTCCTTGATTAACAATAGGCTACATCAGCGTTTAATTCACAAATTACTCATTGCCATCAAATGTAGCCAGTTCTCCTCAATTATGCTATTAGGCAAGTAATGAAATTCTTTTAACTTGCATTGCAAAATTGTGCATTTTAATCAACATTATAATTGTGGATACATATGCTCTTCGTTCTCCGCACTCTAATTCCGAAAATATTTATGGAAATTAAATGATGTTAAAGCTCAGCTTTTGTTAGATTATTTTTATTGCAGGTTGTGCTTTTTTCGTAAAGTGTACTTTTCCGTTTAATCTCCCTAACATAATGTGAAGAATGAAGCTGTGTCTTCACCTGCAATTGGATTATTCAGATCATTGGCACACGTGTTAATCAAGGAAAATTATTGAAAAAAGATTAGGACCAATAATCAGTTTAAAGGGAAGTTTTCTGCCTCCTCAATTTTCAGCTCAGGAGCCGCCACTGATATATATATATATATATATATACACTACTCACAAAAAGTTAGGGATATTCGGCTTTCGGGTGAAATTTCAGGATGAACCTAAAATGCACTATAACCTTTACAGGTGAAATTAATTTGACCTTCTCTAAACTTTTGAATGCACATGTCCAACTATTCAATGTTTCAGTACTTTTTGCACAACTTGCTGTTCTCTAACAAGGAGCTGAACGGCAAAATTCACAACAGGTGTTTGATCCATGAATCGACTAATAAATTTCCTGGTTCAATTAGAATTGGTATTTAAACAGTCCTCTTCATCATGCTGTTCACATTTTGACATCATGAGACCAAGACGACACCTAACAATTGATCAACAGTACCTCGCCATTGCGAGGCTTCAAACAGGATGTTCTCAGAGGGAAGTGGCCACTGAGCTTAGAATGTCACAGAGTGTCATCAGCAGGTTGCAACAGAGATACAGAGAGACTGGAAGAGTCACAGAAAGGCATAGAAGTGGACGTCCTTTGGCCACATCCCACACTGATGACCGCTTCATTGTGAACAGTGCCCTGCGGAACCGGATGATGAATGCCACTCAACTCCAGGCACATTTAAGGGAGGTGAGAGGCACCCAAGTGTCACGTCAGACCATTCGAAACCGTTTACATCAGCATGGTCTGCGTGCTAGACGACCTGCAAGGGTACCTGACCACACCACCAGGCACAGTGTCATCGTCTTGCATGGGCCAGGGAGCATTTACGCTGGACGAGGGACCAGTGGGCCTCAGTGCTGTTCTCTGATGAAAGTCGATTCACGTTGAGCAGAAATGATGGCCGCCAACGATGTTGGAGACGTCAAGGAGAGCGCTATGCATCAGCCACTGTTGTCACCAGACGACCCTTTGGTGGTGGCGGTGTTACAGTGTGGGCAGGTGTGTCTAGTCAATACAGAACTGCCCTACACTTTGTGAATGGTACAGTGACAAGCCCATACTACCTGAATAACATCATTAATCCAGTCATTGTGCCCCTGCATGAACAACACAGGCCTAATTTCATCTTCATGGACGACAATGCTCCAGCTCATCGAGGTCGCATCATTAGGGAAAGGCTGCTGGAGACTGGGGTACCTCAAATGGAGTGGCCTGCACTTTCTCCAGACCTGAATCCCATAGAAAACCTATGGGATCAGCTGACTCACCGTGTAGAGGCTCGTAACTCTGTACCCCAGAACCTCAATGACCTGAGGGCCGCCCTTCAAGAAGAGTGGGATGCCATGCCTCAGCAGACAATAAGTCGACTTGTGAACAGCATGAGACGTCGTTGTCAAGCTGTAATTGATGCTCAAGGGCACATGACAAGTTATTGAGACATTGACATTTTTGTTGTGGTATACCCACCACTGTTGTTGGCTTTTGTTTCAATAAATTGTTTGAGATGAGGAAATCACCATTGCATGCTTCTACTTAAATGCCCTACTTTCATGATACGTATAATATCACTGTAGCGTGAACTTACATTTTCCATAAATTTCACCCGAAAGCCAAATATCCCTAACTTTTTGTGAGTAGTGTATATATATAGAGTACCAGTCAAAAGTTTGGACACACCTACTCGTAGAAAGTTTTTCTTTTTCGTTATTTTTACTGTTTTCCACATTTTAGAATAGTAAAGACATCAACACTATCAGATAACACAAATGGAATTATGCAAAGACCCAAAAGAAAGTGTAAAACAAATAAAAGACGTCTTATATTTTAGATTCTTCAAAGTAGCCACCCTTTGCCTTGATAACAGCTTTGCACGTTCTACCTGGAAATAAGGTATCAAGAGTCTTTCGATATCCTTTTATACAGAGTCATGATAGCATCACCTGTTTACCTGTGGAATACCTGTTTACCACAGAAGTTGGTTGAGAGAATGGCAAGAATGTGCAAAGCCGTTATCAAGGCAAAGGGTGGCTACTTTGAAGAATCTAAAATATAACACTTTTTTGATTTGTTTGCATAATTTAATGTGTTATCTCATTGTTTTGATGACTTTACTATTCTAAAATGTGGAAAACAGTAAAAAAAACTTGAGTTGTGTGTCCAAATTTTTGACTGGTACTGTATATACAGTGAGGACCAAAAGTTTGAGGGCAGTGACACAAGTTTTGTCATTTTGGCTCTGTAGTCCAGCACATTGGATTTGAAATGGAACAGTGACTATGAGGTTAAAGTGCAGACTTTCATCTTTAATTTGAGGATTTTTACATACATATCAAGTGAACCGTGTAGCAATTGTAGCCCTTTTTATACATAGCCCCCCCCCCCCCCCCCCCCCATTTTAGGGGACGAAAAGTAATTGGACGAATTAACATAAACTTAACACTCTGGGGTCTAAGCCTATTCTCCCCATTTTTTGGTACCCTCGGATAGTTACTATTACATATGTAAGCCTATATGGCACTATCAGGTGTTGCATATCTTTTTTTCAACACAAACTGGTCCTGTGTGGTATTTTATCATAGATCCTTTTTAGGAGACTATATTTATGGCAAAATGACCACAAAAGCATAAAATTAGCATTACAGAACAACCTTAGTATTTTCGTTTTCATTTCACAAACGGTAAATAAATATACTTACAAAAGGATCTGTCTATAGTCTATCACCTTTGTGTTGGATACAACGAGTAGCAAGGTAGCTTGCATCCCACTGCACAAAAAAATGCCTCCAATTGGCTCGGCGATATAGAAACCTCTGGTTGGTCTAGAAACACGGGGCTCTGAGGTATCAAACAAGCCTCAAACCATCACTCAGCTGCCAGATATGCAGTAGATATGGATGGACCACTTTATGGGTTGTTTTTCCTCAGTCATTTTCCTATTGAACTCTATGGAAAAATAAGTCAGGAGAAGAAACCCTTAAAGTGATCAAACCAAGTGATGGTTTGAGGCTCGTTTGATACCTCAGACCCTTGATGACTTACAGCCAATTAGCCAACCATGCGATCCATACTGTTCCAGCGTAATTGACAGCTTAATCTAGACCCCCCCCCCCCCCCCCCCCCCCAAATTCCCATAGAGATCGATTCAAATGCAGAGAGGTTACAGTTGTAAGAGTATCAGAAAATAAGATATCTTATAATAAGATATCAGATAATAAGAGTCATTTGATGTTGTTGGGTCACAGACATCAGGAAGTCATGGCGTGCCAAGGATATGTAACCAAATATTAAAAATGAGGACTTTATTTAAGTTTATGTTAATTTGTCCAATTACTTTTCGTCCCCTAAAATGGGGGGGGGCTATGTATAAAAATGGCTACCCTCAAATTAAAGCTGAAAGTCTGCATTTTAACCTCATAGTCACTGTTCCATTTCAAATCCAATGTTCTGGAATACTGAACCAAAACAACAAAAATTGTGTCACTGCCCTCAAACTTTTGGTCCCCACTGTATGTATGTATAGATATATGTGTGTGTATGTATGTGTGTGCCTTGGCTTACAGCTGGACACAGGGATGACCCAGTCTGTGTGTGAGCACATGTGGGGGCCTCTCTAGAGCCGTACAGGCGTGGTGCCATGGGTGTGGTCTCACCTTGTCCCAGTAGCAGATCAGATCCTGCATCTCCACTGTGGGCTCCTTCTTCTCCTCCTGGGGCAGCTCAGCTACCTGTGCCACAGTCTCATCCAGGAGGAGGAAATTCTGTGGAAGACACTGACACAGTCAGAACCAGCACTGACACGTTCACTACTGACACAATCACTGTAGGCACTGACTCAGTCAGAACCAACACTGACACATTCACTTAAGTCACTTAAGAACAAATTCCTATTTACAAGGACGGCCTGACAAGAGGCAAGCCTCTTGGTGGGGTTGGGGGTTAGGCAGACGTAAAAACATAACAAAAACATTATCTGACAACAATAGGCGATGAGCAGGTAAAGGCGATAGAACAAACAAACAAAGCAGGAGAAATGTATAAGACAATAGTGAAAAAGATAACACTGGTAAAAGATAGTTTTAGGCCATGTTAGTTCTGAGGTTGAGAAGCAGTGACAGCTATCAGCTATCAGAATGTTGATAAAACAGTTCTTAAAAGTAGATAGGGAGATAAATTTGTCCAGTTTAAGGGTTTTCTGCAGTCCATTCTAGTCATAGGGGGCAGAAAACTGAAATGAGGAGCGACCAATGAGGAGCAAGAGGTGTTGCAGATAAGGAAGGGTTAAGCCAAGAAGGGTTTTGTAAATGAGTGTGAACCAGTGAAGTGATCGTCTAGTGTGTAATGAAGGCAGGTTTATGGAGGAGTACAGTGTGCAGTGATGAGTTTTATAAGGCGCATTAGTGGAAATCTGATGGCAGAGTGGTACAGGACATCATCAGGGCACCTTTACAAGCGGATCTGTACACAACATGTCCATAATCAAATAGGGGCAGGATGGACATTTGTATCATTGTCAGTAAGTGAAAGATGAACGGTTATGGTAAAGAGAGCCGAGTTGGTGTTCAACTTTTGACTGTAATTTGGATAGGTGTTATGTAATGATAATATGCTGTCTAACCAGATTCCTAGATATTTATAGGAGGTGACTACTTCAAGATATCAATGCCACAACAAGTTTTTATGGGGGGTGAAGCAGAGGTGGAGTTGTCTTTGAGTTGTAAGCCAGTAAAGGCTTTTTGAATAAGGTGGAAACTATCCTGGAGAGACTTTAGGATCTGAGGAGGGACCAACTGTAGAGAACTGTATCATCTGCATGCATGTGAATGTAAGAAGATTGGTCTCTGAGGATGTGTGTTATGTTATTTATGTAACTAGAAAAGAGTGTGGGACCTAAACTTTTGCCTTGAGGTACACCCTTGGTGACTGGGAGTGGGTGAGACACCCAATCTTCATATTTTATACACTGCACCATATTAGAGAGATAGTTTAAGAACCAGCCTACAGACGAGTCAACATCATCAACACTTTTTAGCCTTTCAACCAGGATAGAATGGTCAACAGAATCATAGGCTTTCGCCAAGTTAATTAAAACTGCAGCACAAGATTGCTTGTTGTCTTGAACAGATGATATATAATCAAGAACCTCCAGTGAGGCAGTGACACAACCATAACCACTACTGACACAATCACTGCAGACACTGATGCTGTCAGAACCAACACTGACACATTCACTACTGACACATTCACTGTAGACAATGACACAGTCAGAACCACACTGACACATTCACTGTAGACACTGGGTCTGCTCCTTTTCATACTGCGGGCCCGGGGATATTTCAGCAAGCGGCTATGACAGGCTGCGTGGGAGTAGTCTGCCTTTGAAATAAAGCAGAATCCACCGGCTGGCAGACGGCGTGGTAAACAAAAGACTGCACAGCCCTATCAGAGAACACTAAGTAAAGGTTTCTTTACTTTTTGAGAATGAGCTGGTGGAGCCACAGATAAGCCTCGACTCAAGTAATTACCTTCTGGCTGGAATGTTGTAAGGATTATTTTTTCCATGCTCTGTTCTTGCCATGTGTGACTGTTAAAACACATTATATCATATAGCATATGATACCAGCTAGACTGGTTTTTAAATGGTGTGCCAACTCCACCCACGTCGGCAGATGCCTTTCGTGGGTTAATCGTGTGTACCCAGTGACACAGTCAGCATCGATACTGACACATTCACTGCAGACACTGACACAGTCAGAACCAACACTGACACATTCACTACTGACACAATCACTGCAGACACTGACACATTCAGAACCATCACTGACACATTCACTACTGACACATTCACTGCAGACACTGACACAGTCAGAACCAACACTGACACATTCACTACTGACACAATCACTGCAGACACTGACACATTCAGAACCATCACTGACACATTCACTACTGACACAATCACTGCAGACACTGACACATTCAGAACCATCACTGACACATTCACTACTGACACAATCACTGCAGACACTGATGCAGTCAGCACCAACACTGACACATTCACTGCTGACACATTCACTGTAGACACTGACACATTCACCACCGATTGTGACAAGTCACTACAGCACTAAAGGTGAAAGCTTACATAAGTGTAAGAACTGAGAAAGAAGGAGTGGCTCTCACAGGAAGTGGCAGGGGGCCCTTTACTGTCTGAGGTGTGGTTTAGGAAGCGGGAGTGGGAGTGGCTCTCACAGGAAGCTGTTGGTGGGAGTTACCTTGATCCTGCGCACGCTGATGAGCGACTCGGACACCTTCTCGATGGCGGCCGGGAAGAAGAGGGTGACAGTGAGCCTGACGGCGCTGTACAGGGATACGGCCACGAAGACGCGGCTGGCCGTGATGGTGTTCCCCACCAGCGCGTACACCGTGAAGGTGATGAACACGATGATCTTACTGGCCACGAAGAAGGAGGCCATGTTCAGGCCCCGCAGGTAGGAACTCTTCATGATCATTGAGATCTCTTTCCTGGAGGGGACCGGAGAGACTGTTACACACAAAAACTGATGCAAATAAGCATTGATCCAAATGCACACACAGAACCACAAAAACTCTGATCCAAACATGGAGGCACACACATTCACAAATACGCACTGAACCCCACAAACATGACTGCCAAAGGACATAGAATCACAGATGAGAAAAAAGACAGTTACAAAAAGACGCACACACACACATCTAACCCTAAAATCACTGATCTAAACACAGACATACACACACTGATCCCCAAAAAACTCTCATTCAGATGCAGATACACACAAGGGGCTATGAATTTATTTAATTAGACAATTAGAGTCCTAACTACCTCTTTCCATCACTAGGGGATCGGGGAATTTACACCACCTTTCACACACACAGAACAGCAACAAAATGACGAAATTCATAAATTAATTATTTTATATACTTATTTGCGAGAAAGACCACAGCCTAGTGCTTGGCACATGAACGCGCTTGTGTGAACATACGTACGTGAATGCGCAAAAAATCTGCCTTTCCCACACGGTTTGATGAATCCGGCGTAAATCTTTTGTACCAACTCGTTTCGTACATAAATGTACGCGCATATTTAGGAACGCTTCATGAACGAGGCCCAAGGAACCCCAAAAGCACACATCAAAACGCTGACACACAGCATCTGAAGGAACTCTCTGTGTGGCACGATGAACAGATGCCAATTTCAGTTCAATTTCATTAACCCTCCATTTATGTTCAGTGTTTGACCGACGTCTCTTAAAAATCAGTTAACCTTATTCTTGTATGACTTTTCCTAATTTGGTTGGATTAAATAGTAAACATGCGATAAACAAAATGCTGTTTTAAAGTCCTGTACCAAGTTTGTATACAAATGTGTTGTGTGGGGTCATTTTGACCCCAGGCTCTGCAGCTGTATAAAACATAAGAAAATATAAAAAGTAAATTTTTTTTTTTTTTTGTGGGTGATTCCGGGTGCTTTCCCATACAGGTTTCAAACTTCACAAACTTTCACTTACCACCGGCTCTAAAATTTGAAATTTATCACAGATTTTTTAACATTCAGGGATAAAAGGCTAGTCAATTGGGAGACATTAAGAATGCGAAACACAACATGTCAATATTGTTCTATTACAATGATTTTGTTTTTGGTTTAAACTGTTGGGGTCAATTTTACCCCCAAACAAATAAAAGGTGTTATAAAATAATCAGAGGCTTAAACCAAGAAAACGTCTGGTAAGTGAACAATAAAATATCCCATACAATAAATGTTAATTATTACATATTACACAGTGTCAAACAGCAGTCACACCTGACAAATTCTATCTCTGTGTCAACCTTCACCCCCAATCAAATAGCCTTTACAGCCAAGATGTGCATTGAAAGTCCACCCATTCCAGCCAGGGGTTTGAAAGGCACTCTGCATACAGAATAACTTTGAGTTGGGTGTGTGTGCACGTTATGGAAGGCAGAAGTGGACAACATGTGCGGCTGTTTCACTTTATAGTATTTGGCAGAACTGTTATGTAAAACTAGGAGATAAAATAAGGAGATAAAAATGGCTTAATGCAAAACTGCATTGAAAAACATGACATAATATTTATAAATGACTGTGAACCAACAATGGCAAAAAAGAAGCATTCTAATATCAATAAGTACCAAATATACACTAAGCATAAACGTAGTAGTAGAAATAGTTGATATACTTGAGTTTGAACACTAATTTGAAAGTACAGACTTGCAACCAGTAAGCTTAAGGGTTTAGCTGGTCTCTGTTATAATCCATCTGACTTTCTGATCTGAAGTCTCTCCTTTGCCAGGGACAGTTCATTTTCTTTTTATTTCCCTGCTTGTTTTTTCTCCAATCTACAAACAAAGTCTTTCCAAAGTCTTCCCACATATTGCTGCTGTACTTTGTTTATAACAGCTGTGATTACACCATGCACGTCCACAGAAGCTACGAGCAAATCAGCTCAACTCCTTGTGGAGCGGGATAAAAACAGCAGTGTGTAAGGAGGTCAGGTGAGGAGCTGGGAGGGGGGAGGGAGGCCAGCAATGGGCTTAGGGGAGACCCAGGGACAAAGCATGGGAGCGATGGACTGGGGTGGCAGGTTAATGTACGTTAGATTTCAGTGATTGAGGAGAGTCAGGAGCCCAGTCGGAAATGGGCTTCAATCAATAATGTGCAGTTTGTTAACGCGAGCACATGAAGATGCGCGGACTCCTTCCCCGGAACCGCAAGTCTGAGCTGCAAACTTCTGAAGCCCCAATTTAGCCTTAAGTTCTCCTTGCCTTTCCTTAGCAACTCACCGTCTCACACTCTCACTAGCTATTTGTGGCTCCAGGCCTCCCAACAGACACTTAAAAGTTACAGTTACAGTTACATCATCTAAACCCCCTTCATGAATGTGTAACTTCTAGGGGACCACTAAACCAGCATCCACCGACACCATACCTGTCAACCCTCCCGTATTTCCCGGGTTTCTCCCGTATTTTAACCCCATCTCCCGCTGTCCTCCCGTTTGGTATTTATTCTCTTGAATCTCCCCCTATTTTGCTCAGGATGCTTCTGTAGAGCCGTGTTGCCAGTAAAGCCCTGGGGCCAGATTCACAAAAATCTTCTTAAGACAAAACGTAGGATCTAGGATTTAGGAAGTTCTTAAGAATGTTCTCAAATGGAATTCTTCAACATTTTCTTAAGAAATGACCATTATCCTACAAACTTCTAAATTTTAGCCAATTACGAACTTCTTAACCTTCTTATCTTTATTATCATTATGGCCCACTAAATACAGACATAGACTAGATCAAAAAAATATTTTAGGTCATTAAAAACATTTGCTTTTCCTGTAGTAGTTTGTGTGGATGGTTTAATCCGTTCACAAGATGAATTAAAAAAAACCGAACTTTATTAGATTTCGCCTTGCAGCTACTTATCTTGACGTTACGTGTTTGTTGCTCCCTACTGGAAATGGAAAATAAGAAAGGTCGCCCAATTTCTCAAAGCAAGAGTTGGAGGTTATGGGGGAGGAGGTCATAAAAAGGAAGCGGCTGCTGCTGGGAAAGTTGGACAGTCGAAGCTAAAAAAAGGGCTTAGCCTACAATGTTGCTAATGGTGATTATCACTGATTACATGAAACAAACAAAAGCACCTAACAAAAGGCCTATAAAATTGAGACTGTGAAACAAATCATATACTTGTTTGTATAATAATAATATCAGCTAAGGATTGAAAATTGTGGTTTAACTTTTCAATGTAGTGAATAGTCGTAAGACAAGTGTGGAGCTATCTTAGTGATAAGAAAAAATATGAGAAGAAACATAAGAACTTTGTTTTCAAAAATCCCATTTATTCGTAAGTTTTCTCTTAAGAAGAAACTTATGAAGAAAGTTAGGAAAATACTTAAGAAGTTTTTCATGAGTAGTAACTCTTCCTAAATTTCTTCTTAAGTCATAAGTTAGGGAAAAAATGTTTTTTGTTCTTAAGAAGGTTTTGTGAATCCGGCCCCTGATATACCCACTCCAGTGCAGCAGGTGGCAGCATGCAGCATAGTACAGTAAGTAGCATACTTGTCTTCGTTCAAGTCTGAGAAATCTCGAGAAGTCAGTTAGAGAGTGCGTGTGAACCAGTGCGAACTGTGAAGTTGTTGCCTATACGGGACTTTGGTGAAATGTAACAAGATAAACTCTTCAGGGTTAATCAGAAAACAGCTGTAGCTGAATATACTGGTAAGTAACGTTACTTGGTTTCCTAAACATATTTATACAAGAGATTTTGGAGAAAAAAATTTGGTGTCTTCTAAACCGAAAGTGCATCAGGTAGGCCTACTGCATATAGTAGCCTACAGTAAGCAAGGGAAAATGGCGATTGCTTATTTGTTTTCGTATAAATGCGTATAAATGGTGCATTTTACAGTCTGTGGCTGTGGCGAGACGCGGGTCGTAAGTGCTTTTGGCTATTTTAATGCCCTGCAGTGTAACTGGAGAAGTTGAGGTTTTCGCAAGCGGCTACCCTTTTAAACAATTCTGCGTCATAATTTACGGGGTTTTCTTAAAGCTGTAGTTTATCATTTCAGACAAACATGAATACTGTAATTGGGACGGATACGTCTCATCACTAGGGGCAAAGTGGATCGAGTTAAATACATTAGGCTACTTATTTTAAGCGTATTATGCATATACTGTATGTGACTATTCTGAAGTAAAGGTATTCTGAATGTGTTACTTTCAACCAGGTATTTAACAACCTGATTGTAATCACCTCCTTAATTGAACTAGTTAACCCAATCCTCTTTGTTCTCAGATTGCAGGGCAAGCAGCAGTAAAGTCACCTGGTGAGTAGATCTCCAGAACCGAATGTGGGCATCCCTGTCGTAATGCAAGAATAATGATGGGGATGGTGGGGTTGGGGTGCCGAAAAATCTCCAATGTTTCCAATGAATTACTAAACTGTGTTGGCCTGCCACAGTTTCAAAATGAACCCAAAATATGTTTTTTACTTTCTTAATAATATATATTTTTTTAAATGAAAGTCGCACACTCTATACGCTCCAATTCCATTTATTAGTAGGCAACGTTTTGGCAATAAATGGAATTGGAGCATATAGAGTGAGTGTACGACTTTCTATTTTTCTTTCTAATATTATTTTACCGCTAGTCAGCGCCTCGCTAAGTTACCTGATGTGCATCCTCCCTCTCCACAATCGTATTTCATAATAATAACAAAGTTGAATATATGCTGGTAAAGGTTAAAGCATTTGTAAAGCATTTGTGTCATCACCATTCATATGTATACAACTTATACCACAAAATTCTTCATAGATCTAGCCTCTAATTTTGCTCTCAAAGTACACCAGATTGATGCATTTAACTTTAAAATTTACTAAATGCCCCCGGACAGTCGGACCCCCCTAGAGGGCTCGGAGTCCGTGAACACTGATCTCCCTTATTTTCAAAGCCAAAAGTTGACAGGTATGACCGACACACACGCACACACACGCACACACACACACACACACACACACACACACACACACACACACACACACTTGAGATATAAAGAAACTAATCTAATAACTAAATACATGTGGACTGGTATTAGTAGGAAATTAGGAAATGAAAGTAACTTTGTTGACCTCTGAAGGCAGTTAGGGGAGAAAGGAAAGGGCAAGGAGTTATCAGCTATGTTATCAGTTATGATGGTGACATTCAGCAGGATGGTGGCAGGGTGGGGACACAGATTAGAGTCCCAGCTGGCTGTCAGGTCCCTGGTCATGGCTGTCGCCTGCAGTCATGATGATCGCAAATAAAGCTGCATTAGTGTCACGGTTTATTTGCATGGAGGAGGCCATTATACTGGGCTAATTTCAAATTACCTTCATTTGTTGCTATATCTTGGGTACACAACTGGCATTTTGGGTATAGAACCTCACTCAGTGGCTATAACCTACAACCTTCTTTTTCTTTTCCCAGTATAAAGAGCTATTATGTGCTGTATGTAGTCATTAAGGTGTAGAGCAGGGATGGGCAATTTTAGTGACCCCTGGGGCAATAAAATATGTCATGGTACTTTGTTGGGGCCGAAAGTCAGAAGAAGCCTATCATGCTTTTTTTATTTATAAAATTAATAGAATTTTAAACATGTTGTAGCCTACAGTTACAACTTATTGGAGGTTCATTGCTACAATTCTGCGTGTCATTGCGCGACAAGACACAGTGATTGTCTAAAGAAAATTGCATTGTTTTAATCGCCGAAACCCCGTGCCTTTAACTACGCTGCGTTTTTCGGTCAGACGTGGACTTTTTTGCTTTTGCTCGTGCTACACGGTAAGATGCATTGATACTGGATGTTTGAGCAGTTGTGAATGAGTCCTATTGTGGCCTATCTGATCTTTACTTTTTAAGCCTGCGATGTCAACTGCCCTTTCGCCTGTGTATTTGTCACTGAGGTGGCTGCAGTAGCTAGTGTCGGTTCAAGTATTATTTTATTAATGAAACGACCCGCACACCAGACATTGTTGTTTATGGCATTGTCGCCATTAGATTCTATGAAGAATTGCTTTAGGTTTTAGCAATCCACCTTCCTTTTACTCATGGTTGATGCTAGATTGGATAGCCCAGAGGGACCTGGGCGGGACCCTGGGAGGGACGCTCTGCTGTGATTGGTTGTTAATCTAGCATCAACCTTTTCCCAACCCCTAAACATAACCTCACAGGAGTGCACGCAACTCGGGCTCATGCCCGAACTGTTAAGATAGTGTCCCAGGGTTCCGCCCAGGTCCCTCCGTGCTATCCAATCTAGCATCAACCTTTACTCATTTTGCCTGCGAACGGATTTAGCTCACTGGCGTTAATACAGTGCTGATTTTCTATCTGCGGCTGTAGAGGCCTCTCAGCGAGGAGCGCCACCTGCTATGCTGGCATGGTGTGTGTTTGCAACGTCAACTGCGTGTCTAAAGCTGACGCACATTGAACTGAATTTATTTAATGAATTGATTTATTTTTAATTCGGATGGGGCAGCGCAGGCCGGGTAAACCACCGTGTCGGGCCGCCCATCCCTGGTGTAGAGAGAGAGCTGGGTTTGTGCAAGCATCTGTAATGCAGCTGACCAAAGGTTTCTGCAGTTAACGCTCTGCTTGTCTTTCAAAAGAAATTGCTTCATTAGTTTATATTTAAAAAGTGGAAACGGAAGGTTGTTGGTTTAAGCATGTCACGTGACCCTCTTTGGTCTCTGCGGTAACTCAACCCCGCCAAGCAGAGATTAACCTTGGGAATCCCGTGCAGGGCAACGTGACACACCGGGCTGTAATTACCAACAGGCTGAGTCACCTGGCTTGTCTGTTGTAACTGCAACACACGCGCAACACACGCGCAACACACGCGCAACACACGCGCAACACACAGAAAATCCGAAATTTGTTTTTTTCAACAGGGATACTGGAAGTACCTATGTCACTGCGGGGTGCATTTATGTCTGATAGAACCTTAACTGAGTTCAACCAAACTGCCACCACAAACGGACACCCACTGGCCCTACGATGCCAATACAGACTCTTGGGGGGGATTTCACAAAGCAGGATTACAGAGTTAGCTGGATAACTACACTGAGAAAAACCCGGCACCCTCCCAAATTTGGAACATGGACTGAAGTAAAAAGAGCTGTTCCGGGTTTTACTCAGTGCAGTTATCCAACTCCTGCTTTGTGAAATACCCCCTTGGTCGCCTTCTGCCATAGCCAGGCCTGGAACCTGTGCCGTCTGAGTTAGTGGAAGAAAGTGCCATTCAGAGATCAGTTCTGTGTCCTTTCATGAGGGAAATGTGCTGGGTCACGCAGAGCCCCGACAGTGCCCCCCGTGCAGTACCTCCTGACTTCATTCACCAGGACGGAGAAGGGCTTCTCCCACGCGTACATCTTTATGATACGCATCCCGGACACTACTTCATTCATGGTGCGGATTCTGCCGTCAGTGAATGTTGCCGTTTTGCTCCTGTAGAGGGACGAAGGGAGGGAGGGAGGGAGGAAGGGAGAGAGAGGGAGGAACAGAAATGGAGAGAGATACGAGACAGAGAGACAGACTTTAGCTGTTACAGTAATGAATGGGTCTCATAGCACAGATACGATTGTATGGGTGTATGGGAATGCAGGTTTTATGTTGTATTCTTGTACTTGTTCTCATTACTGCAGGTTTCCATAGCGCTCTCTCTCTCTCTCTCTTTCTCTCTCTCTCTCCAAAAGCAAGCATGCCGTACCTGAACGTAGAGAACAGGCGGCCAAACAGGGTTTGCAAAGGCATCAGGAAAATCAACACTGCCATCCCTGCAAGGCATGATGGGCCGATCTCGTACCACAGTAGCCCAATCACTGCGACCGCCTGCAGGGGCCCCGCCCACAGGAAGTGCAAAAAAATGGTGACCTGTGAAAGGAGGAAGCGGACAAGAGAGGGGGACACGTGACCCTATGTGCAGGAAAGATTCTGTGGGTGGGGAATCCCCCCCTCCAGTAGAATAAACCTCTAAAAGCAACAGTTACAGACACAATCGCCCTTCCCTGGGACGAGCCATGGCCTCCCTTTAAGAAAACATTGTTACTGGAACCTTCTGTGCGTCAGCTCACAGCAGCAGGCTGAAAATCAAGAGCTCAGTGCAGCATTGGATACCATAGGGTTTGTGAGAATATTTCTAAAGGAAGTTTTAATGTTTCTCTGTGATCAGAGGTTTACATACACATGCACACACACACACACACACATGTGCATGTTACACATGTACAAAAAGAAAAAATGTGTAGATATGCACAACATACAGACAGAAATGATAGATGATTCAAAGTGTTGTTTAATGAATTCATAGGTTCCACATATCCACTGCCTACATAAAATTTGGACTGAAATACAAGATGTGACTGAGCTACAGGAAGAGGGCTGTATGTGACTGAGCTACAGGAAGAGGGCTGTATGTGACTGAGCTACAGGAAGAGGGCTGTATGTGACTGAGCTACCGGAAGAGGGCTGTATGTGACTGAGCTACCGGAAGAGGGCTGTATGTGACTGAGCTACAGGAAGAGGGCTGTATGTGACTGTGCTACAGGAAGAGGGCTGTATGTGGCTGAGCTACAGGAAGAGGATTGTATCTGACTGAGCTACCGGAAGAGGGCTGTATGTGACTGAGCTACAGGAAGAGGGCTGTATGTGTCTGTGCTATACGACGATAACTGTATGTGACTGAGCTACAGGAAGAGGGCTGTATGTGGCTGAGCTACAGGAAGATAACTGTATGTGACTGAGCTACAGGAAGAGGGCTGTATGTGGCTGAGCTACAGGAAGATAACTGTATCTGACTGAGCTACAGTAAGTAGCCTGGATGTGACTGAGCTACAGTAAGAGGGCTGTATGTGACTGAGCTACAGGTAGGGGGTCATGGCAGAGCTACAGTAAGAGCCTTATAGTCAGGACTGAGAATGTAAAACATCACAATTAAAATTTATTTGATTCAGATTTCTCTCTGCAGTAAATTTTAACTATACCTGCATGAAGAAAACACGCTGTATGTACACACCGCGTGAATTGTTTGCGGTCAGCTATATGTCTGGAGTGACAAAGATAAACTCCAGAAGCAGAGACAGCATTAGGATTTTATAGCCTGCAGCTATTAAAGTGGGACATTCTTAGGATTGTACCTCATCAAACTTGTTGACATCATTGGATAAGAGGTTCACAATCTGGCCAGTGGTCGTTTTCCCCATTGCTGCACTGCTGAGGCAAAGAGCCTGGTTATAAAACAAAGAAAAGTTAAACCCACAAACAGGAGTATATAATCATATATTCTTATTCATGTACCACAAGTATTGTATATCAGCAATAAAAAATCATAAAGAATGTGTGATCATAAAGAATATGTGATCCAGATTTCAGTGCAAACGCTTTATGGCACTATAAATACATCCTGAACCAGCACTCCCAGACATAAAATAATCCTAAAATCAATTCACTTTGTCATACAGTGGATTCTATTCCCACTGCTAAGCCTTATGATATGCAACATTAAGTATGAGTCCGTATTAAACTTGGATATACAGTATATACACAGTTACACACATCAGGATTAATTCCACTATAATAACTGCAATATAACAAGATTACAAGTAGCTGAAAAAAAAGCGGACTTTAGTTAATTTTTCTAGCAAATGCGGGTCAATTTCAGATTCGAATGCAGGGTCATATCTTATCTAAGGTAAAAAGCAAATGAAGCAGTCATATTACTGAGTGCATCACGTCCCCTTTAATACTATTAACCCGGGCAGCTCAGTGTTTCAGAAAGTACTGTAGCATCCATGGGTCATGTTCTCATGCCATTGGATGAAGATGCAAAAATGTCTTGTGACCTCATTTCCACAAAGCAATGACTACTTCAGACGAGGGAAGGACCGACCTTCTTGTAGATCATGTGACACATGGCCACCCGGATCTTCATGCCGGCTCGTTGGACATGGTAGAAGTAGAGGTGGTGAATGACGGCCAGTCCGATGCTAGACAGCGCAATGCCAGTAGCATAGCCGAAGGCCACATTGAGGGCAGTGGTGTCATCTGGGTCGTACTTCTCAAAGTACTGAATCAGCTTTCCCAAAAACACCGGCTGAATCACCTTGATTACCTCCTGTGGGGAGCAAGGGGTAGGGGGGCAGAGAGGACCTTTAAAATGTGTTCACTTTGCATACTTGGGTGAGGTTCGAACAAACAAATAATGACGCAATCAGTCAAAAGCTTGTGTTGACCATAGACTGTACAAAAATATGGACAAAGTGACTGTGACGTCACCCATCAACTTTCCATGGGCTTGTGAAAAGTGTTTTAAAGCCAGAGACTGCACAGTAGGGAGCAGGGGGCCCTTATATGGTCATTAGGTCTGGGCCAGGTCCAGTTCGTCCACTAAGCGCGTGACATACTAGTGACGCAGTAACTTGCAAGTGCCGCAAACTGTCCCGGACTGGTCCACTAAAGATTAAAATAGTGTCCAAGCAACAAATCAGCACATGGGGAGACATTAGGGCAACTCCAGTCCTGGGTCCTGGGGAGCCGGTGTGTATGCAGGTTTTTGTTTCCAGTTTCCAATTATTTAATTAGCCCAATCATTTACATAATCTGATATTTTAGCTACATTCTGTGATATGAACAGAAGCTGATGAATGTTCCTGTGCCTGTATGCATGTATTGTTGTGTTTTATCGTGGTCTAATTTACAAGTAAATCGATGTTGGTGTATGTCACTAATTTGCTTATTGAGCCAGGGTAACTGGTGGCAGCAAAAACCTGCATACACACCGGCCCCCAGGACAGGAGTTGCCCCCCCCCCCCCCCCCCCGCCGCCTCATTAAATGAAGAAAAAGCGCCTATTACGCCTACATGTTCTCGTGGGAAAAATGTATTGACTTTGTATTTTGACCGCATTTGGTAACATTGCCTTGCATTGAAAAACGGGAATGAATGATCTATACTGGAGCCAACCGCAGGCTTGAGCAACGCTCTCAACAAGACCAGGAAGTGAGCTTCAACCGCAAAGCCCGGTTTTGGCCCCTTGGTTTTGACTCATTGTAACATCACAGTTAACACCTTGTGACCTTTTGCCCAGCATGCTTTTCCCACCTCCCCCTGCCAACTTTCCAATGAAAGCATCTACTGAGAGTGGATCACAGCTTCAGACTGCTTCATTTAATTATATCTGACTTTAATTAATCTAAAAGGATGAAAGAGGTCACGACAGCACTGAAAGGTTTAACAGCAGGCTGTACTTAATACCCCTATTAACTAGCTAGCCTCCCATTCTGTGTGTTTTGAGATATCTGTTGAAGAAATGCTGCTTGATACATATACCTAGCGAAACTAGGTTGTTTAAACACCCGCACTGTTGTGCTTCCTTATGAAATATTACTTCCAAAATCGAAATCGCAAGACATTTTTCAGTCTCTCAAAGGCCAGTTAGCTTTGTATGATAACCTGGGTTTGTACAGAAAGTGAGACCAAACTTTGAAATTACTTTCACTTGTCTACCGCTATGGCCAAGCATCAGCCTCACAATGCACTTACAATTTGACAGGCTGACACTCACAAAACACATCTATCAGACGTTTTATGAGAAAAAGAGATGCTTCTTATGAATATCAGTGTTTGGTACTAAGAGAGACACAGAACTGGGTCTGTGGTGTTTCTAAAAGAAGCACTGATGAGCCTGAGGGTAATTACGCTTCCTGTCTGAACAGAACCAGGAGCATGATGGGAAAACTGTGGAAACTCTGCCAGTGTTCTACAGCAATGGCCTGGGGGTACATTAATTCTTACTGGGAGCCACCTTCTTTTTAAAATTGTACACACATGCTAAATATTTTCCGCATGCTATTTAAACATTCATGAACGAATAAGGTGTATTGTAAATGTGTGTGTAAACAAGGAAAGTGCCTTCTTAAAATATGCATAAGCTAGTACTTATTATTCTGTCAACTGAAAATAATGACAAACACACTGAAGCAGCACAGCTTAGGGTACCCAACACACTGAACCAGCACAGCTTAGGGTACCCAACACACTGAAGCAGCACAGCTTAGGGTACCAAACACACTGAAGCAGCACAGCTTAGGGTACCCAACACACTGAAGCAGCACAGCTTAGAGTACCCAACACACTGAAGCAAAACAGCTTAGGGTACCCAACACACTGAAGCAGCACAGCTTAGAGTACCCAACACACTGAAGCAGCACAGCTTAGGGTACCCAACACACTGAAGCAGCACAGCTTAGGGTACCCAACACACTGAACCAGCACAGCTTAGGGTACCAAACACACTGAAGCAGCACAGCTTAGGGTACCAAACACACTGAAGCAGCACAGCTTAGGGTACCGAACACACTGAAGCAGCACAGCTTAGAGTACCCAACACACTGAAGCAAAACAGCTTAGGGTACCCAACACACTGAAGCAGCACAGCTTAGGGTACCCAACACACTTAAGCAGCACAGCTTAGGATACCAAACACACTGAAGCAGCACAGCTTAGGGTACCCAACACACTGAAGCAGCACAGCTTAGAGTACCCAACACACTGAAGCAGCACAGCTTAGGGTACCCAACATACTGAAGCAGCACAGCTATTGGTACCCAACACACTGAAGTAGCACAGCTTAGGGTACCCAACACACTGAAGCAGCACAGCTTATGGTACCCAACACACTGAAGTAGCACAGCTTAGGGTACCCAACACACTGAAGCAGCACAGCTTAGGGTACCCAACACACTGAAGCAGCACAGCTTATGGTACCCAACACACTGAAGCAGCACAGCTTAGGGTACCCAACACACTGAAGCAGCACAGATTATGGTACCCAACACACTGAAGTAGCACAGCTTAGGGTACCCAACACACTGAAGCAGCACAGCTTAGGGTGCCCAACACACTGAAGCAGCACAGCTTAGGGTACCCAACACACTGAAGCAGCACAGCTTAGGGTACCCAACACACTGAAGCAGCACAGCTTAGAGTACCCAACACACTGAAGCAGCACATCTTAGGGTACCCAACACACTGAAGCAGCACAGCTATTGGTACCCAACACACTGAAGTAGCACAGCTTAGGGTACCCAACACACTGAAGCAGCACAGCTTATGGTACCCAACACACTGAAGTAGCACAGCTTAGGGTACCCAACACACTGAAGCAGCACAGCTTATGGTACCCAACACACTGAAGTAGCACAGCTTAGGGTACCCAACACACTGAAGCAGCACAGCTTAGGGTACCCAACACACTGAAGCAGCACAGCTTATGGTACCCAACACACTGAAGCAGCACAGCTTAGGGTACCCAACACACTGAAGCAGCACAGCTTAGGGTGCCCAACACACTGAAGCAGCACAGCTTAGGGTACCCAACACACTGAAGCAGCACTGCTGGTGGTTGAGGCGAGTTTCCCCCTCACCATTGTAAGTGTCTGTGGTAGGGGGGCGTGGTTTTAGGCGCTGCCGGCAAGAGAGAGAGTGAACGCGTGTGGTTTGTGGAGCCGACACAGCTCTCGGGAATCATGCAATTGGTAACGATTGATTGTGTTATTGATTGTATCAATTAACCAATTGCCTTGATTGTTCGACAGTGAGCCTGAGTGCATAAAAGCCGGCCGGAACATCTGCGGGGAGAAGAGCGGAAGACAACGTGTATGAATGTTTACTAAAGTACAGAGAGAACCGATTAAACCGTGTTCTCTCAATACAACCGTCTGGTTACTGTCTCTGCACGAGAGCGGTGGTGCTCACTTCGCCACAGTGTCCTTGAGTTTCTTGAAAGGCGCATGTAAAATATAATGTATAATAATAATAATAATAATAATAAAGCAGATTTATGTCTTTATATCAATTATTTGTAGGGGCAAAACAAAAAGAACATTTTTGTACATACCTCAAATAGAGTAAAGATTCCTAAAACAGCATAAGGCTTCCAGTAGCACTTTATGAGAGCTTTGGTGAGTTTGGGCGTACGGAGGTCTTCGGCTGCCTGCTGCACTTCTTGGTCCCAGTACCTGAGGGAAGGGTGAAAGAGAGAAATTAAATCCCTCCTGACCTCCACACTCATCCCTCGCCTGCGTCCAGGACATGTGAATGAGCACCGTAGCCCTTTTTCCAAATCCATTTCTACAACAGGAGCCATTCGGGAGGGTTTCTGCCCAACCTCTGTTTACTCCACCAGTTTTCAGACCCTCACCTGTTGCTTATTGTTGTCCTTTATTCTTTCTCCTGGATGGAGACTATACTGCAAACTATACAGCCATCATGGTGGCTTCAGAAGAGCTGGGAAACCACACCCCCTAGAGAGCGGGCTTTACGGCCAACAACTCCCTGAGTCACAATAATCAAGCACTTAACAAACAGCTAACATATAAATGCTACACACAGATCACAGTTATAAAAACAAAGAGATATTTACTACAAAAACATAACACAAATCCAACACGTCGTCACAATACACACACAACAAAAGAAATGGCTACAGGGCTGGCATAGAAGACCATGTATGGTATGCTACAGTACTGCTTATATCAGATCTTCCAGAAAAGAAGGCTCCAGAGTCCAGATCCAATTGAGCTCTGGGTAGCTGCTGCTCACAGCCCTGGCTCTGCTCTGCACTTATACCCTGATGGAGGAATGATCTTCCCCAACCAGTCAGCAAGACAGATTCACTGGCTGTGTTCCGTAAACATCTCAAACTCACCTTTTCAAATTAAACCTCAACGTTTCCATTTAACTCAATGTTTCTATCCATTAAATAACCAACTCGTCTTTATGTTGCAGGTCTTGCGGCAAGCACCTTCACAGAGGCACTTATATGACTATAACTTTACCCATCTCTGGCTTTTACGGTGTTTGCTTACCATGAGGAATGCACTTTTGTAAGTCTCTTTGGCTAAATGTGTTGACTAAATGAGTAAAGTGTAAATTGCAGCTGAGCTGATGGACTGACTGCAGAGACAAAAGAAGCATTAGCTGGCTGCATATATTCTGGAGGGTGCACACGCTAGTGCATGCCCTCTCAAAAACTCTCATTCCCAAACTGGGTGAGCAAAAAGAAAGACAAGGATGAAAAGTTGCTATAAATAAATGAAAAGCAATGAAATAATAAGTCGCTCACAGTGAGAGCAGGAAATCAAGAGGCTCTCTCCTAATGGCAGTCAAAGAAGTGAAATGTGAAATCACAGGTCGAAGACTCTTAACGTTTCCATTTCTTTCCCACTTGCGGTCTGCTCAGTCGGATCTTTAACTAACACTTATTAGTGCCAATTACTCTTGAGGCCAAGGAATGAGGAAGAGGGCCAGCGTTGCAGAAATATAGGGAATGAGTCACCTATAGGAGTTACAGAGAGCGTTAACAGTCTACCCTGAAGTTAACCATCTGCCCTGCACTGGGCACTACTGACACAAAGACAACATGGAGAACGGGACGAGAAAGCCACGCACGCAGTTAATCAGTAGCTGCAGCTCCGCTGTTCCATCGCTGTAGTATCATGACGCGCGTGAAGAAAAAAATGTGCAAAAACTGGACGGGCTCCGTTTACATATCACCTTTCAACTCATTCTATCTCTGAGCGCTCAATGAAGAAGGGGAGGAATAGCATGCGGGACTCACCCCACACCGCAGGAAGACAAAGGAAGACAAGTACACCAACAGGTTCACTTCACACTTCCTTGATCTATCAGCCAGCACTCCCAGGTCTTTCTGTACAACTGCATATTTTGGACCTGGTGCTAAGCCACTTTCCATGGAAACTCCCCACCACCTCTCCCCCTCCCATCCCCTCTCCCTCCAAGTTCCTGTAAGAACCTGATTGTGTCCGAATCAGAGCCCCATCTGCTGCGTCATGTGTATTGCTTACTAGCATTCCGTGTACTGTTTAGTGCATACTATTTAGTACGCGACATATAGTATGCAAACAATATCCTCCATACTATTATCAGCGAAAACCCGGCAATAAGAGTGCCACCCGGGGACCCTACATTTGGAGAACATTTTGCCTATTTAACAACTTTCTCATCCGGTGTTCTCAACAAGGATACTCAATAGTATGGAAGGGCGTTGATTGGGACACAGCCTGGGTCACTCAGTGTGGTCTCTAGCCATTTCCAAGAACCGTAATGTGTGAGTACGTGCTCTACTGGTGCTCTACTGGGCTGGTTCCCACCCTCCTTGGATATCACAGAACTCCACACATGATTTTTGGTGTGCCAATGCAAACACAATATTATTTTTTCTTATAATGCGTTTATATTTCCGCCCGTGAGTTTTGGCTCCCACTGACGTCGGCCCTAAAGCTGGCCTATAGAGTAATCATGGTACTTGAGCCCTTGTGGCGGATGCACGTTTGAGGGGGTCAGTTGTACCGTTGCAGGTCCTCCCCAAGCCTCTCAGACCCATCCTCCGGCAGGACTTTGTACATGTCATCCTCCGCCAGTTTCTGCTTGTATCCGATGCTAAAGAGTGGGTTCAGCCAGCTGGGGAGAAACATATTCAATGTCAGTGAACACACACAAAAGACTGGTAAAAAAAAGCAACTCAGATTATGACTGCATAAATAGATACGATGTGACTGTTGCAAACACTGTTGAACAGGTCTTGTAAATTTACATTGTGATGGGGACATAACGTACAAGGGCAGCAGCCACCGTAACTCTTTTATTTCACCACACTAACTGCAAATAAAACTATAATATTTAACCAAAGCGTACTTCCTTTCTTCCGATCCTCCACTCATTCATAAATGGGCATGGCTGCTGCTGCAATTATTTTGGAAGGCAACCTCCTCCCCCTTTTGTCTCCATAATTTGGAATGCCCAATTGTATTTATTTAAAACACAACACCTGCAATATGTGCCTAAATTTGGGAGAGCTCATACAAGTGTGTGCTCTCCTTCAAAACATGTAATATTAGTTGCCACTCATAACAGCATACTTTTGCCAGTCTGGCTCACACACACACACGAGCCAGAGGAAGACACTTCTGCAACTCAGAGGAACTTGTGAGCGCCGGGCTGACCAGACAGATCATCGTGGCCAACTGAGACCCTCCCATCCCTGGACGATGGGAGAGCCAATTGTGTGTCACTGTTGGCCGCAGTTGGCACTGGCATGGGCTGAATTTAATACTGTCATACCATCCAGTGGCCATGGTGAATTGAAAAATCACTATATTAAATATCTTTATTAAATTGAATCATCACTGATGTGTAATAACACTGTAGCTCCAGATATACAAATGTGTGTGTTCTTATTAGTAGACATGTGTGCTTGAAGAAATGTATCACAGGTTAGGTATTATATGTATCATTACCTAATGTCTTTATTCTTCTCATATTATCTGTAAGTACATTCTTTATATTTTTCTCACTTGTTTAGATGTGTAATCTTAGAAAAGCAGTCTATTTGGCTCCACTTAGTCAGCTAAAATAAGTGACCCTGAGCCTTCCTTGTGACCTCAGGGCCCAGTTTTTCCAGAAGTAATCTGACCAGATTTTGGCTATCGGATTGGATCAAATCTTGAAAATGGGTTGTTCAAAAGGAAAAAAAGATTCTGAAAGCGGATTAGATCACGTAATCCAGGCTGCGTCCCAATCCAGTTTTTGCTCCACCCTCGTAAACTTCACTTGCAAACTTCACTTGGGGGAATCCCTTTTGAGACCAGGATGTACCCTTGGTCTCCATTTTAAGTGTGAGTCCAATCCGTTAGAAAGCCAAGTGAAGTTTGTGACATAGCCCCTCCACCCTCAACTTTTCTCAAGGGAACGAGTCTGCAAAAGAGTAGACTCTGCAAGCTCATATTACCCACAATTCACATCGAACGTCCTGTTCAGTGATAATCACGTTAATGTTTATCGCGGTATTATACATTAAAAGCGCATACAGAATGGAAAAGACACTGTATCTAGGCTAATAAATACAGGTTAATCAAGTAGTAGTTTGCTATTTTGTATTTCATGGTTTAGCAAATTGCTTTATGCAGCAACAGTGTAGCGTACTGTGTGATGTAGGCTACCAGGTTCTCTATCTTAATCTTGCTTTTAAACGGATTATTAGGCTACTCGTGTCTAAATATTTTTCCGTAGCCTATAATTTCCCAGATAGCCAAACAATTTAATTTCGCAATAACCAAGACGAATAGGTAAATAAACTTGTACAGCATTTTACTAGGCTTTATCCACATTTGTGCTGACGCAAAATGCGTTAATTGACTATGTCATGCGAAGTGATCAATGAACAGCACATATTTAGGTAAATTCGTTTTTCTATCTTGAAAGTATGCATTGCGCTAAACGCTGGTTCCAGCAATTTAAGAGGTTTTTCTTTCTTAAGAGGTATGCTTTCTAATGATAAATCGTTTTGACCAAATCGAAAGTCTTAAATTACATTCTTTAACGTGATGAGGAAAAACGCAATGCTAACGTGCAACTCACATAAAACGCTGGGATTTTTTGCCAGTTAATTATTCATAATTATTGCCACCCTTATTAAACATTCTCACGTTAGTAATCTCTTTGTCATTGTCATTTGTTAATCATTAGCCTATATATAATTGATTCAGGGACTTTGTTTGATTGACATAACCAAGCAAAATGAACGGAAACAGGTTGAGAATATGTTAGGTTTAAATGCTTTATTCCAGCGCACGGGCTGTCCTACATATTTAAATGCTGCACGATTTTATGACATAAAGAAATATGCTTGCCCACAAAACTTGCTGTATTTAGCTATTGATATTTGTTATTCAGTAAATCAATTGCTTGACTGATAATTAATGTAAACAGGTTGAGAGTTTCATCCGTTTAAATGTAGTCTACGGTGACAGTCGTTTTACATGATCCGAGATCCCACGATACGCCACTGTGCAGCAGCACGGTTATATTACTTCCGAGTATAGATGAGGGTGAAGTGCGTCTCAATTCAAATAACCCGCTCCGCCCTCGCTCCCTCCCACTCGCTAAACGCAAGTGTATACTCCTGTTTTATTGGTATGTGCGTCACATCCTCCCAAGTGAAGTTTGCAAGTGAAGTTTACGAGGGTGGAGAAAAAACTGGATTGGGACGCAGCCCCAGTCTTGGTTTTGATCTGGATAAAATCTTCAGTATGTGTTGTTCAAAACTTTTTAGTAGGATTGGGATACCTTTGATCCAAAAAATCTGGATTATCCTGATCCCAGCAGAAGGGTGGATTCAGGGTGGATTTCAGGAACAAAATGTAATAAAACTTTAAAATTGGTCAAATAATACAACATTTCTATCATAGTTAACTATTGGACATTTAGCCTTTTTATGATTTAAAACACGTGTTCAAAATATCCACAATGTATTTGTGAATAATGTATATTTGTTTGTTTTTATTTATTTGTTGTGGGTCAGATGAGGGGTCTGACTGTTTAAAATAATTAAAAATGGAAGGAGATGTTTGTATTGTTTTATTGAGCAGTTTTCTTTTTCTTCAAATAAAAACAATTAAAGTGACCCCACACTAGCTATTCTACCTGTTGTTCTTTACATAGCTAGTAGCCTACATTGTGATATGCAGTCCCATTTAGAGCACTGGTAATCCGGATTTGGTAATCTTGAAAAGATACCTCAGAAATACAACCTTCTGAACTTCTTACAACCTACTTAACCTTCTTAAAAACTTCTGAACTTAGAAACTTCTGATTTGAACCTATGACGACTTGTGTCTTTTGGTATTTTGAAGTGTTGTTAAAATTATTACCAAGAGTTCTCAGAGTCTTACTCTAGATCAGTTTGCACCAGCCACACACTAGAACATTGCCTTAAAGCACAACTGAACTTTGGTAGAACTTTGGGTTGTGTAGTTACCTGGCCATGATATGAGTCCAAATGGTGGCAAAATATGTTCATTAGTTGCTCTGTGATCTCCTGGGGTGATAATCCAGAATAGGGTATTTGTCGCTCTCCATTCACTTCTATAGGGCAGCTAAAACACTCTCAAAATGACACTTCTAGCACGTATACGAAGAACACGTTCTCACTCCCAACTCGTCAACATATGGACGCTTGGTCAGGACCCTTTGTCGTCACTTTTCAATGCACTGGGTACCCCTATAGCTTCATTTTTCTACGTGCAAGGTAGTCCGATAGACTTTCATGGAAGGTTGATGCTAGATTGGATAGCCCAGAGGGACGCTCTGCTGTGTTTGGTTGTTAATCTAGCTTCAACCTTTTCCCAACCCCAAACATAACCTCACAGGAGTTCACGTAACTCTGGCTCATGCCCGAACTTTTAAGATAGTGTACCAGGGTCCCGTCCAGGTCCCTCCGGGCTATCCAATCTAGCATCAACCTTTTCCCAACCCCTAAACATAACCTCACAGGAGTTCACGTAACTCGGGCTCATGACCAAACTGTTAAGATAGGTTCCCAGGGTCCCGCCCACGTCCCTCAGGGCTATCCAATCTTGCATCAACCTTCCAGGAAGGTCTACCCTGCATGGAGAAAAATGACGCTATAGGTGTACCCAGTGCGTTGAAAAGTGACGACAAGGGGTCCTGACCAAGCGTCCATATGTTGACGAGTTGGGAGTGAGAATGTGTAGATACAAACTATAACGGAGCGGATTCTGTCAACACAAACAATAACCAGTCCATGTACGTATTTTTTTTAGTGTAATTAAAATTTATTATAAAAGTAGTATTTTCTTCAATGTTGTTAGCAAGCTACCAGAAAAGACTGCAAAATGTCAGCAGGTCGGTTTGTTTACCATAGATATATACTACCAGGAACACTTGCTTCTGAGGAAATTTGGACCAATGAGTGGTTTCTGACGTATCGGCGCATTACCGCTGTTTCTGGCGCAAGAATTACCTACCGGATCTACGTTCCAAATAAAATAGGAAAAAGCCAGGAAAGGGCCATTTAATTTTACATTACATTACATTACAGTCATTTAGCAGACGCTTTCATCCAAAGCGACATACAATAAGTGCATACAGAAACGTCATCGAAGTAACTACAGAACAGATAAGACAAAGCACATCCTTCCCATAACGTAGCAGCTATCCCAAAAATATTTTCAAAAAATATATATGTACGAGGACTGGTTATTGTTTGTATTGACAGAATCCACTTTGTTCGCATTTGTATACGTGCTATAATTTTGAGACCGTTTATATATATATATCATGGCCAGGGAACTACACAACCCAAAGTTTACCAAAGTTCAGTTGTGCTTTAACAGGATGGGCAACCCAGAAGAGCCTAGTAAATTATTTTGACCTTATCTGACTGCACAGTGTGGCAAAGTAAGAAAATAAAGTAATGAAGTAAGAAAGAACATTGCTCTGTTGCTTTACATCCACAGCATTCATTTCAAATCACATCATGTGATGACATATCTCAAACAAATGTGTTACGATTCTACAGGCTGTGCCAGCCATTTGGTTTAAAACTGGATAAATGCATTAAATTGATAGGGCATGCCACATACAGAGGATACAGCGTGGGAAGAAAGCTTGAGGTTTTGCTGGTAGAGGGAAGCCTAAAAATGCGCATAGCTGTAACAAACTCATCCACCCATCCATGATCTAACCTGCTTAATCCTGGGGTTCATTCCAAAGGCTTATTTTATCCGTCCTCGTCTCCTCGGTCCTCACCTGACCCGGAAATCGATCGAGTTCCACCATCTTTAAGGACATTCTAAACCGCTAAATGCTCCTTGTAGGAGCGAGGACGCTCCCAGAGGATGCTTCAGTGAGGAACAAGTGTAGCCACTGCGGAAGACTTTTCTCAGAACGTGTGACGTGTATATATTATCCACCACTCTCCACGTCTGCCACGTCACAGGCACACCCCCACACAAATGCAATTTTACGGTTCCTTTCCATTTATTATGAAGCGCA
Source organism: Synaphobranchus kaupii (assembly GCA_029718625.1). Classification (NCBI taxonomy): domain Eukaryota; kingdom Metazoa; phylum Chordata; class Actinopteri; order Anguilliformes; family Synaphobranchidae; genus Synaphobranchus; species Synaphobranchus kaupii. The sequence goes on along the minus strand of CM056384.1, from coordinate 36,768,813 downwards.
AATCCATAATGACACTCATTCTTTATAACGAACAAAAGCTACGTTTATTCATGACGCTGACCAGGGCCGGATCTAGGGGGGGGCCAGAGGGGGCCGTGCCCCCCCAAATTTTTGCTGTGCCCCCCCAAATGACCATTGACTTAAAATAATCAATTGCTTTGATCGATCCCTAGAAAAAATCCAAGTTATTATTTTTTTTAACCGATATTTTGCATTCTTTCTCAGTTCAGGAGACTTAGCCAATCATAATGTTCTATTCAAAATATCAAAAAACAACAACTTGGCAATGTATTTCTGATTGGTTGGTTGGGCAGTTTAAAACTGGGAGACGGACCGATCTGCTGTCACTCTCTACATTTGTCGGTGTTTGTCTGTCACTTGAAGAGGTTAACGTTTGCCCACAGCAAAAATAAATAAAAATAATATAGGTCTAAAAGTTATTCTGTTTCAAAATTTATAATTAAGCCTGTGTATTTTGAGTCTTGTCTTGTTGTTTCATTTTAGTGGTTTAGTGTTATTACTGTCTGAGGGGCTTAGTGGTGGTGGTTTTACGCAACGTTAGCTAGCTAGCTACAGTACTAGTTTACGTTAGATCATGGCTAGAATATTCAGTGAAACTAGATGCATGTTTCTGCTTCCCCTGTCACAAGTTTTCAAGCACAAATGACAGAGATCTAGTTTTTACCAAGATGGGGTTTATTAACTGGAAAACGGCATTAGAAAAGGACAGGGGATTATACAGGCATGCATCTAGCCATAGCCATTTGAATGCTGCACGAGCATGGACAGAACTGAACACGAGAGTGGAAACTGGTGACACTATATCATGTCTCTTGGGAAAAACACAGGTTGAGAAAAACCAATACTACATCAGAAGCATAGGGGAAGTGGCGCAGTTTCTGGCTGTGAACGAACTTGCTTTTCGTGGAAGCACTGAAAGTCAGTCCGAAATAAACGATGAAAGTGATATCTCTGCTGGGCTGTTCCTGAAATTGTTTGAGTACACTCTGGCTAAGGATTCCAAACTTGCTGAAATAGCAAAAAACATCCCTCAGAATGCAAAGTACACATCAAAAGGCATTCAAAATTAGATAATTAACACTCTAGCCAGTATGGTGTTGCATGAGGTGAAAAGAAAATATAATGCAGATACAGTAGGGTTCTGCATCAAATGTGATGGAACCAGAGACAGGTGCAATGTTGAGAATCTTTCACTTGTGATTCGGTTTGTCTGTAATTCGGTTCCTGAGGAGCATTTGATTGGTTTACTGGACTTGAGTGGGTTGGATGCAGAATATATAACAACAGAAATGCTCAAACACCTGTCCAGTGAAGGTTACAGTGCTGATAATATAATTAGCCAATGTTATGATGGCACATCAGTCATGAGTGGGATCAGGGGTGGGGTTCAAGCATTGTTGCAACAGAAGCTTGGCAGGCTCATTCCTTATGTACATTGCTACAACCATCAGCTGCACCTAGCAGTGGTGCATGCCATTCAGGAAGAGCCATGCGCCAAAACATTCTTTGAACTCTCCGGCTCACTACATTCCTTCGTTCGCCATCATTATGTAGCCCAGAACTATAATGCACCCTCTCTTAAAAAGTTACTCGAGATACGGTGGACCAGTCATTATGATGTAACAAAATGTCTTGTAGACAATGAGGATGCCATCTTGAACATTTTGTCAGCGATTTCTGAAGATAGTGTGGCAGCAATGGCTTTATGCACAGAGGCATCAGGGCTCCTAGTACAACTCAGGAAGCATCCTTTTTTTGAAATTGGTAAAAAATTTTGGTGTCTTGAAGCCAGCAAATTCTATTCTGCAGGCTAAGGCTGTGGATCTTTGCAGTGCTGGGGAGGTTATCAGTGCCTCACTGCAAGCTTTAAAAGATATCCGAGAAGATGATTCATGGGATAATTTCGAGATATTAGACAGCCCCACTGCTACAAAAAGAAGGAGAACAATGAGCAAACAGCTCATAGACAGTTTTGTTCTCTCCACCGTTGGTCAAAAGTCCTAGCATTTCAAGCCTTTCCTCATAAAACTTATCTTTTATACCCGGGATAAATCTGGTTGCCCTTCTTTGGACCTTTTCCAGCACCTCTATATCTTTCTTGTAGTAAGGTCCCCAGAACTGCAGACAGTACTCTAAGTGTGGTCTGACAAGGGCATTGTATAGTGTGAGTATGATCTCCTTAGATTTATACTCAATACTCCTGGCTATGTATCCCAGCATCCTGTTAGCTTTTTTTACCGCTACATCACATTAACCAGACCCTGATAGGCTTTGATCGACTATTACTCCCAAGTCTTTTTCTGCATGTGCACATTCTAGTTTTGTACCCCGCATAAAGTAATCCTGCCCTATGTTTTTATTCCCCACATGTAGAACTTTATTTCATTTGCCAGGTTTCTGCCCACTTCTGGAATTTGTTTAAATCTTCTTGGATTACCTTAGTAGCTTCCAGACAGTTGGCTAAACCTCCCAGTTTTGTATCATCCGCAAATTTAACTAATGTACTTTCAATATCCGCATCTAGGTCATTTATGTAAATGAGGAAGAGCAGTGGACCCAGAACCGAACCCTGTGGAACTCCACTTCCCACTTTACCCTGCTCAGATAAGATCCCTCCTACTACTACCCTTTGTGTTCTACCCCGTAACCAGTTCCAAACCCACTCTGAAATGCTTTTGGAAGTCTAAGTATATAATATCATAGGCCTTGCTCCCATCTAGACACACGTGCGTGTGATTGCAGGGATACACACACACACACACAAATATATGCAAACGAGGGGAAAAAGCCTGGGAACTGTATGGCACGCACAGTGCCCCTAAATTTCTGTCTGCCCCCCCAATCACAGCAGTCTAGAACCGGGGCTGACGCTGACACTTGATTGAATAAGGACGTTCCATTTGCCTAATGTATGTTGCCTCGATTCCTCCGTCCTCGTAATCTGATCCTTGCATCCTTTCCTCACGTCCTCCATTGGGCGGAGCTAAGGAGCAAGGAAAGGATGCAAGGAGCGAAAATAAGCGATTGGAATGAACCCCTGGGCTGTGTCAGAATCAGAGCCCTATCTACTGTGCCGTCTCCCGCGTACAGTGCACTGGCAGAAGTGTGCCGTTTAATGTGCACTGTTTAGCAGCACGCAAAAAATATCTGCTATACTATTTTCCACCCGTACTGTGGAAGCGTCGTAAGACGTCCCACCCATGTCACGTGTTGTTTTTGTTGTACTTGAAGGAAAACGTCAGCGAAGCTGCGCCTCATTCTTTAAAACTAAGCTCACGTCATATTTATGCGACTAAAATGTTTGTGTACTTCTTGAAAAGTGTGCTCCCGAATATACTCAGCGAAACCCCGGAAGTAAGTGTGTCAAGTATACTGCAATTTGAAAAATGTTCACCTACTCAACGACTTTCCCATGCTATCTACTCACCAAAACTACTCAATAGTGTGGAAGAGTGCTGATTCGGACACGGCCCAGGTCAGGGTTGCGGGGTGGGGGGCTGGAGCCTATCCCAGCATGCATTGGGTAAGAGGTATTAATACCACCTGGGCAGGTCACTAATCCATTTGCAGGTCACACACACCATACACTCACACACTCATTCCTACGGGCAATTAGAGTCTCCATTTAGCCTAACCTGCATGTCTTTGGACTGTGGGAGGAAACACACGACGCGGACAGGGGGAGTACATGCAAACTTCACACAGAAAGGCCACTGGCCTGGATTACACCCAGGGCCTTCTTCTACCCACTGGCACTCCACCACCGTGCCGCCCGCTGTGACAAACTCGCCGAGTGTAATAGTAGAACCAACTAAGTGAAAATAACACATCAACAGCCCGAATTCAACATTAACACTAATGGGGAGGTGGTCACTTAAATGATATACAGGTTTCCCTTCTATTTTTATTTTTTTTTTACAGTTCCAGTAGCAAACCAATTGTTAAGTTTGAAAACAGGATGCTGCAGGGGAAGAAGGAGTGCTGCAGAGCGAAACAAAAGTAGTTTGTGCTGAACGGCTTATGTTAACAGGCTGTGATTCCCGGACCGGCCACATTCTTCGGTTATTTTACTGGAATCCTTAAATTTGGCTGTTCTTCAAAGCTGTTCGTGACACAGCAAAACGACGCAAACCAGGGCCAGGGAAGCAACCGAAAAACGATCCTGATACTGTGCTCACCCTCGCTCCAGTTTACGTAGGCTATCCATATGTAATTTATAAGTACAGTAACATTAAATTATGCGCTTTCAGGGTGAAGGGAATACACGAACGTACAATGTTGCGGTGCAGATACGCGAGGTAATTAATTAACTGGCAATCGTTGAACAATAATTCTGCAAAAGTAGTTAAATGTTTCCGTTTCCTCCTCGATTATGTGAATATAAATCTTGAACAAACTTAAAACTGTATTTTAAAGAAATAACTAACCTGTCATTACAAACTACAAACTCTTCTTCTCTAACTTGTGCTAAAAACGACGCTTCAAGATGTGCACCCAGAAAGTCAATTTAGTCATAGCTAAAATACCGACCTAAAAATATTATTCCAGTCTGTCTAATCAAATTATATGACTGTAGTTAGCTCCCTAACTATGTAACGTTACTTTATTGGTTAAATGTATAGCTAGCGAAATAATTTGGTTCATGGCAAGATAATCCGATGTAGCTAGCTACTAAAGTAAGATTTAGTTAGGCTAGCCTGTTATGTAACATCGCTTACCTAAATTGCTAGCCAAGGGTAACGTTAGAGTTTGATAAATTGCCATTGGTCACGCCAGAAACACGTATTGTTATGGGGAGAACTGGCTAGGTAACTTAAACCTGAAACTAGGCGCAACGTGTTCAGTTAGCTACCTGCCCAATGCTGGAATAATGAAAATTCGTTTTTGTTTTTTTTGTTTGTTAGCCCTAGCCGAAATAGTGGGCTTGTAGTCAGAGTAGATGTATATCTTTCACTTTTGTTTCACCAATTGCACATCTGTCGAGCTCTAATGTTCATGTCTCTTTGCCATTGGACGTGTCCACACCATAGACTGTATAACAATAGGTCCACACACGAAGTACCCTTATGGAAATGTAATATACTGCAGTATATTTAAAATGTATTGTGAAGATAATTTGATATATTTACAATATACTGGAGTATATTATTTTTCCATAAGGGGTCCCACGTTAGTCTACAAAACGCCGTGCAATGCTTAGAGTGATACAGGAGTTTAGAGCCCTGCTACCTTTTTTCAGTTAGCCGCGACCAATTGTGGCTATAGCTAGACAAGAGATGAATATCAGTGTTCTGTTAGTGCTATGTAAAAATCAGCCAGCTATGGAAAAACGCGATACTCCACGAAACTTCGAAAAATATATGTATAAGGGTGTAGTTAGCCTTTGCTATGATCTTTATTCACATAACTTAGCTAGTTAAATTCCATAACGGTTAGGTGAAGTATAATAACGCGTTACCAAGCAAGCCAGCACACTTCCTTGTTCGTTACAATGCCGCAGCCAGCGTTTCAATAACGTCAGGAATCCGGATACTGTCCATACTGTGTCGCCGGCTATGTAACGTTAACGCTACTTACCAGAAGAACACTTTAGAAAGAAGATTAGCAGTGGCAGCCGGGTTGACCTTCGCGTTTTTCCGTAGGGGCTCCATGGTGCCCAGGCGCAGACTTTCTCCAAACCAGTGCGCTTACAGCCTGCTAGCTAGCCGGTATAGTATTCCTGTCTGTTTACTGGGACTGCTGTCCGTACAGTAGTTGTGTAACTACACTCTACGCACATGTTAAGAGAACACTATTGCTTTTTCTCAACTTACAGTAAAGGGAAATCACGCTCACACCGTGTCCGTCGTCTGTGCCAACCCCCAACTCAGCGATTGGATGAAAATATATCTCCTGCTATTCCATTGGTTGTTTTTCGGCCACAGTTGGTAGGCCTAATTGCTAGATAAAAATAATAAATGACAATATGGAAGATATGAACAAAACTAGTTTTGAACCCCCGGTGTAAATAACAGTTTTTTTTGTCCAACTCCCAAATATAACCAGCTATTATAGACAGAAATACGTGAGTAGCCTCCATCTTTCTTTCTTTGGTTTCCTTTTAGGGATAATGTTATTGGTAGCCTACGGCACGTGTGTGTAAAGATAGGTTATCTGTCTTGTGCCAGGGGTCCGTGACGGTCGCCTACTGTAGGGGGGTATGCAATCGCACTCTGATGTAATTAAACTTGTCACAAATTACAAATTAAATATAGAATGCCTTTATTTCAACTGAAAAAGTTATTACAAAAAAATATTACTATTACTAAGGTATTACACCCCCCTTCCCTCAAAGCCATAGTCCCAGAGGAGTCTGTGAGCTACCTACCACATGTGCCAGGCTTACATGGGCCTTCCTGCACTTACTGCGAGTGAAAGTGGAGGGCAGTCAACATGGCAGACAGGGAGAGCAAGTGAGAGTAGCCTTTTCCTCAAGGTATTGTCAGTGGCAACAAGGGCTAATCTCCTGAACTCAGGAATGTGAGCGTGCATGCAAAGAAAAGACGGGCTTTCTCTCACATCCTGCTGTAAGCCTCTCTGCTGCTCTGCTTGCATGTGGGTCATTTGTATCACACACATCTCAGATGACTCCAGAACAAATTAACTCCACATTATGCCCTTCCACTAATGCAGGCAGCAGTGTGGTATAGTACAACTGTGTTGTATCCAGCATTATGTGCAGTGGCGGATTAAGCGGGGGGCTGACTGGGCTGAAGCCAGGGGCCCCCTATATTTAGGAGGCCCCCAAAATTAGTTAACAGAAAAAACAATTGTTTGTGTGTAAAATAAATTTCATACCTAGATAGACCAGATGAGGAGGGAGGGATGCCGACTGTGAGCAGTGCGGTGTGTGTGGGATAACTAGACCTTGTACTGAGATCTTATTTGATGCTACAGTGTGCAAAAGTTTGCCTGAATGCCTGAAAATCAACATGTAGGAAGAAACGGGACAAAAGAAACACTTATTACATTCATCCGGTTTACTCAAAAGTCAGTAGATAGAGAGGCCATATTTTCTGACAAACAATGTGTCTGTGTCCCTCACTATTAGCAACTGGAATTTTGTTTCCAGCATAAACAAGTCGGATATAAATTGGCCGCAAACCGGATGAATGCAATGTATCTTTCGTCCCTGCCGTACGGGACGAAAGATACACTGAATCGGGACGAAAGAAGCACCTGACAAAAAAGTGTGCTTTAGTGCTCTTATCTATGTCTTGTTTTTTATGCTCATTCCTTTCAACAAATGTACTGTCAGCCAAAATGCCATGTTAGTGACGAGTCAATGAATAATGCTATAAGTTTAAAATCCATGAAAATCAACCATGCGTCAAGAGCATAATGTTGAATGTCGGATGTTTTGCCTCACAACATTAAACGGTCTATATATCTGTAGACATCGATGTATTGTAATGTATATATCATATCTATTGTGTCTATGTATTCCTTATTTTAATGAATTGTTAAACACTGCCATGAATTACTTTTTAATTGTGGGTTCAAATCAATAACTGTTTGAAATAGGCTTATAATGGGACATTATTTAGGCTAAATCACTTAAAATAAGAACTGTTCCAAATACAAAAAAACTGACCCTGGTATTTTGTTAGGGGGGTGTCTCTCTACCATTTATGATACTTGTTGCTATCTATTTATGATAAGCCTATGGCAAAAATGAATGGAGAAAATATTAACAACCATTGGGTGTGCTTTTTGACATCAGGGTACTTTAGGATCCAAAAAATGTCAGCTGCTTTCAGCATGCTACTTACGGAGACTGCTCTACAAATAACACCAAAAGAATACATTGTAAGCTGCTGCGGGGCAAAAGAAATACTGATTGTAAGCTCACTGAGCTTCACTGACTTGATTGATGACTTCGCCATGAGAAAAGTTTGTAAACATACAATGTAATAGTAATAAGTATGTGGATGAAATTCAATATAATTACAATTCAATTCAATAGAATGTCTTGTTTACTTACACTAGTAATCATTTTGATGGAAGGGCCCCTGTTTGAATTACAGCCAGGGGCCCCATGCAACCTTAATCCGGCTCTGATTATGTGTGTGGCACCACCGTTGTGCACCCTCTGAGCTGCATCATAACTGCTTCAGTATAACTACCAATGTATAAGCCATCATATCCATATGTACAATAACAACCAAACAGACCATTTGGTCTGGTAGGTCTTACTGTGATGTATTGTTGTGACTCTACAGGCGAATTGCCCATCCTTTCATTTAAATGCTAATTTTCCTAATTGATGGGTCTGAGTCAGGTTCTTTTTTTTTTGTTATTGTTGAAAACCTGCCCTTAGGGTGGTGGTGTTCAATGACAGGGGCTGCTGAACAGCCTCAGATTCAGATAAACTGCTTCACACCAGAAACAAAATCACCCAGTTGCCTGAGGGCCTGAGGCTTCAGAGGACAGACACAAATCACTGTAATGAGCCAGTAACTTGTGCTGTTTAGCAACCACTAGTGCTAATGGCTAGACAGTCAGAGCCATTTGATCTGTGCACTACCATAACAGTGATGTGTCTCAGGTAGGTCAATCTATTGATTTGTATTTTCACCCTTCTTCTGTAATTTTTTTTTCATTTTACTCAGACAGGAGGAAAGCAGAATTGGTTACAGATTAGAAAAATAATGAACACTTTTATTAGCCCCTCTGTGGGTTTAGAGTTAGCTGGACTGTGTTTTAATTAAGCTGCAGCATGGCACAGCATTTAGAGAGAAGTGGGTTTGTAACCAGAAGGTTGTAGGTTTGATTCTGAGGCAGGGTGCTGTTGTACCCTTGAGTGAGGTATCCACAGTAGGCACAGTAGGTACATGTATTTTTCCATTTTATTCAGACGGGGGACAGCAGAGAGAGTTACAGATACAGATGGGACACCAATACAGAAAGTGCCATTGCAGGAGATCGATTCCCCGGGCCCCACGGCAGGATTCGTATATGAGTTAAAGAGTCTACCGGCTACACCACCCAGAGTCCCCACCTATTGATTTTTAACATGACATCAAATGGACCTTATATACATATCTAAAGACAAACTGTTATTAACAGTTATGGGTATTTGGTCCTTCCTTCTTGTACAGTGTACTTGTACATTGTGATCATCATTTACTTTCAATGAACCACACTTGACTTGGAACCTGTCTGAACAGGCAGCTGGAATTCCTGGAGCTGCCTACATTTCTGTGCGCATGCTGGTAAAAGCCATGTGCATTTGTCCTTCTGTACACCGTTTCACCGGAGTGGTTTATCCCAGCTTGGAAAGCTTTGCTGTGTCTGTGATGAATGAACAAAACATTTCATGCAAACATATCAATCCAGTTTTTAATGAACTACATTTGTGCACTGCTCAGCCTGTATTGTGAATAAATTTCACACACCTTTTCAGCACATACTGTCAACTTATTGTATAATGCCATCACAGAAAAATGGTGTGAGTTAAGTGCGAGTTGCACTTTTTTTGCAGTGCACGTGCAGCAGCACTCACCAACAGCTTACTCTGGGACAGCATTGGGTCAGTCTCCATCTAGGTCTTTTACAGTTATCTTTAAGACAGTACCTGACTGAGCCCGAAAAAAGCACAGCGGCCTCTATTAGCCCACTAATGTTGAATAAAGATGCAAAATTTGGGACATTATTATTTCACTATCTTAATTCAGCACAGATTTCTTCATTATGCTTGGACCTGTGACCACGTAAGTAATGTGACTGGCTGTACATTACATTACATTACATTACAGGCATTTAGTAGACGTTCTTATCCAGAGCGACTTACACAACTTTTTTTAAATAATTTTTTTACATATTATCCATTTATACAGCTGGATATATACTGAAGTGATTCAGGTTAAGTACCTTGCTCAAGGGTACAACGGCAGTGTCCTACCTGGGAATCGAACCTGCAACCTCTCGGTTACAAGCCCAGTTCCTTAACCATTGTACTACACTGCCGCTGCCGGCTGTAACATACAACACACACATTCTCATTGGCTGTTAGTTTTCCCGACAACCAGAGTTGGTGGTCCAACTGTGTTTCCCCCTGAGAGACGACAGAAAATAAAAGAAAACCGCTCGCTCAACAACTCACCAGCCAAACTCAAATAATGACCTCAGACTCACGCGTCTCAGACCCTGAAAAGGTGCATTTGTGAAATGCTGTGTGACAACCTGTTTCTAAATGGTGCTAAAAAAATTTAAAGATTGATTTATTAATGGATTGATTGATGTTCTCAGTCACTGATGACCAGGCCACTGAATAATACACTATCTCCTTATCACACTCTGTCATGTTCTGTGTGAAGACAGGAGGAACCTTTGAGTCTCCCCAGGCTTCCGGAACAACATGTCGCCTACCTGTGAGCACTCAGAGCAGCCAGGAGAGGATTACCGCAGCGTAGTGACTGGCTAAACAGGATTGGAGATGATCATTACAATTTTTTGTCTTTTTTTAATCAATTCATTATGGCTGGTGCACCTATTCATGGTGACCTACAGAGTGTGACCTACAGACCTGTGTACAGAAGAGGCTGTAATCTGAAGTGGTCTGCATTCATAAGAGTGTTGCAAAGGGCCTCATTCAACCACTAGGGGGCAGAGGCTGAGAAGGCTGCTGTGATGTAGCCTCATACTGTGTGTGTGTGTGTGTGTGTGTGTATGTGTGTGTGTGTGTGTGTGTGTGTGTGTGTGTGTGTGTGTGTGTGTGTGTGTGTGTGTGTGTGTGTGTGTGTGTGTGTGTGTGTGTGTGTGTGTGTGTGTGTGTGTGTTCGGGGGACAGACAGATGAATAGCAGCGTGGAACAAACATCACAAAGATCACAGTCTAAAATGTTTTGGTTGAACTTCTCAGCTCCTCACGGCTACAAATAACCAATCCATGTCCCCATCATACACACATGCAGTGAACATGTATGGGACTTTAATTATGCAAGACATATTGGCCATATGATTGCAGAGACTCCTGAAATGTTCTTCTACGTTGATTTGACCTGCAATAAACGGAAAGTGGCGGCTCACACGCTCTCTTTTACATCTCCGCAGAACAATCAGGTCACAGACAGCCGTTTGCTCTGAGCATTAGCATCACATTGATCACTGTTCCTGTGATAGGGGAGTGATTACTATGGGAGGACCATCACGGAAGTGTAAAAACACAACCATTGCCATTCTCTGGGTTTCTTATTGATTGATGGAATTTATTTGACAACCCACAATTGGTTAAAAACATGCACAATTCAAAAACAGAAAAAAAAAAAATTATACACATACAGTATATATATTAAAATGGGTATCAGGATTACACACTAACGCTCAAAAGCTTATCGCCACTGTGGTCCCTCGTTTAAGATGGAAATGAACGGGGAAGGGGGTGGGTCAAAAATGTGGACAAGACTTACACATGCCAGGGAGGCACACTAACATTACTACAGTATGTATGAGAAAGGTCAGTCACTGACCTATTATTAGTTGTGTTCTATCCAGGATAACTCACTGACCAAGGAAAAAGTGATGCCTTTTTTCTTTTTTTAAATCATATATGCAGTGTTTGCACATTGGGGCCAGTAAGCGGTGAATTCAACCACTGTTCTGTCAAAATATCACAAGCCCCTAAACTAAAATTCTAAACTTGGGAGAAAAAAATGGAGGATTCAATTACATTTAGGTAAATATATCACCCAGTAAGTGGAATATTTTAAAAACGGGAAAAACTAGTATCCTCAATACATGTACTCTTGGGATTGTTCACAAGTCAACTATGAATTGTTCCATGAGTCACATCTCCAATAGTTTCTTTGAGTACTACGGGAACATTCACGTTCTTATATTTCCAGTTCATACAAAACATTTGGATAAAACAAAATAAAATTTTCAGGAGCTGTCCTATCCATAAAAACAGCAAGAGCAAATCTGCCACTACTTGCCATAGCACCAGTGTGGCGTGTGAACTAAAACCCTGTATTGTTCTTAAATTGTGTTAAACGCAATCTCCCCATGGACACTGTGCTGTCGTCATGACAGCACTCTCTGTTGAGAGAGCAGAGAGGCTGTTTATTGGGTTCCAGGATAGCGCAGCAACAAGGACTCCCTTACTCACCATGGCCAGGAGAATGGCAATTAACCGTGTGCTTTCATTTAAACATGTCCATTGTGTCCTCATTACTGCTGTTTGCTAGGAATAGAAGGTGGCGCGTGCTTGCTTACATCTTGTCCAATATGTTCTTTCCGCATGTGATGTGGAGCATCACATGAATCTCGCTTCCACATCGGTCGGAAATTTAGAAAATGTTAATTGGAAAACAATGTTCTTTTCATTTTAGTTTTTTTTTTCTCATATTTTGTCATGTAGTATTTGTGGGGGCTGTGTAATTGCCGTCGCATTAATTGAGGAGAATGCAGACGAGCACGTGCTCACATTGAGTCGTCGCGTTAAAGGAGTGCACTTCATGCACTGTTGGTGCAGGTAGGCAGACTGCAGGAGCCAAATCATCTAGAGGAGTCACTCATGCGCAGTGAAATAGAGACCGAGTATGCCGAGGAAAACCCTACATCCCAAGACAATAATATAGCCAGCTGTTCACCTCCCTGCAGACAGAGATATCACAGGCATAAAATATGAGAAGGTACTTTGCAACAAAACAACTCCAAAACATTCTATGAACTACAATCAAAATGGCGGAGAGGAAGCAAAATGGTGGCATAGAGATATAAATGCAGTCACCTTCGCTACAAAAAAATCAGCTTGCACAAACATGAGTTAGAGGAAGACACTTCATGTGCAGCTCAAACAGGGTGAACCATCAGCACCCGTCTGACCAGTAGGAGTCTCAGGTACATGCTGCGAAATGATGATGATAAAGCCAACTGTGGCCATTGGCATTGCCTTGGCATGGATTGGATACCATGCAGGCCATGGGGCCCATCACCATACACTGGAACAGTACCATAAAGGGGACATGAAGCACTCGGTAAAGTGGCGCTGGTTTGTTAGCTTTTTACCTTAAATTAGATATGACCATGCGCTCAAATCTTAAACGACCCGTATTTGCTGTAAAAAGAAGTTGAAATTCGCTTTTTTTTCACTAGGGCGCAGCCATCTTGGACCAACTGCAGTCGTGACCAGGGCCATGTTAAACTCAGATTGTGACATAGGCAAGGATGATTTCTGGGCCCCCCCTCCCCAAAAAAAACATGCACGCGCACACAGTAAACATTGCGTGGGTAAAATGACGGGATGGCATGTCAGTATTTTTTTATTAGAACCTATACTATATGTTTTGATAATGCGTTGTTAGATGACCCCTTGCAATATTGGACCGTTATAGCAGCATCGTTTCACTAACATAGCTCAAAGTGTTACAGAATGGCGGAATAAATTCACCGTTTGACTGAGCTTCATTAGACTCCACAAATCATAATTTTTTTCAGGTGCATTTTCGCCACCCCCCCCTCCACGAGATCACATAGGCACGTGCCTATAATGCCTATGCATTAACACGGCCCTGGTCATGATGTCACTAGGTTGTTTGGTCTCTGCTGCTCAATGTATTCCTATGGGAAAATAGCTGACTTTCAGTGAGCTCAACGATGTATCGTGAAGAAAAAATAAAACAAAAAACGCACAGACGGTCTTTTTCTGTTGTCCCGAGATGCTCAAATGAGTATTACCGAACAAAACTTAATTTAAAACTTAATTTCCACTAACTGCTTCTGACCATAATGTAATGCTGTGGCCTGACGAGCCGGCAGACAAACAGGAGCTAAAGTCGTGTCTAGCTAATATTGCCTATAAAATAAGCATAGCTTGTGATGCTAGGTTGCGGTAGGTATATATTGGCATACTGTTAACTAATATATCAAGGCAATGCAGCGGCGCTGTGTTGTTGACTGGCCACAGCATTACATAGTATGGTCAGAAGCAGTTAGTGGAAATTATGTTTTAAATTAAGTTTTGTTCGGTAATACTCATTTGAGGATCTCAGGGCAATACAGAAGGATCGCCGTGCATTTTTTGTTTTATTTTTTCCTCACAATACATCATTGAGCTCACTGAAAGTCAGCTATTTTCCCATAGGAATACATTGAGCAGCAGAGACCAACTAACCTAGTGACGTCACAACCTCAGTTGGTCCAAGATGGCTGCGCCCTAGTGGAAGAAAAAGGGAATTTCAACTTCTTTTTACAGCAAATACGGGGCGGTTTGAGATTTCAGCGTACGGTCATATCTAATTTAAGGTAAAAAAGCTAGCGAACCAGAGCCACTTTACCGAGTGCTTCATGTCCCTTTAACAGGATGATTTACCCACCAGCCAAGGTTATGGCATTTTTTATGGTTTTATGTTTTTGTCTTCAGGCTTGTAGGACCATATGTATTCAGAATCTGTATTTTGCATCTTGGTTAAAATAACTACCTTGCATTAGTGGTTTTGTGATGTTGCATCTATACTAGTTGGTGTGGGATTGTTGTTAGCCAGGTCTGACATTATTGATGATATAGATCAAGTCAATGCACTCATGTTATCTTATATTGTAACTCACTCTGGATAAAAGCATCTGCCATATGACTGTAATGTAATGTAATTGGGGTGAGACGTTGGCCCCTGCCTGACCAGTTCTGTTACAAGACATCTCAGGGCTCAAACATTAGAGCATGGTCCATGTGGTCTCCAATAGACACACGGGCATTGTCTGTGTGTTCATATTTCTCGTAAGTACTGTAGGGATTCTCTTGAGCATTGTCTTGATAATTTTTTAGCTAGGCCTCGCTGTCTATTTTTTGTCGTGCGTAGATGGCATTTTCTTTTCATTGTCTTACTAATACTAATGTTACCATTTCCGGCACTAGTGACACCAACAGCAGAAGATCAGGCAGGTCATAAAGTCAATCAGAGCTCAGAGCCAGGGTTTTTTTGTGTGTTTCCCTGACACTTTATTACCAGTCAAACTGCCAAATAATTTCCCAATGAAGTTGGAGTAGCTACGGTTACCAGTAGTTGCTGAAGTCCAGTAACAATGACGACAAAAAATAGCTCACCAGGCAGCTGGACTTTGTTACATTATGTTGTGCCTAAAGGATTACTGATTCTTATTTTCTTTTATATGTTAATTTCAAACTGCAACGCACCCTTGGGTAAAGCTTAACAAAAAAAAAAAACGTCATGAGAAAGGCAGTTTCATGTTAATGGAAAACTTTTGAGTTATGGGGTCCGGATTTGCGTTCTCACTGGCAAAAGCCACTTTTCTTTCGGCCTCCCCTCTCTCTCAGACAAACAGAAGAAGGCCATATGTTGTCCGTGTAAATGATCTCTGGCTGAACACATGTCCCAGGTGTAATTTGCTGGCCTGAGGCATTCGATCCGAGCCCGTCTGCAGTAAGTAGGCTGCTGCAGATTTTACCTGTTTTTGCGGCCGCGCTCGCTCTCCTTCCTCGACGCCATGTCTTGTGCGCAAATCATGGCCCTCCTGGGCGCTTTGGTGGGTTTGGGCGCCACCATCGGCGCCACCGTGTCCAACGAGTGGAAGACCACAAGCCGGGCCTCGTCCGTCATCACCCGCCACATGGGTCTTCCAGGGGCTGTGGATGAGCTGTGCCGGGAACGCCATCGGAGCCGTGCACTGCCGGGAGCACCTCACCATCTTCAAAACTGGAGGGTGAGAGAGAGAGAGAGAGAGAGAGAGAGAGAGAGAGAGAGAGAGAGAGAGAGAAAGAATGAGAAGGGGGGGGGGGTGTCGAGAATGGTTGAACTTTGAGATCACTGATCGATCAGTTGGATCAATATTTGAATGCAGAGAGAGAGAGAGAGAGGAAATCAAGTGTAGGGGTAAGCCCCAATGTTGAACAGTTCAAATGTGAGATCGCCGATTGATCAGTTGCATCAATATTTGACTGAGAATGTTAATCTTAATTGTTAGTTAGTACCGCCTAAATTCCACTACACACCCTGCTGTTATCGCTTTCTGTCACTGATTGTGCATGCTATATGCACTGTTAATACAATGCCGTGGATTTATGAAACCAAATATCAGCTGTGAGCTTAGTAATCAATCACTTGAATGCTGAGAAAAAGAACAAACTCAAGTTTTGTGATTCTTATTTACATGTGCTTGTTTGGCAGGCACTTTTGTTCAGATTTGTCTTCCAAGGCGTTTGTGCCAAAAAAAAAAAAAAGGATAACTACAAGCACAAAAACGAAGGCAGGTTTAGTGCAACGCTGATTAGATCAACGTCTATACAAGCAAAATCCTGCTCGGTAATACAGAATGATATTCATCAAAGGACAAAAGATGAATTCCCTTTGATTTAATTTATCTGCCAGAAAGCATGAGTGAAAACAAATCTTACTGCAGCAAGTTGTTATTTTCACATAACTGAGGTTATTTGGTATATAGTTGTTGGGGAGGAGTAGGTCATTACAATATCTAAAGCTTAGTCATTATAAAATACATAAAAATCTAACTGTAGTTTGGAGAGTGCTATACACTACCATAAAACTCACAATTGCACTTCCCCTCTTCAAATAACAGATTTCTGGAAACTGTGCAAAACAAACCATATGTGCTCCCAAAAGAAGATGGTCTCATTGTTTTGAAAAGTGATAGGCTTTATTCATATTGTTAATATTAAAAAAAAAATGTTTTAAGATTTCAGGATGTTTATAGATTTTCCAAAGCTGCAGATGATGCAGTAACTTAATACTGGGAATGGTACATTAATTTGAGATGAATATGAAAATGAAAACACTGACTGCAGAGAACTTGCTCTAAGCTTCTGTTGTGGACAGGTGGTAAAAAAAAACTTGAGAGTTAGACACCTGTCTGGAGAGGAAACAGGCAAAAGTGACAGTAGTAGCATATACTCCTGGCTCCTGAGACCCGCAGAGAAAAAAAAGTAAATTTAAATTTGGTTGACGTAATACATAATAAAAGTGAAAATATGTTAAAAAATATATATATCTTAAAAATATTTTTTAAATATTATTTATTTATTATTAATAATATGAGTTACACAGAACAACATGCATCAGCATAGTAGAATATATGGTTCTTGAGATTAAGACCACAGAAAATTAATTTCCAGGTTTTAGGAGAATATGGAAATTCTACACGAGTCGGAGTAGCTCGCATGTGTATGGCCCCGTTCCTTCGCTCCTATAGCCACATGCTGTAGACGCTGGTGTTGAGGGGTGTCTGCTCTTCCTGTTTGGAGATGTCGTATAATTGGCCTCGTGTGGATTGACATGGACAGTGGCGGATCCTGAGCTGAAAATTGGGGGCGCGGAAAACTTCCCTTTAAACTGATTATTGGTCTTAATCATTTATCAATCAGTTTCCTTGATTAACAATACGCTACATCAACGTTTAATTCACCAATTACTCAATGCCATCAAATGTAGCCGGTTCTCCTCAATTAGGCTATTAGGCAAGTAGGCCTAATACAATTATTTTAACTTGCATCGCAAAATTGTGCAACATTATTATACTTATTATTATTGTCAGCATTATAATTGTGGATACATGTGCTCTTCGTTCTCCGCACTCTTAATTCCGAAAATATTCATGGAAATTAAACGATCTTAAAGCTCAGCTTTTGTTAGATTATTTTTTTTATTTAGCACAACCTGCAATAAAAAAATTATCTAACAAAAGCTGAGCTTTAAGATCGTTTAATTTCCATGAATATTTTCGTAATTAAGAGTGCGGAGAACGAAGAGCACATGTATCCACAATTATAATGTTGATTAAAATGTGCACAATTTTGCGACGCAAGTTAAAATAATTTTATTACTTGCCTAATAGCCTAATTGAGGAGAACCGGCTACATTTGATGGCATTGAGTAATTGGTGAATTAACGCTGATGTAGCCTATTGTTAATCAAGGAAACTGATTGAAAAATGATTAAGACCAATAATCAGTTTAAAGGGAAGTTTTCCGCCCCCCCCCCCCCCCCCCCCCCCCCCCAATTTTCAGCTCAGGAGCCGCCACTGGACATGGAATCATTTGTTTTACCTTAAATCCATCACCAACGTTCAATAAAGATGCAGTGAGTATATTTTTAAAAAAGCTAATAAACTGCCTAAAGCACGGAGACACAGACATACCTAGCCACTCAGTTCAATGCTGAATTAGGCTACCTACCTCTATTCAGTGCAGTGCACTTCAACCAGTTGTTGTCCAATTATTTTCCCCACATATTATCCTTAACACTATTCAGATGTTCATAATAGGACTTCGGTAGAATATAGATTTTATAAATAAAAGGGAGAATGATTTATTTGATAATAATATATACTATTTTTTATTTGCCTACCTCTATCTTTTTAGGTCAGTAACAAAAACAGGACTTATATCGCCCAATCAATCCAGCTTCTCTTATTTTACTAACGACTTCAAGAACTGGGGAAATGTAGAAGGTGCTTACATGTGTTATTAACCTTTCGGATTAGCCTGATCACTGCATTATATATAAAAAAGTCTGAACGTGATCAGGTAACCACAGTTCGTTTCAGTCTGTTTAATTTAAATACGGACATTATGGTGTTTTGTCAATGTTTTTACTGATGAAGGAAGACTTTCTCAGGGCGAGGGTCACTTGGTCATGGTTAATGTGTGAATCGCAGAGGGAATGTTTAAACAGGGAGGAATAACCGGAACGCTTGTGCCCGTGTCAGCTACGAGAGTGAGCACATAATGCCCCCCCTACACGCACACACATCCCACAATGCGAGGCTTTCACGGTAGCCGAGATGAGATACCGTTAACCTTTGATTAAAGACCACAGCCTGCGTAAGCGCCGCGCTCCGCGTTCCCGTGAGGCACGACACCACGGCCCGGATGGGAAACCCAAACGCCACTCGCCTACCGTCTTGGTGTTTTGTGACTGTTTTGGCTTCTTTCTTTAGAGTTTAGAGGCATTCTGCTTGCTGAAAACGCATTGAAGGGCCCATCAGAAAGGTCTACTCGTGCATGGAATTTCCCAGATCGTGTGGTGTGGGTCACACCGACAAGGGGAAGTTATCCGTTATTTTTTCCCCTTACTTACATACGCAGGTGCTATAAACTGGTCACGTGGAACCCATAGACTCTATAAAAATAGGTGGAACCCCTTAAACACGATAATTGGACAAATCCGCTTATGCAGTCCACTCATTGAAGCTGTTTATCAACAGCAAGATCCTTCGCAGTTTCATATCTATATCTTATTATTAACGTAAACATCACCCAAGGAAAGAGCGGACATTTCTATTAGTTACTTAGAAATGTAGCCGAAGATTAGTTACAATGATACTGGTGAACGTAATTCGTCCTCCAGTCCTCAGTATGACTCCTGAAGCGAGAATTTCCTCTACTTCTGGGTACTTGATTTACACACGTTCTCCCCCTTGTGGTTTGATTCAGAAGTGCACATATTTACAGTACATTGTCACTAGGTGGGGGACCAACTTCTTAAGAATAACCAAATATAATTTTTATATACTGTACCTTATTGTACACCCATATGTTAATGATATAATTGTCGCACCCATCCCCCACCTTTCAAACTCTCCCAATTTGGTTTGTGATTTCAGTGACTGGACACAATCTTTGAGCACATAGTGGCATATGAGCTAACCGCACACCACTATGTCCTCACCCCCCCCCCCCCCCCTTTCGGTGTAGGTGTCACTAGAAGTAAATGAGTAACAAGCACCTTGCAGGTGTTATTTTTAAACTTCCAAGGGATGTCTAGAGAGAGCAAAGCATGTTGAGTTCGCACATTCCTGTTCGCTGGCTGAGAAAGAAAAAAAAAACACCAACTTGTCACTGTGAAACAGAAATAGTCAACCGCATCACTGTGCTCCAGCCTTCACTGTCCTGCTGTCTGTACTGTCTTGTAGCCTGTCTGTACTGTACACCTGTCCTGTTCAGCAGAAATTATATTCTGGTCTTCTGTAGCAACACTCCAGTTAATTTTATCACAGGGGCAACAGCAGAAAATCAGTGGGATATTTTAAGTATTATTCTCAGCCAAGACACATTTTTAATTTGATTACCTATGTCAAAACACTTTTCCATTCATAACCTTGCCCCTATAAGCACAAACACTGCCCCTATAAGCACAAACACACACACACACACACACACACTCACGCATGTTAAATCCCCAAATGAGTCATTATGAGTCGTCTCCCTCACACTCATTCATCTTTTACCTCCATTCACCACCCCCTCTACCCTGTGTCCTGCCCTGTGAGTTATGTGCGTGTATGCGTCTAAGTTAGAGTTTGTGTGCGCGTGAGTGAGTGTATATGTGCGTGTGTCTGTGTGTATGGGGGGGGGGGGGGGGGGCAGTCCAAGGCTATTGGTCAGTAGGAAGATGATGCAGTGAAACTAAGCCCTCCCTGTTGAATATAAATCAGTTGAGCACATATAACCACCGGTACAAAGCAACCCCACCTTCTCCCTTTAACTGGGATCTCAGCCACCCAGGAGCCCACAGAGCGTCCCACCTGGAGCCCAAGCAGCCTCAACCAGCAGCTAGCCTAAGTTTATTCATCCCTGAAGGCGACCAATCACCGCTGCGCAAAAATGAGCAGCATGGCTACAGAGATCCTCGCCTTCGTCCTGAGCATATCGGGCTGGGTGCTCATCTCCTCCACCCTGCCCACGGACTACTGGAAGGTGTCTTCCATTGACGGCACGGTAATCACCACCGCCACGTTCTGGTCCAACCTGTGGAAGACGTGCGTCACCGACTCCACCGGGGTCTCCAACTGCAAGGACTTCCCCTCCATGCTGGCACTGGATGGTCTGACAAGTTTTTCATTTTTCCCCTTTTTGAGAGAAAATGAGGCAAAAAAAAAAGTGTTTCGCTTGTTTCAAGCGATTCTCCTGTTTAATCGGTGTGGTTGTTTTGCTTTGTGTGTGTGCATGTGTGTGTGCGTGTGTGTGTGTGTGTGTGTGTGCCTGTGAATATGCTTCAGCTTTATGAGCAGGCTCCATTCTGAAACGATTACTCGCACATCAGCCGTTTCTTTAGAACCTGTTCACTTCCGTTTAGACATAGAAAAAGATCGATCAGAACCTGATAGTGCTAGTGCTCTCTCTCTCTGTATGTGTGTGTGTGTGTGTGTGTGTGAGAGAGAGAGTGTGCATGTCTGTGTGTGTGTGTGTGTGTGTGTGTGTGTTGCATTACGCTCAAGTGATACCACAACACACCACATAAAGTCTGGAGGCTGGGAGGGAAGGCGTTTGAAGCCTATATTAATCAAAGGGTCGTTAGGGAAAGTATCCATGTCAAATGCAGTTCATAACACAAATACACTCCTAACTCTAGCTTGTTTTACTCAGCAGCTGCTGTAACCAAATCTGTTATTTATTTCCAGTGGTGACCCAGTCTCAAGTAGTGACGATAGCTGGCCTTTCTCCAACTTTCTCAAACATCACTATGGACCTTCGACGAGCGTCTCATACTGTTCCAGCAATAATATATCAACTAGGGGGCACGATGCAAAACGTTCCTTCGGGGTCAGCTCGTTTACCTCCCCCAATGTCAATGTTTAGCATTACTCCACTGAGGTGGAAAGTGATAAATTATTTTTACGAGTGCTCAAGGTCTGTTTCGTGCACGCTTCACTTGTTTTAGGGGTTAATATTTGCCCATAAATCACGACCCGTGCATAGGCGTTTCTAATACAAGCGGAGGACTGACCACTTCACCTGTTAATTACCACTCTCGGCCGGTCGCGCTCACACACACACACACATAAATTATGGTTGAGGTCGAGCTCTTGTAAACCGCAGATTTGTGTTTATGTCATCTAATAGCACGCCATGACTTCCCTCTCGTCTTAAAATGTTTGTGACGTAGCTGTGGCTCATCGATTTGCCAGAGAGACGTCAGTTCCAAAAAAAGACCTGTTACTTTACCTGTAAGAAATGACACAAAAACCGTTCACAGAACACGTACCCAAGGACAGGTATGCTGCATTGCACTTTGACAGTAATTATCATCTCACTTCAATTGGGAAGCTTCTAGATAGTCCACAGTGGTATAGGTGGTTGATAAGTAGTTGACGAAAACAAGGAAATGACGGTATGATGAGATAAACGCCTCCAATTTAAAAATGACCGCAAGGGATTCTGTTAACCTACTGTTGCCACCGCCTTCAAATCTAATGCAAACTGCCTTTCTTTTGCCCCCCCCTAAAAAACCTTGGGGATGGCTTGATGACAGTGCAAGCTCCACATGTGTATGTGGGCAGGCAGCTGCCAGAACTCGGCCCAGACGGCCAATCACGAGCCATAAATAAGTAAATTAATTAAAAGGCTTGTCGTCACACAGCTGTCAATCAGCAGCGGCAAATGATGAGCTGGGAAGTGCCCACAGGGCGTGAGGGTTGAGGGGAGTGGGAGTTGTAGTCCTCGGGTCCTGAAGTGGACGATGACAGGTCCTGGATGAAACCCCCCCCAGGGCAGGAGGGCAGTGCAGAGCCGCGAGGAACAATGGCCGCTCTGTGTGCCCCTGGCTCCCCGCCCTCCCTTCCAGACCACCTGCTCCACCTCAGCACCGCCGTGCAGCTCTCTCTCTCTCAAATCGTATCTAGATCTGTCCCCCCCACCCCCCTCCCGATTCCTGTTCCCCCGATATTCCCCAAATGGAGCTCCCCCTTTGCTCAGCAGTCAGGCACAGGTGTGGGCATTTGTGAACTCGCCCTCGACAAGGCACAGGCATTTATCCTTTTTAAGGATAGCCGGAATGACCCACTCCTCAAAATCGATAAATTTTTTTAAGGAGTTTTATTAGTCCTCCAGATCCAAACGGGAAAAAGTTTTCAATAAAAAACAGACTTAATTCTCGGTGTTGTCACAGTGTAGCAGTGTACATACCTACCACACCCCAGTCTGCTTCTACCGCATCTCTATTGAATGTTCACTACAAAATCAGCAAAAATGCCATGTCCCCAACAAAAGGAAGGAAAAATATATTAGTCCCAAACTTCAGCCAAGAAATATTGTGCTGAAATGTACATTGTTTATGATTGTTCGTCCTTTAGTGCTTCTGCTTTCCTGATAGTTTACTTATTGTTGTACAGTCAATTCAAATGCCCTGTAAATTGTCCTGGAGACAGGAAGCAGACAAGTTGATTGCCAGTATTATGATTATGATGATGCTTAGTATGATGATGATGATGATGATGAAGATGATTATTGTTGTTGTTTTGTTTGTTGATAATGGCAACAAACAAATAATAACTCCAATAATAATAATTGTTGTTGATAATGATAATGACAATAATAAGGTCAATAATAATAATCATAACAAACAGTAACATTTTCAATCTTTTCTACTTGGAAAATTGGAATTGGATCCTGATTGGAGCAGCACTACCGCATGTCGTCAGGTAAATTTGACCATGCGACGTCTTTGGCCTGATCTCCAGGGTACATCCAGGTGTGCAGGGGCCTCATGATTGCATCTGTATGCCTGGGTTTCTTTGGGTCCACCCTCGCCCTGGTGGGCATGAAGTGCACCAAGATCGGCGGCTCCGACAAGACCAAGGCCAAAATCGTCTGCCTGGCCGGATTCAACTTCATCTTGAGCGGTAAACATCGCTGCGCACTCATTTCACCGAGGGCTCTTAGGGTCTGATTTACTAAGACCTTTAGCGTGCGCAAAACCTTTTAGCACGCACAAAACCAATAACACGACCAATGATTGGTCATGGTATTTGTTTTGCACCAATCATTGGTTGTGTTATTAGTTTTGCGTGCGCTGAAAGGTTTTGCACACGCTAAAGGTCTTAGTAAATCGAGCCCATAGACTGTTATTTCTTGATTGAATCACATACTTTTAGTGCAGTCTGAACAAGCCTTAAACACGTGACTCTTTGCAGGTCTCTGCTCCTTGACAGCGTGCTCCCTGTATGCGCACAGAATAACCTCCGAGTTTTTCGACCCCATGTTCATCGCTCAGAAGTAAGTCATTTGCTCCGCTGGTCAATTCTGTTAATGATTTATTTGGGAAAATGGATGTTGCGTATTGAGGATATGGAACATCTGCACATATTAAACAGAACATCCGATTCTCCTTGAAATATGGCCCCAACACATTCAAGTGTCTCATGCATAGTTATAACTTGCTCAGATTTGCAACTGCGCTGCCCTGCCTGATCCTCAAACCTGCAGCCTCCTGGTTTCAATCTCTTCACCTTAACACAGGAGATTCCCAGTTGGGTTTCAGGGACCCCCGGGAACCCATGTAGTCCCAGGGGGGCTGTAAAACTAAATGTAAAAACTTTTAAATATATAGGGCCTGATTTACGAAGACCTTTAGCGTGCGCAAAACCTTTTAGCACATGCAAAACCAATAACATGACCAATGATCGGTCATGGTATTTGTTTTGCACCTGTAATTTGTGTTATTAGTTTTGCATGTGCTGAAAGGTTTTGCACATGTTACAAGTCTTAGTAAATCAGGCTCATAGTGTTTTATTTCCCATATTTCATGTGACATATTATCAATTTTCAGATAAGATAAAATCCTACAATAGGTATGTGTTAAATGGATCTTCATGATTTAGACCTTACAGCATTGCAGGCTGTAGGGGGTGTTGGATAAAGTGTAAAGCACTTGCCATGTTATGTAAGTGCAGGTCCTCAGCCACTGTGTGGTCATTTTAGGAGCCATTGAGATGAAAAGGTCTGGGATCCCCTGTCTTAACCATTACATCACACTGCTTAAGAGTGTCAATCAGTGACGCCCAATAAGAAAGCCAGGGTGGTGTGTAACTGTTTAAGATCTTGCAAGCTCAATTCACAAATGGGGTATGGCATTGCTGTTGTGCTCTTGAGCAGGATATTAAGTTTGAACTGTTCAGTTATCACCTAATTGTGTAACTGGTTAACACACAGAAGTGCAAGCGATTTATTTTGCGTGTATAAGAGAGTTGGCCATATTACTGTAAGTGATTATTGGTGTTTTTTTATCCCCTGTACCTCAGATTTGAGCTGGGAGCAGCGTTGTTCATTGGCTGGGCAGGGTCTGTCCTCTGCATTTTAGGAGGGGTGGTGTTCTGCTTCTCTTTGGCGGAGGGCTTCACCTCCAGGTTAGTATGGGTTTAATGGATGGGTGTGGGTTTGACAATTTAGGGTCTCACACACACACACACACACACACACACACACACACATAGATACACTAGCATTCAAAAGTTTGGAATCACTGAACCATTTCTATGTTTTTTTTCTATGTTTTTGACCCCCCCCCCCCCCCCCTTTTAGGGCACCAAAAGTAATTAACATAAATGTAAATCATCATTAAAGTCATCATATTTGCATGCCATGACTTCCTGATGTCTGTGACCCAACAACATCAAAAGACTCTTGATATCCTATTTTCAGGTACTATAGTGATACTATAACCTATAAAGGCACAAAAGTAATTTATGTTAATTACTTTTGGTGCCCTAAAATGGGGGCGACTATGTGTAAAAATGGCTACAATTGCTAAAGTAGAAATAGAATGAAATAGAAATAGTGGTTTTAACATTATCAATGTCTTGACTGTATTTTTTGATCAATTTAATGCTACCTTGGTGAATAAAAGTATCAATTTCTTTCAAAAACATAAAAATGTCTCAGTGATTCAAAACGTTTGAACGGTAGTGTATATATGACACGTAGCATACACGTGGTGGACGTGGATACCTTGTAGTACATTCGGAAAAATGCAGGTGTGGGAACCGCTGGAAGTGAGTGGGAGTGAGAAAGAGGCAGGTTTGACCAAACCCCAAACTGTGCACAAAGCACAACTTCGGTTTGACTGAGTGACAGTTCCACTTAGACTGTCACAGAGAGAGACTGATAAGAGGTACTGTGTGACATTTGGCCACTGGAGATCAGCAATAGGTAAAAACAGCAGAGGAGTCATACTTGTTGCGGAGTGAATGTATCCTTTGTTAATCTCTGATATCAGATCTTGTTCATCTGAAAGTCACCTTGGTTTGGGGCTTGAAGGGAAATGAAGAAGTCATAACCCCCCACCCTGTGAGGAGTGACTAAGAGTGTTCTGTGACTTTATGAACTCATCTCTGCTCCACAAGAGAATGACAGGTGTGCTGCATCATCACCGCTGCCATGGAGACTAATAATAATCCCTTTCAGAGCCAGGGCCATCACATGACTCCATCCCTAATGACTCATAAACAGTCCAGTCCAGTCAAAAGATGCTTTGATGTTATCGCTGTTTCCCAGGCTTCTGGGAAGGGGCTCCGTATTCTGAACCATGGTAATGAGGACACACGCTGTATGTTTTTACCAAGGAGCATGGCCCCAACCCCCAGGTTAGGTCCGCGATCACAATCCCCCACACCCACCCCCAGGTCAGATTTATGATCGCAAAACCCCCAAACCCCCAAACCGCACCCCCCAAGGCAAAAAATGGGAAGTATGCAAGTAAGTATGTTTGCATGCATTTGCATGTGTGTGTGTGTGTGTGTGTGTGTGTGTGTGTGTGTGTGTGTGTGTGTGTGTGTGTAAGAGGGGGTCAGGTATCTAATATAACCGCAGTAGCACATTGTTGTTCATATCTAATTTTGTTGAATTATTTTCCTCCTTTAAATGGGCATCAGTGTTGCATAATGGTTTCAGTACTGGGCCTGTACCTATGAGATTACAGGTCTGATTCCCAGGGTGGGGCACTGAGCAAGGTACTTAGTCTGAGCTGTTTCCGTAAATATTCAGCTGTATAAATGGATTGTATGCAAAAGAAGGTAAGCTGAGCAATTTACTCTGGATAAGAGTGTCTCCAAAATGCTTAAATGTACACAGCGAGGTTTTGATAATTTAGGCTAGTGTATTTTTTTGGAAGTCAAAGATGTGATAAAAAATGAAGGTCATTGCTCATAGTTAAGCAATGATTAAATATTAAATCTTGATTTGCTTCATGCAACTCATGGCATTAACCTTGGAATATGTTACTTCTCTCACCCCAGCCGGCCAGAGTATATGTACACTGGAGCTCCCTCTTTCGTGTCCTCGCGCCCCAAAACAAACGGAAAGGCAAAGGCGAGCGCCCCGAAGGCTCCGCTGGACTACAGTGGCTCCTCCCGGCAATTTGGAAAGAACGCCTACGTGTAGCCAATCACAGCAGAGGAGGGGGCACAAATGGGCGTGGTCTGCCAATCTGGGTGGACACTAACACAGACACTGGTTGCCTCTTTTCTATGGACATGAGTTGGACTGGGACATGAAGGGCAGAGGAAAAGTGTCTATAGCTACGTATGTATCCAGTAACGGACACAGGAACAGAGAAACAGGAAAAGGACTAATGAGGGTCTGGGAAAGTGCAGTCCGCATACTATTTAAATGCACAGGGCCCGATTTACCAAAAGATTGCAACTGCTTTTTGAATATTAATGCAGGCGCTACAAGGTTGCAATATTTACGTCGGATTTACTAATCGGTCACAACGGGTGAAAATCGCCATGGGGATGAGATTTGTTGTGATTACATCACTCTGCAACTTTCCTTTTGCTATGTAGTTGAATACGTTCATGCATATGTACATAAGAACATGCTGAAACAGGATGGAGACTTTGTGAATTAGCTCAGTGAAATAGGCTATTCCACATAATTGGCCAAAGCATGCCTGTCCACTTCTGTATATCGCTCTGGATAAGAGCGTCTGCTAAGTCATTGTAATGTAATGTAATTGCGACTGTCCTATTTGCCTGTGGATTAAGAACTCCTGGAAGTAGGCAGTAATTTGCTTAGTGCTGATACCTAGCTCAAACTGTTAAAAGCTCTGTTTAGGCACTCTCTCTCCCAAACATGGCAGCAGTCAGCAGAGCCAGAAGGAGACACAGAGGACAAAAGCAAAACAGAATTAGATAGGAGAGGGTATTTCTTGCAAGAGTTTCGCTCTTTTAGTTAGCTGATCAGCAAATAGTGACGTGCTGAAGACGGTTGCTCCGCCTCGCAACTGCACTACTGGAGGATATAAAAAGGAACTTGAGCCGTGCACCCAAAGATCAAATTCTCTGCCGGCTATTGTGAAGTTGCTATCAACATTCCATTTTCGTGCGTCCAGATCTTTTCATATAGTCTAGAGTTGTAGGAATTGTAAGGCGCTGTCCGAAGTGCTGGAAGCTTTGACCCAGCGATTAACATATATTTATTTCTATTAACCACTTATTTATTTTCATATGGGCTGATATGGACATTATTTTTGTTTTATTGAAGGGATGCAAGACTTCTAATGAATGACCAACCTGTCAATTAGCTAGTATTAAAAGCGATGTTATGAATGTTAACAATTGTGCATACATATATTTAATCGGGCATAGAATGAATCGTAGTTTTACCTCAGACGCTCTGCGGTCTTCTCCCATAAACCGGGTTCAAGTTCAGCCGTGTCTATTCCTTCCACCCCATGATTTGCTCATTTTGCAGGGATTGTTCCACTTCGTGTTCCATCGGCGTTAATAGCCTATTCTTTCCTCGGTTGGACCACCGCCTGTAGGCTATCTCTTGCCCGCATTAATTTGTAGGAAAGTTTTTCTTTGGTAGGCCACATCATTCCATTTTTTCTTTTTTTTTTACCGGTGTTTCCTACTGCAAAATTGAGTAATGAGGGAGTTTAATTTCTTTGTTTGCGTAATTAGGACCAGTCTTATCAGTCGTTAACATGTTGTTCGTAGGTTATGTGTGACCGTAACAGAGCCGCATTATAGCATATTTGCTTGTGCTTTGACTATTTACTTAGTAAATCTTGCTCAAAACCTTCCTAAGAGAAATGCAGACAATGGAGGTCGCAGAAAATGATTTGTAATTAAGCACTTGGGCGTGGCTGCATGGCTACATGCTTTCCCCAGCACTAAGGCCGACTCAGGTGTTGTGGGTCCAGCCAGCTGTGGTGTTTTGTGGTGTTAATTTATGCTCTCCACTCTATTCTAAAGATTGAACCAAATTGAAAGATACCTGTTTGCGCTTCACCTAGTCGGCCTCCTGATATCTGTCTTCTTAATCTTTTGTAAACAGTGTGTGTTCCACACATACAATAATGTTAATGCAATTTGTTTTCTTTTTTAGATGGCATGTTTTCCCCAGTTCCTAAATATTTAATCTGTTGTATCCTGTGATCTTCCATGTATGAAAATGTTATTTCAGCATTGCTGCCAGACTGGAACTAAGCGGCTCCATTTCTTTATAGGCTATGGTTAACTTATTTCCTGTTTGGTGCCATACTTGACACATCACCGTCTACTAACACTGTGTTATTAACCCCTTTGAAACTCTTAAGCAATTTTGAAATACGTAGCAGTGGCAGTTGGACGATCCATTTTTGGAGTGGAACTCTGGGAGGCGTAGGCGACGAGGCCGGTTTCCTGGGGTGCTATCCGTCTGCGGGGGTGCCAAACAAAGGGGGGAAAAATTGACGTGTTGCACCCCCTAACCTGCAATCGCTTGCAGGCGCTCACCAATACCTGAAATATGTCACAAAAGTAATATTACATGTCGGTATGAAGTATCCTTCTTTTCTCTCGTTCTCACTAACAAGACGGACATAAAACTGTTAACAATCTGCAATGAAACTGCATTATTAATTAAGTTGAAGTTCCGGGATGATGTTGCATCTCGGAGTTCACAAACGATTAGCATTGAATATGTTTAAGGCTCTGCAAATGTGAGAGTGATATTCTGAACCTTCTCGGTTTTTTTTAGCCGAGTGGTTTCTCATGTCAACAGGCTGCATAAATAAAATATATCAGATGGACTCTGTAATTTGCAGGAAATTCTGTCTGGCAGGCAATACCACAAGGCAGGTTGGAGATCACCTTGAAGCTGCAACTTGATACATTCACTGCTCCATAAAGCAGCAAAGTACTTTAGAGGCAGTCTAAATTCAGGATATTGTTGTTTTAAGAGTCATGGGACTGCCATTCATTTGCAAACCTGTCTGCCCTTAAAATGGCTGAATAAAAGCAGTGCACACAGTCAAATTATTTTTCACTTTTTTATTTATTTTTTTTACTTCAGATTTGTTACGTTTTTTGTATCTTTTTCTTGATTTCTACTTTTAGGTCAACTTAGCTAATATATTTTCTATCATTCTATATGTATACATCTGAATAAAAGTCAGCTTTCATAGTTTCCAAATATCTTTCCCATTTTATTTTGATTACTTGAATAGCACCGGTATTTAGTTATTCACTACACAAAAAAGATAACATTGCGCTCTCCGCCTTCAACAATGTAGGAACTACATATTTTGGTGGATGTAAACGTACCAACCTGTGATCGTTTTAACTTAATAAACTTGATAACTTTTATATTTTGTACGTTGGTAATTTAATGTTTATTTATGGTAAGTGCCACGGCATAAGTGGAATAAGCTACTCGAAGCCATGCAGATCTCATGACAGATACGCACTTCCAGGGTGGGTACTACAACTAACCATCTACTACACAGTATTTGTGTATGCGTGCATTGGTGTTTTTTCACGTACAATAAATCCCATAGATTCATAAAAGATGAAGATTTGGTCATTTTTAACTGAGAAAACTCCCATCCATTTGGCAGTAATTGGATGTAAAATACATCAAAGTCCGAGCTGTAATTGTACCAATAACCCGAACAGTACGTGTTGGAAATCATTATTTCTGTGTTTGATCCCAAACTTCCCGTTCTACGTACATTTGAACACAAGTGTACACACTGCCTGCTCTTTATGAAGTTACTTATACAATGAATCTTAGTCAATGAAGATGATATTGAGGCCATCATCCATATGCCTTCATACCAAAGGAATGCACCAATATGTCCTAATATAGCTTGTAATGAAAGACGGAGGGGCCAGGCATGCACACAGATGTGGGTTTCCTTGTTAAATGGCATCATGCATTCAGATGGCTTGTGTTCAGAGATCAGGCTTCTGCTGTGCAGCTGCTTTGTCTCATTGTACTGTTCTTTCTCGAGGACATATAATACATGCACACACAAACGGACACACACACACACACACACACACACACACACACACACACACACACACACACACACACACACACACACACACACACATACTATAGATACAAAGACATAAAGACATATTTTATAATTTATTCCACGAGTTACCCGTGCAATAAAGAATACTTTTTGTCAGTGTATCCTGCCAGTTTGAGTAGTTGGAAGACTTACATGTTAAATACATGTGAAGTGACATTTTCCCTCACAGACACACACACACACACACACACGCACGCACGCACTCACGCACGCACACACGCACGCACGCACACACACACACACAAATTAGATCATTATCATCTGAGTGTCAGTCTCAGTCAGTTCAAGCCAGTGACTAACTCAGGTGACCACACATCTTTCCCTGTTTTTGGAAATTGGAAAGGAAGTTAGCCTTGCAACCTGGTGTCTCTCTCCAGCCGATGATTGAAGGGAACCGGAACCCACACCAAGCTATCTGAAGAACACGCTGGGGGCTTTTGGCAGCTGGCCTTGCTGTGTCTCTGCACTGCACTGGCAAACAATGTTAGGTGAGGACCACATCTTACGTGAAGAGGTTCCCCAGTCAAATACAAGAGTATGAATGTTTTTCTCTGCTTTTTGTATTTTTCTTTATGAAATTTAGTGTTTTTTCTTACTGTACTGTAAAGCACTGTCAGAATGAACAGCACCATGCCATGCAACCCAAAATATGATGTTGATGATGATTTGGGCTTGGAAAGCTTGGGAACCACTAGCCTATAGAACATTCATACTGTAATGTCAGTGGTGCCAGCACACATACTTCCCTCAGGAATAAATGGTCGGTATAGATTGGCTATGAGTATTATGAATGGTATAGACAGAAGGAATATCAGTGCACAGATACAATAGCTGGTAACGATGCCCTAAAACTTACAAATTGCTCACCTAGCACAACAGAGACGTGAGCTTTGGCTGTTCAGCCTATTCTTAACCCAGTAGCTTTGAACCCTTTTCTGTCAGGGCATCAACTCAGTCACCTTTATTTATATTTCTACATGCCATCTTCTTTGTCCTTCCCCTTAATTAGGCT
Source organism: Synaphobranchus kaupii (assembly GCA_029718625.1). Taxonomy (NCBI): domain Eukaryota; kingdom Metazoa; phylum Chordata; class Actinopteri; order Anguilliformes; family Synaphobranchidae; genus Synaphobranchus; species Synaphobranchus kaupii. Next base: position 36,736,681 of record CM056384.1, on the reverse strand, counting down.
CCAAGTACCCATGGTTCATTACTGCCTGTTCCAAACCACGTATATGGAAATAACATTAAATAACATATTACACCTGCAGAGGGCAGAGTTGAGCACATGAGTCTGTCTGAACTGTCTGTGATTATCGGTGGAGTATTGTAAGCAGATACACACACCTTGATGCAAGGGGTTCCCAGAGCGGAGTCTCCATAATGGAAATATTTAGACATATTAAAGAGGTTCCTATGAATGTGTGAAAGTTCTGAGATAGACCTTGCTTATAATAAATCATATTATGATTATTTATTGTAATTATATGTATTAAAAGAGTGTATTCACACCTCAACATTGACATTTGAATGATATGAAAATGATATAAAAAATGATATTGTTCATGATAATAATTTTTATATATTAAAATCACCTAACATATTTCTTATATTTGTGCCAATAAGAAAAATGAAGGAGAAAACAGGTGGGAGAAAATATGAATATTAAATAAAGAGTTAACATATTAATAAAAAAAATAGAGCAGCTGTTATGTAATAATCCTCCTGTATTGAAGCACAGCCAGCTCATGCACATAGCCCCACTATTGTCAGCATGCAATCAGCCCTCCAGACTGCACTTATGAAAATCATAACACAGCTAATGACTTGCCGTTTTTTTTAAAGGGCTCCAGAAATGAAGCCATAAATTAAAACAAGTTCCAATACTCTTTCAGGAACGAGGCCTGTGTCCTGTGACAAAGCAGGCTGTATTCTTGCCAGAAAAACTAATAAAAAAAGATCCCACATCAAGGGTCTCAGAGCCAGTTATATTAGAGCAAGAGAAACGGCTCACTTTATTCAATAAGTTCCTTTGAAAGCCTGGCACTCCAAAGGTTTATAAACTAATTAATTTCCCTTGAAAGGATGGAGCATTGACAAAATAAAATTAAGATGGCTTACATTTTCTCCATGGTTTATGCTTCTTTCCCATAAAAAGCACGACACATATTGTATAGGCTATAGCTATGTTTTAGAAATAGGCACCAATAATGCTATTTCAAAGAAAATCTGTGATATTTCTATTTGATGTAATACAACACTGAAAATAAGGAATATACTAGTCAGTTAACCAATCAGTCGTCAGTTTGCAAAATGGCAAGGCCGTGAGAAGAAACAGTTAGAGGGTCCTCCGACATGGTTTAAGTCTGCCGTTTGGCATTATGGATTTAGTGTCAACAAAGGTGGTGAAGGGGAAAGGGTGGTGGATAAAACAGTGTCTGTGTGCAAATCGTGCTGCATGCTAATGAACCACGTTGGACGTGATGGCCCATTTACATCGACATCACCTTCGTGTGTCTGTTACAAGCACAAGAAGCACAAATTTAACAGTGGTTTGAGAGAAAAATTTAGTTGCAGCCACGTTCTATTCATTTTGATACAGTAAAATTAATTATTAAACTGCATTTAAAATTCAAGTGGAAACACTCTGTTATTCTTTTAAGAATTGAAAATCTTTAATCTGAGATTCAAATTAGTTGTACTGTTTCTTGTTTTTGTTTTTTTTACATAGTCTGATGCAAGTTAAGTTCATACGGCATTTTATGTTGATAGCCTAGCTAGCCCATAATGTGGGTATGATTTTCTATTTGAAAATAATAATGTGGCACTTTTACTTTTCAAAGAAAACCTGTGAAATTCTGTGAAAACCTATTTATTCTCAAGCTTTTGATAATGATTTGATTACATTTTGATAACCATTTTAATAAAATATTTTGTCGAACAAATTAAAATTAGATTGGCATTGGCAATGGTACTTTATTCCTTGGCTTTACCAAATACAGAACCGAACCGAAGCAGTGACACCAAAATCGTGAAGCGAAACCATTGCACCCCTACACACACACACACACATATGACCTATTCTTGAGAATTGGGACAAATCAGGTCCTACTAAAAATCTTACAATTATTATTTAAAACAACAAATGAAACTTCACACGGCTGTGAAATTAGAAAATATAACATTTTCTCAACTCCGTAAGTTGTTAACTCTATTATTTTATCTGACGGAGTTGACGTCTATGCTGAGGTCAATTCTATTTATTAATTGAAAATTTATTGAAATTAGCTATTTATTTTAAAGTTATTTAAATATTATAAAATCATGAATAGTTTTTTATTGTTGAAACATCTGCTGTGTCCTGTGTGAATGTTAGGAATAGCAAAAAAAGTGCTATTTAACAAAAAAATGTATCACAGGGAGATGGCCCCTTGATAGGGTTTAAGACTTAATTGAAGAGTAAAAAACAAAGACAAAAACAAAAAAAAGGTTTGTCCCAATTCTCAAGAATGGGTGATATACTGTATAATTAATTCCCCACAATATTATGGCACTACAAACTGGTACCAGTCTGGCCACACTACCGTCACACCTTGGAAGTACTCTGGCACTCTAGTTGGTACAGCAGGCCCACCACTCACAGAAGTCAAAGGTCATGAAAGAGAGAAAGTCTCCATGGCAACGACCTTCCCCCCACAGCAAGGTGAGCCAACACCTGAGAAGCATACTGCCTGCATCAGCACCTTCAGAGCAAAAATCCTGGGAAAATACGCATGGCGCTTTTCCCACACCAGAAAGATGCAAGGCGTGAAACCTCAGACGGGGCCAGAACAGACCAGGCCTGCCTGCCTCCTCCCTCTCCGCCCAGGCAGGGGGAACGCCTGGGGCTGGCGGTTTTGAGCGACGGCGCAGGACGTGACCACAGCAGTAGGGAGAGTGGGACAGCAGATGAAGTAGAGCTCCTGTCTCACAGGGACATCGAAGTCGATCTGGGCCAGGATGAACATCCGGGTGGTGCAGATTTTTGGCTACCTCTTCACCGTGTTGGGTTGGATCTTTGTGGCCTGCACCATGGCAATGGAGTACTGGAAGATCACGACCATAGGCGGGCCTGGGCGGGTCCAACATCATCAAGGTGGCCTGGTACTGGTCCAGCCTGTGGCGGGCCTGCTTCACTGACTCCACCGCCGTTACCAACTGCATTGACTTCCCTGTACTCTGGTCCGTGGAAGGTAGGTACTGCACCAGTTAGTCTAAATGTGTAACATCGTCCAGTGTAAACTCAAAACGCACCTCTATAGACAACACTGCTTTTTTTCCTCAGCTCCTCTTGCTTTGATTCCCTTCTTTATTAAACAATACATCATAAAATATAACATTTAGCTTGACTACATGAATAATTTAATAATTTACAGTGCAGTCCGTAAGTATTTGGACACTGACACAATTTCTGTTGTTTTGGCTCTGTACTCCAGCACATTGGCTTTGAAATGGAACAGTGGGGTTAAAGTGCAGCCTTTCAGCTTTAATTTGAGGGATTTTACATCCATATCGGGTGAACTGTGTAGCAAATGTATTTTTATACATAATCCCCCCATTTTAGGGGTCCAAAAGTAATTGGACAAATTAACATAAACTTAAATGAAGTCATCATATTTAATATTTGGTTGGATATTCTTTGCATGCCATGACTTCCTGATGTCTGTGACCCAACAACATCAAGACTCTTGATATCCTATTTTCAGGTACTCTTACAAACAATACTATAACCTCTCTGCATTTTAATGGATCTCTATAGGAATTGGGGGGGGGGGGGGGGGGGGGGGGGGGGACTCCATTAAGCTGTAAATTACACAGGAATAGTATGGAACACATGGTTAACTAAACTGTAAGTTATCAAGGGTATCAAACGAGCCTCAAACCATCACCTTGCTGCCAGATATGCAGTAGATATGGATGGATCACTTTTCACTTTAAGGGTCGTTTCTCCTGAATAATTTTCCTATTGAACTCTATGGTAAAATAAGTAAAGAGAAACAACCCTTAAAGTGATCCATCCATATCTACTGCATATCTGGCAGCAGAGTGATGGTTCGAGGCTCGTTTGATACCTCAGACCATTGATGACTTACAGCCATTAAGCCAACCATGTGTTCCATACTATTCCTGTGTAATTCACAGCTTAATCTAGTCCCACCCCCCAATAAGATATCAAGAGTCTTTTAATGTTGTTGGGTCACAGACATCTAGAAGTCATGGCATGCAATAGATATGCAACCAAATATTAAATAAGATGACTTTATTTAAGTTTATGTTCATTTGTCCAATTACTTTTGGTCCCCTAAAATTGGGGGGGACTATGTGTAAAAATGGCTACAATTGCTACACGGTTCCCCTGATACAGATGTAAAAACCCACAAATTAAAGCTGAAAGTCTGCACTTTAACCTCATAGTCACGGTTCCATTTCAAATCGAATGTGCTGGAGTACAGAGCCAAAACAACATAAATTGTGTCAGTGTCCAAATACTTTTGGACTGCACTGTAACTTCTATATGATCTGCACAATCCAACACATAAGCTCTTGTTTCTATAATTTATGTAGATTTGTCTGTGACTTCACTGACTTTCTAGATTCTTCAATTTCACTGTACTTCAAGCCTTGTGACACTTTCTTGTCATTCTGGATAATGTGTAATGTAGTTGTTTAGACATAAATTAAAAAATATCATTCGATATTTTAGCATATATTCATTACATTGAAAAAAAAGAGTCTGATCACAGAAAATGCATTGACTCATTGTGTATATTGTGTAGTAGCTGGGCTTGGAAAAGTTTGGGAATTTTCTGTCATCCCACAGATTTCCCATGAGTCTTCAAGCATTCATGGTGATACTTTTAGTTTGTGACCATAAAGTAATTATTCACAAAGGAAGTTTCTGCATTCAGTGCACATTTTAAGTGTATAGTTAGCATGGCTGTGAGACAGGGTATTGAGCGGGATTAGTGTAACAAAGATGATTATTTGTATTGTCAGATTATCAATCAATATTAATATCAAATGAATGTCTCTGAAGAAATGCAATTACGAAAAAATAAAATAAAATAATCTTGCATTTTCCATTTAGCATCTGATTATTTAGCATCTATCTGAAACTAGCTTTGTCTCTCATGCCATTTTTCAGAAGTCTCTTTGAACCTCCACTAAAGATGTAGCAAGTAGGAATCCAGAGAGACACAGATTCAAAGCTTAGGAAAAAGAGCTTATGCCAGTGGTGCCTGACATCATAAAAAATATTGTGGAGCCCATTGTTTTAAAATTTAACTGTGGTGTGGAATAAAGAAGACAAATATGAACATGAATGTATGTGTGTTTGTGTGTGTGTGTGTGTGTGTGTGTGCGTGTGTGTGCACGCGGCGTCTGCTTGTCTATGGATGTGCGCATGCGTGCGTTTGTCTATGTGTGTACATGTCTGTGTGTGTGCATTTGCGTGTGGACATTTGTCTGTGTGTGCGAACTTACTTGTGTGTGCGTGTGTGCACGCGGTGTCTGCTTGGACATGTGTCTATGTGTGCGCACTTATTTGTGTGTGTACGTGTGTACATGTGTGTACGTGTGTGTGTGTATGTACGTGTGTGTGTGTGTGTGTAACCCCAGACTACGTGCAGGCGGTGCGGGGGCTGCTGATGATCGGGCTCTCTGTGGGCATGCTAGGCTTCGTACTGTGTCTGACGGGAATGGAGTGCACGTACATCGGCGGGAAAGACAAACACAAGCACCGCACAGTGCTCACTGGGGGGCTGTGCCACATCTTTGGCGGTAAGTCTTCCTCAAGCATTCCCTTTAACCACTTTCCTCACTTTGCATTTAAGGGGATATTCCACGCAAAAATCTAAACTGCATTATTTTCTACTCTCCACTTTCTACTATAATTATACATTTCAACATCAGGGTTGCCAAAACTCACGCGTTTGGCATGAGACACACACTTTTTCAGGCTCTCTCACGCTCTCATGCTACCCAAACACATTGCACGCTAAATAAAAACAGTACAACTAAAATAAAGCCGCTCCCTGATTAAACTAATTATCTAGCAGCTCACAGGACAAAGTCAATTTTTTGTCAGCATGGTGAACCGAGATTGAGACTGCGAATTGGCTACCTAACTTTGGCACAAACACACACACAAACACAAACACACGATGCTTTGGAAATCGTAAAGTTTTTTTTGGTGCTTCAGTTAGTTTAATGAGCATTGCAATCCTTTTGTGGATAGCCATCAATGTAAGTAGAAAATTATGAAATTTAGACTTTTGGTGGAAAAATTCCTTTCACACAATTAACTGACTAATATTCAGTTGTTAATTTTTGTATTTTCCTTTGTTAAACATTTCAATACGTTGTATATTTAATTTTAATTTTAATTTTAATTGTTGGTGTGAGAGTTTACTTGCACATGTTTTTCTTATTTTTTTTATAGCTTATTTATTTATTTCTTATTTTTTTTATAGCTTATTTATTTATTTTATTTTATTTGTTTTAGCTAGTTTTTCATCCTTGTCAGTAAAAAAACAAAATCATAAACACACCCACCTAGCCCTCTTGGATCAATACTTAACCCCCTTTCACTTTTACCTCAGCAATGTCGTCCTTCGCCGCCTATGTGGTCTATGCACACCATATTTCTGATGAATATTTGAACCGCTTTTTTGGCGACCAGAGGTAAGGAACGTATTTTTTCATTTATTACAATGTATACTGATATATACTGTATATACACATCAGGCTAAACAGAGAGATGGGGGCAAGTTAAGAGTGATTGGGACTCCATGCTACCCTGTAAAAATAATTATAATAAGCAATTATACTATGGTTTGCTGTTTACTTTGAGAAATACACTTAAGCATGTACTATAGCAAGACAGCAAAGACAGGTCAGCGATTAATAAAATCTGGAGTTTTGAGAATAATACTTTGCAGAATTTCACGACTGAGATATGAAGGAAGAGTTTATGCTGTGGAATAAGGTGTATTGACTCAATAAGTGTTTCCCTCCAGGACTGGTGTGTAACAATCCTGGTTTAACTGAAAGCTCAACAGAAAGCTGAAATTGAGTGAAGTACTCTCGTCTTTTTACAGGTACGATTTAGGAACTCCTCTGTTTCTTGGGTGGGTGGGGACCATGTTTGAAATGACAGGAGGCGTGTTCTACTGTGTGTCAGTGAGGAAACTTCTCAACCAGAAGAGGTGAGTATATATACGACCCTGTCAAAATGGTTTGGTCTGCCCTGATTTGTCAGAGCTGAAGCAGGCCATACTACAGTCTACCATTTGCTTTAGATAGCTAATAACAAGCAATTAGGTTTACATTAAGCAACTACATGTAGGGGTTTGCCTCTATAATGCCACTGTAAAGCAGGCAGGTCTTTGGAAAAGTCTTAAAATATTTTAAATGGCACATAACAAGTGTCTGGGCCAATCAAAAACATACACTATAACTGAAATATCAAACACCCCCAGAAAGTGAACACTCTTTAAAAGCCAGCTGCATGTCCTGCATTATAAGTCGTCCGTTATCCAATCGCTTTCTCTCCTTCTCTTTGTCCATCTCAAGTCCCACTGAGAGTGACGCCGAGTCTAAGGCACCCGAGGCTGTGTACAAGTCCAAGCTCGACGGGAAATCCGTGGTATACTCCAAGTCCAAGCTCTCCGTTAAATCCAAGCTTTCCGCAGAATCCGCGCTCTCCTCTGAGTCTCCTCTTTCCTCAAAGTCGGACCTCTCCTCCAGGTCCGGGGAAAGTGAGCAAGGCAGCGAGAGCAGCGGTAGCAGCAGCAGCAGCAGCACTGTGGGCTCTTCCTTGTCCAGCAGCAGCAGGAGCGACAGGAGATCCACCAACAAGAACTCTTATGTGTGAAGCATGGCCATAAAGTGGGACGCCACGATTGGGGCAGGAGGTCAAACGTATCAGAACTGCTCACAAAAATGAGGTTGCATGTCAGTTTTCATTGCGGCTGTAAATATGTTACAATTATTGAACAATGAGCATGTTAATCTAATATCCATGTATATAGAACGTTTTGGGAAATAGCCTACTGTAAATTCCATACTTTTATAATGTAGTTTAATTTTGCATTTGAACATTGGGCTATGCTGTTGACAGAAGAGGTTTGTCCGGGACCAGAGTCATTTGAGTCTTTGCCTGTAGCGTTATTCTTTGGCCACATTTTGAAGAGCGACAGGTTTAACTGCACAAAATACTTGGTGGTTTTTGTGTTTGTGTGTGTAGGCAATTGTAGTCTGTCTGTTTAATCACAAACTGAATATTTAAAACATAGACCTGAGATCCTTTCAGACAGAAAGCAGGTTAATTGAATGGAAAAGTTAGATAAAGTGGCTGGATATATTCTTTTTTGTCAAGCATGACTTTACACTTTGGAGCAGCTGTACAATATAAAACGATGTGATTGTTTAACACCCTTTATACGCTATTGTGTGAATACTGGAGGGCTTGAAATGGGATTTGGGAGGTGGGGGAACCATATTTGTTAAATGTAAAATAAATATATAAATAAATGTAGAATTAAACAAAATTAAAACTTTAAGAACGCTTCTAAATGTAGCCTATATGCCTATCACTAAAACTGCATGCAAGTTTAAGAAACAAGGTATAAAAAAACCTCTTAATTCTGTTGATGATTTTGCATCAATAGGCTACATAGCTTGCATAGGCCTACAGTATTTTAAGTTCACGGAGTCAACGCTGAGAAATCCCTTTTACTCTCGAAAATGTCAGCTTCCTCTTTTGTCCTCCTTTCCATCTTCGTTATGCTGTCGAATTAAAACACAGTAAATGTACTTTCAAACAGGGAAACTTTCAACCAACGACCAATTTGCGGGCATTTTTCATCAGTCGTGGGTTTTAAGTCAATTAATTTTAAAATGTATCGACAACTAGTCTAGCTCGCTCGCACTATAACTAATATTAGGCTACTGAACGTTGTCGTAAATTGAACTGAATTCACGTCAAAACATCAAATAGTTAACCAGCTTATACCACAAATTAATCAGTTAGGCTACATTAGCCAACTGACTACCCAGCAGTCTCTAACAAGACTTCCTCATAGCAAGTGCGCTCAGCAGTCAGCACTCAGATTGGCAGTGAGGCTAGCTATCCAGATAATGTGGTATCTAACCGCGCAACAGCTAGCTAAGTAGGCGAACAATAATGTAACCTACTGAACTTGCAGGCGTAGTAGCTAGCACTTCACGCTAGTACTTTGCTAATTGAAGCAGGTGTTTATTCATCTCTCTATAAAACCGTGCATTGGGAAAATTCTGCCTCTGGAAGTTAGCTTCTTAAAAGAGACAATGAACTTACCTAACACTAATCGTTCATTCTGTTTATTCTGCCTCGGTTCATTAATGCGCGTGCCTTCTGCATCCTTTCGTCGGATTAGTTGGTTGAAAAAACTGGATAGTGAATGAAACGGACTGGAGCACATGGGAAATTAACTAGATTCATTATTTGTGAAACTGACAAGTTCAACCTAACTACGGGTGTTCTGAAAGAGACTTTTTGAATTTTGAAAAATTGTAATAAAAATATTGGAAACTTAGTTGCACACCACCTGTATATTACCCACACAATTCCCTACACATAAGCATCATGCATAACTTGTATGTTTTGTGAAAAGCAGTTCCCCTTTTCATTTCCTGTTTGAAATCTATACTGTGTACTTCTATAAGTCTATAAAGGTATCTGCCAAACGATGATGATGATGTTGATTTTTATTATTATTATTATTATTATTATTATTGCTTTTTTAGGAAATGCCTCTGAAGAGTCATGTCATTGCTGTTGTTAAGCCTAATAACCTCATCCTTACGGCCTGGTATGTTGACGGTAAACAGCAGCCCCAGTGAACATCACAACAAACAAACGCCCTCAACCTCACCACCCTCCCCCCCAGCTCCACTACACAGTGTCCTGAACACACCAGCCCAACCTAGTCCAACAGGCTGGGGTGGAGGGGATGCCCCAACACTTTTAACACCTCCTCCCAAAACAACAGCAGAGGAAGGGAAGTGTGTGTTTAGCATGAACCTCGACTGATTCTGCTGGTGGGTTTAGCTTTAGCACCCCACCCAGTGAGGCACCTGTGTGTCCTGAACCATTACAAAGCACCCTCAGGATATCCTCCAAAAAGCACATTCTTTCTTACAGCATTCGCTGAAGAAGGAAGCGTCTTTTCTGCCCCGAGGCCATGAAGAAAAGGATTTTCCAGATTTTGGGCTTCCTAGTATCCACACTGGGCTGGCTCTTTGTGTCCTGCACCATGGCCATGGATTACTGGAGGGTCTCTCAGATTGGTGGCCAGGGCGGATCCAACATCATCAAAGTGGGCTGGTACTGGTCAAACCTGTGGAAGGACTGCTTCATCGACTCCACCGCTGTGGTCAATTGCAGGGACTTTTCTGTACTGTGGTCTGTGACACGTAGGTACCCCTGCCTTCTCCCGCACACTCCTGTGGTCCAAACAGTAATGGGGAAACCAACAAACATAAATGAATAATTAACTTCTGTATCAGACACTTATTACTTCTCTCTGTTGTCTTTTATAATGCAGAAATACAATGTTTTTTGATCAAGGTGACCTTTTTCAAGACTCCGATTAACGAGAACAAAAAAAAAAGTTTGGATTGCACAGATGTAAATTTAATGCATTGCATTATATTACATAACATACATTTAGCAGAGCCTCTTATCCAGAGTTGCTTATATTACAGGAGAAATAGAGGTGATTTCACCGGATTAATATGAGCAACAGTGTCAGACCTGGCTAACAACATGACCAGACCCCTGAGTGATGCAACATCGCTAAAGCACTAGCGCAAATGAACTGCTAACCAAGTGCTTGCATACATGTTTTATAGAAAGTTCTTTATTCAATGTAGCCTACTCTAATTTTAGAGAATTGGCACTATCTCTGTTCCTCTGAGCCAGGTATTTAACCTGGCCTGTTCAAAATGATCCAGCTGTTGAAATTTTTCAATATAAATGCAATCTCTGTCAGTTGTCCTGGATACAGGGAGGGCATGCCAAAAATTCATTTTGATGCTATTATCATTTTAATGGCGGTGATTACTTTTGCATCTAACAATAGCAATGAAATATCAGTACTAATACTGCGGTGTTAGTAATAATGTTTATGAATGCTGTATATTGCCTTATAAAGCGTGTAATAAATGTGAAATGTGTCTACTGGACCCATAAAGCCTGCTGTATCTGTGGTTTTGCATTGGGCAGCCTTTATCCAGGGAGTCAGAGGCCTGCTGATGATTGGGTTGGGTTTGGGGTTTGTGGGTGCCATACTGGCCTTTGTGGGGATGGAGTGCACCTACCTTGGGGGGACTGATGAAATCAACGACAAGGTCCTCTTCTCGGGGGCAATTTTCCACATCGTCGGAGGTGAGCGCACGGTTGGCGTCGCTAGGCAAGTTTACTGAAACCACAGACCTGTGTTTTCCCTCTCAACACGTCTCAGTGTCGATGAAACCTCTCCTCTATGCAGGCATTTCTGACATGGCCGGATACTGCTTATACATAAACAGGATCGCTAGAACAGCTTTCAACCCGAACCTGGACCCCACAAGCTTAAGGTACGCCATCAATTCCTGCAACACACATTCATCTAACTTATATTTAATGGTGTATTGTTACTTATATTTAAGTATATTTTTCTAAATATGACTATTTCAATTTTGTTTTACTCTTTTTTTAAAGTATAAATATTTTCCTCCGTGGCCTGAGTGAAGATACATTTTCAGTATGTTATTGCACTTTCAGAAAAAAAGGGGAAGATGTTTTCCTTAAATATCACCTGAGAAAATGAAATGATGATACATGACATAGCCAATAGTATCCGGACACCCCTTGGTCTGGGGCTGTTTTTCATGGTTCGGGCTAGGCCCCTTAACTCCAGTGAAGGCAAATCTTCACGTTACAGTATACAGTGACATTCTAGAAGATTCTGGGCTTCCAACAGTTTATGGCAACAGTTTGGGGGCGGTCCCTTCCTGTATTAGCGGGACAATCCCCCATGCACAAATCAAAGTCCATAGAGAAATGGTTTGCTGAGATCGGTGTGGAAGAACTTGACTGGCCTTCACAGAGCCCTGACCTCAACCCCATCGAACACCTCTGGGATCAACTTGACTGCGGGCCAGGCTTTATCGCCCAACATCAGTGCCCGACCTTAATGCTCTTCTGAGCGAATGCAAGAAAATCACAGCAGAAATGTTCCAGCATCTAGTGGAAAGCCTTCCCAGGAGAGTGGAGGCTGTTACAGCAGCAAAGGGGGGGACCAACTCCATATTAATGCCCATGATTTTGGAATGAGATGTTCGAGAAGCAGGTGTCCATATACTTCTGGCCATGTAGTGTACCTACCTATGATCACGCCTGTATTTCTACATTCGCTATAGACACATTGAAAAGAGGAGTGCAGCTTTCATACATGTACAGCTCTGAATAGTCGTCGTCTCTGCTACGTTCTATTATTTGTTTCCAGGTACGACATAGGCACTCCTCTCTTCCTGGGGTTGGTGGGAAGCTTCCTCATCCTGGTTGGCGCCATTTTTTATTTGGTGACTGTGTACAGAGTCCTCTTCCCAGAACCGTGAGTTTTAAACGAAGAACCATGAACGCATCCACCTCGCGAACAGACAGATTCACCACACCGCATGAGCATGTCCACCACCGCATGAGCATGTCCACCACTGCAGGAAAATGTCCACTCTGAAAATATACCCCCAAACGTGAAAATCACTTTACTGCAACATCCTCCTGTAACATGTAACAAAATCACTTTTCCTTTGCATTTTTCGACGGGGACACTCGCAATTAACATTTTTACACTGATTATATATTTATACAGTGTATGTATAATTGCTATAAAACCTCAGTAATGTGTAAAGGACAGTAAAAAGAAAGTAACCAGGATCTCAAAGTTATACTTCACTGTGGAGAAACACTCAAGTGCCATAGCTCAGGATTTGAGAACAAATGTCTTTGTGTTATTAATGCAGATTTTTGAGGGAGGTGGGACACGCAACTAATAAAGTGTATAATTTTTTTTTTCCACAGTAAAGTGGTGTACGCTTACGCCTCAAAAACATACGTCACCCCACGGACCCGAAGCAGGACGCTGTACACCGGGTACTACCGACCCTCGCGGCAATCAAAGCGGTCCACCTTATCTTCGGGTTCCAAGAGTTCCGAACTGTCAAACATTTCTCAGATCACAGATGAGAAAATATCGGACAGAGACGTCTTTGTGTGAACGTCTCCGTGTGTCATTTTTTGAAAACGGCTAGTATTTATGAATTTGAGATTCACCAATTAATTTATGAGGTTATGCCATCTCAACAATATCTCAACAATGGGCTGGGTGGACGCAATTCTTTGGCCAGATGGCGGCGTGAAGAGCATCGTGCTGCAAGGGTGGGTTTTTAATAAGTGAATGGATGAATCTTTGAATTTCCTTCAGGATTACTTCACAGGATTGTGCCTTTGCCTTTTCCCTGTCTGTATTAAGTTTTTAGAGATTTACTTAGGATTGCAGAAAGCTGGATGATAAATGAATTATTGAAGTGGAACAATTTTGAAATATAAAAAAATGTATAAATGTCAATGAATGTGATTGTTAACGTATTGAATTTGTTTTGTAGTTTTTATCTACACTTGTGAGTAAATGCAGCTTTGTAAAGGCATTGTTTATAATGTTTTGGTGACAATTTCCTGTAGATTGTTCCATTGTGTCATCAAATCAATGAATGTGAATAAAATATTTTGTTTGGAAAATGATGCAAAGCTTGCAGCTGTTCTCACACCCACCACCAAACCACTCCCTCCTTTCCAAACCTACACCTGAATGAAGGAATGAATGAATGAATGAATGAATGAATCTTTATAATTGCCATTAGGATTGTTGTCTTGTAACAGCACATGAGAAACATGCAAACTCCACACAGAAAGGTCCTTGGTCGGGATTCGAACTCGGTACCTTCTTGCTGTGAGGCGACAGTGCTAGCTGCACCACCATATACAGTTAGTTAATTTATTAAATGTCTACACAACATTCTTTAATAGTCACTAATAACACTTCTTTATTAAACACTTCAAGCTATTGCCAAATACCTGTCTCAATCCATAATGAAATGTCTGAAGTTATAATAAGGAATATATAGTGAAGAATAAACTTAGATCGTAAACATGCATACACTACTCACAAAAAGTTAGGGATATTCGGCTTTCGGGTGAAATTTCAGGATGAACCTAAAATGCACTATAACCTTTACAGGTGAAATTAATTTGACCTTCTCTAAACTTTTGAATGCACATGTCCAACTATTCAATGTTTCAGTACTTTTTGCACAACTTGCTGTTCTCTAACAAGGAGCTGAACGGCAAAATTCACAACAGGTGTTTGATCCATGAATCGACCAATAAATTTCCTGGTTCAATTAGAATTGGTATTTAAACAGTCCTCTTCATCATGCTGTTCACATTTTGACATCATGAGACCAAGACGACACCTAACAATTGATCAACAGTACCTCGCCATTGCGAGGCTTCAAACAGGATGTTCTCAGAGGGAAGTGGCCACTGAGCTTAGAGTGTCACAGAGTGTCATCAGCAGGTTGCAACAGAGATACAGAGAGACTGGAAGAGTCACAGAAAGGCATAGAAGTGGACGTCCTTTGGCCACATCCCACACTGATGACCGCTTCATTGTGAACAGTGCCCTGCGGAACCGGATGATGAATGCCACTCAACTCCAGGCACATTTAAGGGAGGTGAGAGGCACCCAAGTGTCACGTCAGACCATTCGAAACCGTTTACATCAGCGTGGTCTGCGTGCTAGACGACCTGCAAGGGTACCTGACCACACCACCAGGCACAGGCGTCATCGTCTTGCATGGGCCAGGGAGCATTTACGCTGGACGAGGGACCAGTGGGCCTCAGTGCTGTTCTCTGATGAAAGTCGATTCACGTTGAGCAGAAATGATGGCCGCCAACGATGTTGGAGACGTCAAGGAGAGCGCTATGCATCAGCCACTGTTGTCACCAGACGACCCTTTGGTGGTGGCGGTGTTACAGTGTGGGCAGGTGTGTCTAGTCAATACAGAACTGCCCTACACTTTGTGAATGGTACAGTGACAAGCCCATACTACCTGAATAACATCATTAATCCAGTCATTGTGCCCCTGCATGAACAACACAGGCCTAATTTCATCTTCATGGACGACAATACTCCAGCTCATCGAGGTCGCATCATTAGGGAAAGGCTCCTGGAGACTGGGGTACCTCAAATGGAGTGGCCTGCACTTTCTCCAGACCTGAATCCCATAGAAAACCTATGGGATCAGCTGACTCACCGTGTAGAGGCTCGTAACTCTGTACCCCAGAACCTCAATGACCTGAGGGCCGCCCTTCAAGAAGAGTGGGATGCCATGCCTCAGCAGACAATAAGTCGACTTGTGAACAGCATGAGACGTCGTTGTCAAGCTGTAATTGATGCTCAAGGGCACATGACAAGTTATTGAGACATTGACATTTTTGTTGTGGTATACCCACCACTGTTGTTGGCTTTTGTTTCAATAAATAGTTTGAGATGAGGAAATCACTATTGCATGCTTCTACTTAAATGCCCTACTTTCATGATACGTATAATATCACTGTAGCGTGAACTTACATTTTCCATAAATTTCACCCGAAAGCCAAATATCCCTAACTTTTTGTGAGTAGTGTATATGCGCCTATTCTTAGTTCAATGTTTGTTTTTGTTTTTTTTCACGGAGTTCTTTCTGAGCAAAGCAGTTTTCTGATGCCTGATCCCTCTCAGCATCCTGTCAGTCACCTCCATCACCATGCAGTGCCAATATGCTGACCAAAGCGGTCTCATCAGTGCCGATAACCTCAGGGGTTTTCTCTGTAAATTGACCCCCCTTCTGCAGTGACAGCAGACTTTGACAAGCTCACCCACTGTTGTTTTTCCTCCAGGGGCAGTCAGGAAATCTCAGTTTCAGTTCCACTACTGTGTTGTGTGCCTTGTAAAAAATAAACACCAGGATTTTCAGAGCACCTTTGGTAACTGAACACAATCACTGTGGCAACAGAGCCTTTTTTCACCGGGTGTTACCTACGTAGCTGTTTCCTCGGGTGGTTAAGACATATAGGCCTACTCTGTGTGATCTCGCTTTTGTGCAATTGTTTCTTTTTCTTATTATTTTGCTGTAAACACAGTAAAATGTAGTTTCATATTTCTTAATTTAGTTATTATAAACCAGGCATTGATCCCTCACCTCCTCTAAAGTATCCTGCTGTAGAATCAAATTTATATAAATCTCAGCAAGATACCGTGCGGGATTCCACAATAATAATAATAATAATAATAATAATAATAATAATAATAACACCCTCAAAATGTACGTAGATCGTCGTATAAGCTGCATCATTATTCTGGGAAAAGGTTCGACAGCTAAACAAAGAGCCAGAGAAACCGGTTCTGTGATGGTGGCGCTGGAATTGATATAAACAAATACAACAGCACACTGCCCGCATGACCTTCACAGGACGAAACCCCAGCGAAAGAAAACACGCAAACCGTGCAAAAAAATCATCGCAGGTAAGGGTGTAGGGGTGCGGTGAAACATGCGCCAGAGTCGGGTTCCCACAGCGTGGAACAGAGAGAGGCGCGAGACTGTTCCGGACCACACACTCTGCCTCTTCAACGTAAGATCACAGGAGTTAATCGCTCCGGCTGTGGTGAACGTTTCATCCGCTTTTTGTGTTAAAGTTCCTCCAACATCCCCATCTCCGAGACTCAAAATCTATACACCGCACTAAGAGACCACTATGAAGTACCGGGTGGTGATAATGTACACGGAGATCGGGTGTTTCGTATTGTGTGTCACCGGATGGATCCTAGTCTGCTCCACCATGCCCACTGAGTACTGGAATTACTCCACCGTTGACAGCATTGTCCTCACTACTTCAAACTACTTCTCTAACCTCTGGAAAGACTGCATTTCCGATTCCACCGGCGTATCTGATTGCAAAGAGTTCCCATCAATGTTGGCACTAGAACGTAAGTAGCCTACGGTCTCTTCATTTCCTGCTTTATAGAAAGGGAGAAGGGCTAATAATTAGAGGGCGATAACAGATATTTTGTTGTTCTTTGCTGAAAGTTTTGAGGAGTCTCAAACTGTGCAAACGAGGATTCCCCCATCAAATTTGTACGGGGGTCGGGTGGGTGATTTTAGGGATTAAGCAGTTTTTTTTTTAGGAATAGGAAGTCAAAGTTCTTAGAGACCTGATTTGTTGTGCTATTTAAATGACACCCTTGGTTATTCCAAAGTGTGGACATTAATTTAGAAAAAAACTGAGTAAATAAACAGTGGTAAAACTACATAAAAATAACAATAAACTCGAAAAATCAAATGAAAACCTGCTGTTTAATGAGCAGAAAAAGACAGAAAACCTGCTGTTTAAAGCCTAAAATAAATAAATATTGGGAGCAAACAAGAGAGGCCAGGGAGGTGAACATATCTCAATAGAACAAGTTTTATCATCTCAAGGGAATTATTTCATATAATTAAACCCTCACGACAAGCTGTCCTTTCCAGAGATGGCAAGATATATTGTGATATTAAGTTGCTCCCATGAGATAAGGATCTCATTCCCTTGAGATATTAAGTCGTTTCCTCCAAGTGAACTTTTAAATAGTGTTACACATCCTATTTGTAGCACCAAATAGGTCACAGTGCAACATTTAAAAATGAACAAAGGCAATAACAGAACTTAGATCCCAAATGATAAAGGTGCGTACAGTGATCTCAAATAATGCCAATGTCTTTTTCCAGTTTGTGTATGACCTTTAACGCTTTTGTGTTTGCATGTGCTCGTCTCTGTGACGCGTGTCGTTATGTTGGTGTGTCTGTGAATGTGCGTTTCTCCATTTGTGTCTATGTTTGTGTATGCATGTGTGCTTGCATTTGTTGGCATGGTGTCTCTATGCTTATTTGCTGGCGCCTGGGTGTGCATTCACATACCTCTGTGTTTGCATGTGTGTGTGTGTGTGTGTGTGTGTGTATGCCCGGGGTCCCGTGGCGGTCAGTGTACATACACGTGTGCAGGGCCCTCATCATCATCGCTATAATCCTGGGCTTCTTCGGGGCCGTCCTGGCCCTAGTGGGAATGAAGTGCACCAAGATCGGCGGCTCGGAGATCGTCAACGCAAAAGTCACGTTCGCAGCAGGGATAAACTACTTGGTCTCAGGTAACCACTGATCCTTTCACACTTATTCAATTGGTTATGTAGGATAAGATCTACAGCATATACTGAACTACAGTATGTCAGGTGGATATCCAATAGAGGCCTGTCACATAGAACCAGCACTGTAGTTACCAATGGTTACAAGGACGCGCCGCCATGTTGGAGGACAAACTCTAACAGAGACGCTTAACTTTACTAGCTAGTAGTGTTTGCTACTCCATGACTCGAGATGGAGGAAAGGTTTCTTGGGGCCTATTACTGAACAAAATCCGACATGGTATCCTACAGTTAGGGTGTTTCTGCATTATCTGCAATACCCACCCTGTATCTTAATTCAAAGCTACAGCCGTACATTGGTCGGCCTGGGATTCAAAACTACAACCTGCTGGCCAAAAGTTAAATTCCCTTCATCACACGTCTGCGATTCTTCTCTTTTCCTTTGCTAGGGTTCTGCGCCATGATTGCATTCTCCTGGTACGGAAACAAGATAAGAGCCGAATTTGTGGATCCGAATTACAAGGCGCAGAAGTAAATTGCGTCAACTTTGAGCCTTAAAATCCCATCCCTTCCTTTCAGTACAGAATCTAAGAACATGTTGGCAAATTTCATTTCTACAAAATGTCTTCTAAATAATGAGTTAAAGTGATACTGCAGTCAAAAACCGACTTTTCCCGTTAACCGATGTTTTGGGTTAGATTATGATCATACACAACTGTATTTGTCAGAAAATCTCATGTTTAGTCAAAATGGGTGTTTCAAAAGTCAAAGGTTTCTGTGTAGGCTTACCAATACGCTGGTTTCCAGGGGTTTGTGACGTCACGAGATCCTTAACATAAAAATGGGTGGAGTTGAGGTGATCCTAGGGTGGTCTCGGCTGGGCATGTGGTATAAAAGCAGAAACCAACGTGTTTTTTTTCCTCTTTGAGACTGAGACCCTTGTACTGCTAACTAGCTAGTTCAAGTCCAAATGTGAATTACTTTGTATTACTGCTAACGTTAATATTACGACTTATATCGACACACCCTTTCACTCCTTGACCGTATGAATATTCATAATATGACTATGTGGCATCATAGTCTACTCACGAGTTCCAGTTCAAATTGAAGCGGTAAAAAAGGCCTTAGAAAAGGCTCTGCAGTATTTCTTTAACAAGAGCAGCTATGAGGATGGATAACAATGATGGAATACCACAGACCACCTTGTCAAATGTATACAACACTTTTTTTATCCATAAAATTGAAGAAGGCAAAATGAATTTGTTTGGATGTTACATAAGATGTGATCACGTCTGTTGCTTAATTGTTCCTTATTTTTTAATTTTTTAAAAGATTTGAGATCGGAGCAGCAGTTTTCGTGGGCTGGGGGGGCTCCTCTCTGCTCATCGTGGGGGGGTTCGTCTACAGTTTCTTCGCTGGAAGAGAGGGTCTCGGCTCAGGGTACAAATCTCAGCAAAGCCTCCGCTTAGTTTTAATATTCCAGAAACTTGTGTCCCTGATACAAACCTAAACTGTCCTTAATCACCCCTCTCCCACTATCAGGTCAAAGTACCCGAAGAAGCCTGGGTCTAACATCACTACTCGAACCCGACGCACGTACATGCTGCCGCCCCTAACTAGGGATGGTGGGGAGAGCCGACGGACCAGGGCCAGCAGAGATCCCTACGCCCAAACTGCCAGATCACTCAGCAGGGATCCTTACGCCCAAGCTGCCAGATCAGTCAGTCGAGATCCCTATGCCCAAAGTGCCAGAGATGCCTATGTCTAATGCACTTCAGTAGAGATGTCAATGTCTAATGCACTACCCACAAGTCGATACAAAAGAAATGCCTTCTGAATGTCAAAGACAGAAAAACAGTTAAATAGGTTTCAGATTTTTTATTTTATTTGAGATAATTCAGTCACTATCTACACATGGTTCCCTGCAAATAGGAAAAAAAAATTTGTGAGAACTATAACTTCAAATCTGCACACAGCATATAGTTTACACCATATAAACCTCTGTGGTGATGGGCTATAGGGCCTCTCAGGGGTTTGTGGCTAAAGAAAGAAAATACACTTCAAAGAACTCAAAATGAGCTTGTACAACAATGTTATGCTTCCAGAAGCTGTACATATGAACAAGTTAATTTTATACCTTTGTTCACGATTATAAACATAACTATCAGGTTTTTCTTTTTTCTTTATAGGTTCTTCAGTGGGTCTGCCCCACTGTCTATGTCTTTTCGTACTGCTGGCAACTACAACTGAAGTTCCCTCATGGGAAAATAAGTTATTCTATTCTATTCTATCACATTGGTACTTTGGTCTCAGGTTGCATGCGTCATATGAAATGGTTTTTAATAATAATTTTTTTAAGAACAATCAGTATACACACATACAACCTCTTGTGGAATATATGGAACATTGCTGCTTTGGAGTTACTTTAAGTGTATGTTCATGCTTTAGACCATAAACCCCTAAATTTCATGAACTTCCTTACACACAAAAACTGTCTGGGCCAATTGAAATACACAAAAACAGAAATAATATTTGTTTAAAAACCCCAAAGGTGAACTCTCTTTAAAACCAAATCTTACCATATGTAACCTTCACATCCTGAAGAGAGAAATGCCAACTGCATCTTAATTTGATTTCCACTTAACTCCACCATTTGGGGTAGCAACTGATTAGTTAGTTATGTGTAATTTATTTTCTCCAACAGAGGGCAGTAGATTATGAAAATGTATGGGAAAAGGTTGATTCAATTGATATGTTAACAATATGTGCATTGTGTAATATTTTTTATTTTTTTTCAATCTGTCTTAAGTATTGTATATGATCATTTAAAATAAAGCATTGTACTTTTTAACATTATTTTTTAAATGATAGTGAAATTTGAATCTATTTAGAAGACTTGTTATTGGTGCTTCTATATAAATGGCTATTGAAGGATAACAGAAACAACATTTGAATCATTTGCTTCTGGACTCTCAATAACTATGAATATGAGCGAGTTTTGCCTGTCCTTTAATTGCAATCATGTGTAAAAAAATTTTTTTTAAATTAAAATGGAAATAAAATGGAATAAAATGGAATCAACATTATGAACAGAAAAACTATCAAGAAGGATAATTTGGTTTCTTAGAAAATATTTTTATTGTGTAAATATTCATCTACCTGTACATATGTATAAATGCTTGTATACATATAAAATGCTTCTTGTTTTTGTAAACTGCTTTATAAAATTAAACATACAAGTATATGACAGAATACATTAAAATGTACACTTTCTGGCACGTTAAAATGTACACTTTCCACAAGTCAACATAACACATCCTGTATTGCATGAAAAAAATGTAATATCACATAAGGATCATATCTATGAAACATACCATTATTACCTCAATTATGTGTTTTTGTGACTGTTTAATGCACTCATTAAAGACTACCACACCTGGCACAGAAATATTAAAAGTACATTAATTAAGTCTCCAATGGTGAAGCATATTTGTGTGCACGTTACTCAAATGTGTGAGGTAGTTTTAAAACCTCAAAAAGTATACATTGGACACAACAATAAAAGCACAAGCTAGTGCAAACACACTGTCCTTCTGAGTGAACAGTTGTATTACTAATCCATGAGTACTCTCTGCAAAGTAAGCTCATGTGCTCATTCAGTAAGTTTAAAATACGTTTTCATATAGGTTATGCACATGTTAATAATTAAGTCATGGTCATTCATTGACTTACATCCACGTCAAAGAATTCACAACAGAAGACACAGTAACGGCACTGCGGAGACAAAATGAACACATTTTGAATGTGCTCGGCTAATGGAGTCAGAAAAGAATCCCTTCACTACTGGTTGAATAAAACCTGGTTTTAGCACCTGGTTAGGGTGGCCATTTATTGCTAGCTAGTGTGTGGTGCATCGATCTTCTCAATGACAGCGGGGCCCCGGACAGTGTTACTGTGATTATTACTGTCCAACCCAAACCACTTTTACTATTGCTTCTTCCTCAGTGCATAATCGCTTTTTGAAAACGCCAATGTATTTTGAGAAAACTCATGAATATACACATACGGAACTGTACACTGGAAATATTTGCTTACAGAGTTAAGGAAGTTGATGTATTCTGTCATCTGAGGCAGTAACTTCAAAGGAACCAACTGTGATATTAAAGGGTTACATGAGGTCCAAGTAACAAAAATGGGTCAAAACCCAAACAATTAGAGGATTTAGTGCTGCCATTTTGTGTTGCGTTCAGCGGGAGCTAGTTTACAAAAAACAAGGCTTTCCATCTAGAACCTTCTATCATTGCCGTGATAACATCTACAATATATGAACCACCAGTAAGGCAGTAGGCCTCTGCCGTCCAAAACGTACGTAATATTAGTAATATTTACCCTATAGTTACCCTGATTTAAATAGACAGACGGACAGAGGTAATAATATAACCTCCCTTCCACCTACAGCACCACTGGCAGTGGCCACTAGAATAGGCACAAATATAAAATGTACAGTACATTAGCGTCCACACTTGCTTTATTGGTAAAGTTTGTCATTGGTACAAGATTATTGTAAACGTATAGATATGCTGTGTATAAGCTGTATGTACATTACATGTCATCATCGCTCCAGTCACTGACCGTCACCAAGCTGCTCTTCAGAGTGCTGCCCGTGTCCCCTTTGTGTGGACCTGAAAGGAGACACACACAAGAGACTTCATCTCATGGCGCTGCTACATGCACTTTCAGGAAGTGTTACTCCTTATCAGGGTGGTATTTCACAAAGCGGGATTAAGGAGTTAGCCGGCTAACTTTTGTAAATGTTTTATTTTAAAAAAAACGTTTTTCGTGTAATTAAAATTATTTATAAAAGTACTATTTTCTTCAATGTTGTTAGCAAGCTACCAGAAAAGACTGGAAAAATGTCAGCAGCTTGCTTCCGTGGAAATTTGGGCCAATGAGTGGTTTCTGACGCATTGACGCATTAACACTGTTTTTGGCAAGAATTACCTACCGGATCTATGTTCCAAATAAAATACGAAAAAGCCAGAAATGGGCCATTTAATAAAAAATTTTAAAAAACAATTTAAAAAAAAAGGGTTATTATTTGTAGTGACAGAATCCGCTTCGTTCGCGTTCGTATACACACTAGAAGTGTAATTTTGAGACCGTTTTAGCTGCCCTATAAAAGTGAATGGAGAGCGACAAATACTCTATTCTGGATTGTCACCCCAGGGGAGCACAGAACAACTAACGAACATATTTCACCACCATTTGGACTCGTATCATGGCCAGGTAACTACACAACCCAAAGTTCTACCAAAGTTCAGTTATGCTTTAACAGGTGGACTACCAAGCGCCCCAAGTGATCAGCAGGGGTCACTATAAACGATAAGACGCAGATCCCTACTACACCTTGAAACCTCTCTGACCCTGGCTGGACAATAATACAACCTCTGCCTGCTTGAGCTACACATGATGCGTCTTCCTCAGACTCGTGTCTATACAAGGCCCACTGAACTGCGGTGTGATATGTTGCCACAGACGCTTTCTGCGTTCCCCCGAATCCACAGCGGAGGCTGTGGCAATGAGCGCTGTAATAAATATGAAAGGGCATTCCAAAAATCGGGGAGAAAAAGGGGAAAAGCATAAAAATTATAATATATAAACCACCAACGTTCATAACAGTGGACTGGCTTTCAGGGCCCATCAACAGTAAAGAAATGCATGCAAATTTCCCATAGACTTCAATGTAAAATGCTGCTACAGCAAAACAAATGGAACTCTGTCATGCTTTAATGGATTTTCATGAAACTTCAGGTGGTACATCAGGTGGTACATCAGTAAATTCCGCATTGAACCATAGAGCGAATTTTGATTAATATGTTGCCATGGCAACGGCCGCAGCCAATCAAAAAACTGTAATTGGCTGTAAATAATGTAGGCTGTAAAAATGGCTCTATGGTTGAATGGAACATGAATCATAGAGTATCTGCAAAATTTGGTGCAATTCTGATGTTCGGTTATGGAGATGCATTCGTTTTGCTGTAGCACCATTTTACATTGAAGTCTATGGGAAATTTGCATGCATTTCTTTACTGTTGATGGGCCCTTAAGTCATTCTCCTGAATTCCCAAGAATCCCTCTTAAAACCACAAGGATGCGTCCTGTATCCTCCATTAGTCTGCTGCTTTTCCCAATGCTGGCACATATTAACCGCTCTCCTTTAAAACAATGCTCACCTTCCTGTCCCTTCCCTGTGGAAGAGCCCCACACGCTGGTGTTGGACGAATCTAAGCTCTTTTTAACCATGACCATGCTGTCCTGTTTGGGCACCGATGGCTTGTCCTCCAGAGAGGAGATATCCCAGTCATCATCGTCATCCTCGTCTATTTCTGTGTACTGAAAAAACACAAACGGTAAAGCAAAGGCAAGAGTCACAAAACGACACTTTGTTTTAAATCCTTTTCACATTTTATTTTAAAAGAGCACGCTTGTCCCTGTGACACGGGTGTGTTTCAGCTAATGCTGTACGCAGCGGCAGCGTGTTCCACAATCGTAGGTTTAATGGATATTTTAGTACCACAACAATTGGCAGTGGTATTAACGCAGTTTCTACAGAGTCACTTGCCGATTTCAGTAAACATTTCCAGACTCAAAAGTGCTACTGCAGCACCCAACAAACACTGCAACATTTGAAGCAAGAGAGTGAAGCTCACCATGTTTATTTTAATGCAGAGTGAGAAGACAGAAGAGCCTGAGAGAGCAGGAGCATCCTGAGCGTTAATCAGCGCTCATCGCACCTTTCCCTCTCAGCTCTACCTGTAAGCTCCTCACACAGGCACAGACATGCCTGGTGCTTTCTCAACCTGCGATTAGCAGCGCTGCTGCTGCTGAGAAACGCACGCATTTCATTTCTCTGAGTAAACACACACACACGCAGGCAGGCAGGCAGGCAGGCTTTTCTGTAGCGATCACACGGTACGTGACCGCACTCTGTTAATGAAATCATACCCAATATGAAAAAAAGAAAGCACCGCCCCACGCGGTGACTCAGTCCAGGTCACCGCGACCGATGCGGCAGAACGGAGCCGTCGCGCAATGCAGTATGGCGGGTTTATTCAGACCTGTCCACGCAGGCCTGGCACGGACCAGCGCAGGCTCTCAAACTGTGCAGCCGGAGTGTGTGAAACGCTCACAGATGGCCCCGGCGCTAACGCCGCCGCGACCCTGGCTTTGGGATGAACACGCAGGCGGTGGAGAGCGACCCGTCTCCAAGTCAGAGCTGCTACCCGTGCGGAAACCCCACCTTCACGGTCACGGCGGGTGAAAGCACGTTCCTTGTCGCGCCGGCCAAATTAGATTATGGAATTCCTCATGTGCACAGCGTCACGTTTTGGCCTGGACACCTGTGAGGGTTCTAGCAACCCCTGATTTATTAGCATCACTATGAACTAAACTACTGACTAGGCTAACGTCTACATGTAGCCCGCTTTCAGGTATTCAGAAAAGCAGAATCAAGGGAAAAACTAGCTACTGCTAGCGTGTTTCATATACACGCACAGAGTCCCTGTGAAGAGGGGAGAGTCCCGGTGCTGTTTCAGTCATGCAGATTCCGAAGCCACAGACAGCTTTGGGGGGGAAAAACTAAACACAGAAGAGAATCTGAAGAGAGAGTGAGCACAGCAAGAAAGAGAGAGGAAGAGAGCAGCGAAAGAATGTGTGTGTGTGTGTGTGTGTGTGTGTGTGTGTGTGTGTGTGTGTGTGTGAGTGAGTGAGTGAGTGAGTGAGTGAGTGAGTGAGTGAGTGAGTGAGTGAGTGAGTGAGTGAGTGAGTGAGTGAGTGAGTGAGTGAGAGAGTGAGTGAGAGAGAGAGAGAGAATCCTATAGCAAGAGACCAAGAGGACATGGAAAGTTCCAGCAGCCCGCATTGTTTTTTTTTTCCTGGAAGTACAGCCAGTATACTACGTTCATCACCAAAAACGCTGATTCACGAGGGCTTGAGTTTCTTTTTTCAGTTATACAACATAACATTACATAACAAGCCAAGAGATACAATTACAGTACTAATCTTGAGAATCAGCTTTAGGGGGCTTGAGCATCTCTCTCGACCGCAGGAGGCTGTTTGTTCAATTCCCAGCCAGGTCCCACATAAGACTTGCATAGACTCGCATAACTTGCCATTCAGCATTGAGATGGATTGTGGGTAATGGCCCTACTGTCATCCTGTCCAAGAGTTATTATTACTAATAATAACAATGGACTGGATTTACATAGAGGTTTGCATCTCATGATGTAAAAGCACTATATAAAGGACAGTGAAAGCTCAGCTCCAGTGTGTAAGCACACAGCAGTGATGCACAGCAGCCATTTTGTGCCAGAACACTGGATAAGTCCCACCTCTATGGACCACCTACATACAGAAGCTACCAGAAACCCGCTTCTTCCCCAGGGGAAATTCCGCACCCACAGGCCTTATACTTGCTGGCCCCGCCCCCTATTTTTACCTTCAGCTCCTGCACCGCCTCCCTCACTGCCTCCTTATTTGCTGGTAACAGGGCCACGCCCCCAGCCGGCCGGCGCTGCCCCCGGTCCTGCAGCTGCTTCTCCAGGCTCCTGCTCAGGTCTTTCACCAGGTTTCCTTTCAGGACAGGAGTGGATAGGAAAGAAAGGCATCAGCCCAGTTGATACGGCCCAGCACTGGCACACAAGCAACTGCATCACAGTGGATCAAAGCATGAGAGACCCTGAGTTTGCAGCCTCTCCAAGTACTGTGTTACTTCCTTCCTCTCTGCTAAACTACAGGAGGTTCTGATTTATAACAGGATGTTCTATATTACAGGAGGTTCTGATTTATAACAGGAGGTTCTGTATTACAGGAAGTTCTGTATTACAGGAGGTTCTATACTACAGGAGGTTATATATTACAGGAGGTTCTATATTACAGGAGGTTCTGTATTACAGGATGTTCTGTATTACAGGAGGTTCTATATTACAGGAGGTTCTGTATTACAGGAGGTTCTATATTACAGGAAGTTCTGTATTACAGGAGGTTCTGTATTACAGGAGGTTCTATATTACAGGAGGTTCTGAATTACAGGAAGTTCTGTATTACAGGAGGTTCTGTATTACAGGAGGTTCCATGACGTCACGTGGCGCTGTAATGGCGACATGTAGTCCAGCTGTCTCTCGTGTTCGTGTTTGTTAATTTGAATGTATTTTGTTGTGTCTGACTTTTGTCTTTTGTTTTTTCATGCGCTGTGTGTCTGTTGTGGTGCGGGGAGGCAGGGGTACTCCTATTTTTTGGGGTACTCCTGCCACTTGTTTTGATGATATTGGCGTATTGTCTCGCCGGGATAATTTTGTTTGTGGTCGTCACCATGGAGACGCATTCGCAACATATGCTCGGGAATGTCCGTTGGATCTGCAGCAGCAAAGTTTACCATCGCTCTTCACTGGAGTTGAAGATGTCGGGACTGATCAGAGAGTGCAGGCGGTCTTCAAAGGGCAACCATGGAACGGAAGGAGAAGATGGTGCGGGGGAGGAGCGACGCGACTAGTGGGAAGGCTGACACAGTTTGGTGCTCCGTTTCGACAGTACAGAGACCGCAACACTGCGTGTATGGAGGAAAGTCGTGGAGTCGGAGTTTGTGGGTTGGACTGCTAAATGACACTGGACATCTCGGGACAGCGGGGGCTATTTTTAATCATGGCTGTATTCCAATTTAATTCACTTAATTTGATATTGTATGTCTTTTATTTGGTGTGTTTGTTTGTGTGTTGTGAGTCTGCCCCACTGTCTATGTCTTTTTTGTTGTTGCTGGTAACTACAACTGAAGTTCCCAAAAGGGAAAATAAAAGTTATTCTATTCTATTCTGTATTACAGGAGGTTCTGTATTACAGTACAGAATGTCTACTGCCAATTTTTCCCTTTAGTCTCACCCATAAATTAATTGTGAGAATGTTTTGGTTTGACCAGCAGGGGGGATAGAGCTAGATAGCTTTTGGTGTTAACCAGAGTACAGTAGCTGGTCACTATAGTATTTGTGGCACCTCAATTCTAGGATAGGTAAGGGGGCCCATCTTACCTTGGGAGGCTT
Organism: Synaphobranchus kaupii; assembly: GCA_029718625.1. Lineage (NCBI taxonomy): Eukaryota > Metazoa > Chordata > Actinopteri > Anguilliformes > Synaphobranchidae > Synaphobranchus > Synaphobranchus kaupii. The sequence goes on along the minus strand of CM056384.1, from coordinate 36,708,445 downwards.
TTCCCATGATGCCGTTCTGCCCTCCGTAGCGCTGCAGCTGCCGCGGGTCGATCTCCTCCATGACGCTGCCCTCCGACCAATCGCTCTCGCTCTCCACTGCTGCTGCCGTTGCTACGACTCTCCGGGCCGCGCTGACCTGACCCCTGTCCTTCGGCTTGGAGCTCTGGACCCAGGGGCCCCCCCGCCTCTGTGAGGGCCCCTCCTCCAAAGACTCCTCGTCCGAGCTGAGTTCTGAAACTCTGATAAAATGAGCACAAGTTTGAGTTTGGCCACCTTCCTCCTTCCTCATCCTCCTACATCAGCCTCAGACACCTTTACAGGCTCTCTCAAACACCAGCTTAGTTTCTTTTTCTCCCAATTGAGAGTGCCTGATTTGTGAGTTTGTGCTGCTCATCACTGCAACCACCTAAATACAGACGACATTTTCCCCCAAAGTAACCTGCAGTGCAGTGTGCATAATAGCAATGTTGTCACATGACTTATTTGCTAATCACAGGTTCCACATTCACAATGACCACTGTTCACTTTCCCCTTACTCATTGAAATGTTATCCATTCCAACTGAATGTGAACCGTAATATAAGTCATTCAGGTTATTCAGCTGATTCCTGGGGTTCAAATGCTGTGCCCCCACCTGGGATTTAGACTGGCATTTACCGAGATCTCTACACCTCAGTGTGTAATTCAGTCCTGCATTCTTCTTAAAGTCCCCAGAATCAGAACTGTTTTTGGTGAAAAGGCTTTTGATTACTTTGCACCCTGGTCTTGGAACAATCTCCAGTCAAAGCTCCAGCTTCACCACTTTGTTCCTCTAAGTCATTTTAAACAAAATATTCGCAGTCTTAATGCAAGATGTGTGGTCCTGTTTCTGATCTAGATGTGTGACTTTGACTTTTTTTTTTTATTGTACCTATTTTTTTACTACTTTGAATCCTACTGTATTGTATGTTTTACGTGTTTGCTGTGTAACCTCTGCTGCCATTTCTTGGCCAGGTCTCCATTGGAAAAGAGATTTTGAATCTCAATGGGACTTCCTGGTAAAATAAAGGCTAAAAAAATAAAAAATAAAGTAATCTGTGAGGGGTGCGCCTCGGTGTGTAATCTGTGAGGGGTGCGCCTGGGTGTGTAATCTGTGAGGGGTGCGGCTCAGCGTGTAATCTGTGAGGGGTGCGCCTGGGCGTGTAATCTGTGAGGGGTGCGCCTGGGCGTGTAATCTGTGAGGGGTGCGCCTGGGCGTGTAATCTGTGAGGGGTGCGCCTGGGCGTGTAATCTGTGAGGGGTGCGCCTGGGCGTGTAATCTGTGAGGGGTGCGCCTGGGCGTGTAATCTGTGAGGGGTGCGGCTCGGTGTGTAATCTGTGAGGGGTGCGCCTCAGTGTGCACACAGGTGAAGCAGTACCTGGGGGTGGAGGTTTTGGGCAGGGTGCTGTTCTTGCTCCTTGGGGCGGGCTGGGGGGGCTGCAGGGGGGTAGGCTGGGGCCAGGAGGGGCCCGGTTTGGACACCACCTGGGTAACTCGGGAGGGGAGACTGCCGGACCTGCTCCTCATCTGAGCCACTTCTGATGGAGTTTAAGAACCAAGACAAAAAAACGTCCTAATTTGCACATGGAGGAAAGGCAGGCTTCTCGGCCGTTATGAATGTTTGGGTGGAAAGAGAAGAGGGCTCCCCCCTATCGCGGGGCGTTCGCGCAGCGCCGGCCGATTGGCTGCGTGGCCCGGCGAGGGGGCGGGTCGGAGGTACCGTCTGGGGGGCGTTTGGGTCGGCCTGGCTGCTCTGGCGCCGAGCTGCTCTCCGCGTCTCGCTCTCTGGCCCTCAGCGTGAGGCTGTGGGACAGGTCCTCCCGAACGCGCCGGTAATCCGGGAACATCTTCGCCCTCCTCTCTCTCTCCGAGCGCACTTTGGCCATCACGCTGCCGTGCTCGTCCTTGGAGAGACGGCTCACTCCCTGCACAACGCAAATGACACAATATTTACTCCAACCATCCTTTTAACTGCTGACAGAAAAAAGGGTCAAGATAAACACAAGAACAATCCGGAGATTTTACATTTTAAATAAATATTTGAAGTATTCTTTCCCCTTTGAGCCGAGCGGCTCTTACCTCTTTGACGCCGAGAGACTCCAGCTTCTCTGCGAGAGCCTGCTCCAGCGCCAAGCGCAGTTCCCTCTTCAGATTTGGGTTTTTCTTTAAGGCACTTATAGGGGGCTGCTTCTTCACTTCGGTCTTCTTTTCCGAAATGCTGGAGGAGTCTGCAGAAATATGGGCCCAATCACAAACTCTCTCAGAATCCAACACAAAGCCTTAAAGACAAAGGTTTATATCTAGAGGGAGGGAGATTAGAGTGTAGTGTAACTGGTATGGGGGCAATAAGCTGCAACCTTTCCCTACACTATTGTAGATCCATATCTGTGTACGAGACATAAAAGCCTACAGTAATACGAACAGAAAAAAGAGACGACTATCATGAGAACTTCAATCTGAGGAGAATGGAACTGACATGGTCTGAAAGTATAATATGCACAGCTCAGTATTATCATTAATTTCTTATGAATGATGATATTGGTTATGCCCTTTTTTACGGTACAACAGCAGTGCCCAAACCTGGGGATTTAAACCTGCGACCTCCTGGTTGAAAGTCGAGTGCCTTTACGGTACACTGCCGCCCGAGAGTTTACACTGTACAGACTGAGACAGCCATGCAGACAGCATGCAACCCATCAGGCCCTGTTACCTTTCTCCTCCTCAGACAGCTCCGTAATGGGCTCCAGCTTACGGACTGACATAGGCTGCTCTATTTGTACTGCACACACAGGTCAAACACATGGAAACTGGGGTTAGGGGGGGAGGGGCCAAAGAGCCGGGGGTTTGAGTGGCACGCACATTACGCACATGGCGGAGGCCAATACCGGCTTTACAATGGCCCGCATGCAGCAACCGCATGCGACTTTACAGTAAATATGCAACTGCATGGCAACTATGCAATCTCCTCAATACTGTTCACGCTAACACAGGCGCGCTACCAGAGGCTTGCAATATCTAATAGGCCTTTCTTAAGAAAGAAGCAGTGTAGCTTACAAACTGGGCACATTGGCCAATTTAATAGGCCAATAAGTCTTTTGGCTGCTAGCAATTAGAACAGACACGCATAAGTAATGGTAACAACAGATGCATTTTCTCACATTAAGAATGTCGATTAACAAGCTATGCAGCCTCACGCGGTGAAATTCTCTTTTTAGCTTTTTTAAAAACGGTAAAGCGCTGTGCCTTCATTGACAAGGCGAGGGGAATGCAACTTACCCGTGACTGGTGGCTTTGGTTTAGGCTCTGGAGCTGTAGCAATGACTAAAACAGCAGAACAGAAAAAGGAGAATGTATTAGAGTGCGTTCCATTTTGGAACGGGTTGACCCATGAAATGATCACACCCAAAGCAAACCTGCGTGAGTGCGAAACACAACCGCAGTGCGGGAGAGCTACTCACACACCTGTAGGCTCAGCAACTCTCACCGGTGGATTTGAGGTAAGGCGCCTCATCTAAAAGACAAACAACAAGAACAAAAAAAGATTAAATAGCCAATTGAAAACAAACAAAAAACAATGGCTCTATTCATTTATACTTTGTTATTATTTATTTAGATATTCCAGGGTGTGAAATTAACCCACCACCAGCCAAATGCTGGTACTATTTTGATTGTAGCAGCCACTTTGGCAGGTAACCAACCAGGTTGTGCTGTATTGTATAAGGTAATGTGGCTGGTAAAATGTTGAAAATGGCTGGTGATTTTTAGAATACACAATCTGGCCAGTGGGTGAAAAAGTTAATTTCATGCCATGGATATGCCCTTTGACCTTTCTCTATTCACATTCGGGACATGAAACAGGCGCACTTGCTCATCTGGATTTCCTCAGGATTGTAAAGATGATGGACAACATGAGAACACAACCAACTTTCCAATTGTAGTTGGATGCACAGTACAAAATTGAACACTAATCAGCCCATCTGCCGGACTTTAAAGGGTTAGTTCGGAATTTTGGACATAATGTCTCATTTACGACTTAGCCATGATGTTGTTGATTGATGGAGACCATTTTCAGCTGATTCCCTTTACTAAAATTGACCACAGAATGTTACTTCAGCCTGCAAGGCGACATGAGGAGACGAACGCACTGAATGCTTGGTCCATGCTGAATTTCATTAGAATAGACTGTGCTTTATCCCCAGAAGGGAAATTCATGATATGGAGGCGATTCTTTGGCTCTTATCAGCATTAAACACACAGTGCGTGTGGCGCGCGAGGCCCGCGGCCCATACAGGATTTCCTGAATGAGGCCCTTCCTGTCGCTCCGGACGTGCTGACCTGCTCCCTCTGAGAGGAGATCAGCTCCCTCTGCTCCTGCAGCTTCCAGTTCAACTCCTCCAAGCGCCTCCTGCTGGCCTCCTGCTCCTCCGTCACGCCCTGCAGCCGGCCCAGGTCCCCCTGGATCTGTGGAGCCAGACAAACCAGCAGCAGAGACAGTATGATCCAACCATACTTCACCAAGTGCCGGCCATTTTAGCTATGACTTTGCCAGTACAGCCATTTTAATGGTGCCGTTGCTTTTTGAGTGCCTTAACCAGTTGTTTCCAAACCTCTCCTCAGGTACCCCCAGCCAAATCTAGGTATTTTATGTTCCACGTCAAGCACACCTGATACAACCCTTGATTAGTTGCATCAGGTGCGCTTGAGATGGAACACATCTCAAGTGGCTACCCCCCCCCCCCCCCCCCGTCAAGTATCGCGGCTGCCCCCACGATCATGCCATCTCACCACCTCACCTGCAAAGACAACCTGGGACAACACTGTTCTACTTGATTTCTTTCTGTTCTGGTTTGAATCCAAACCAGTCCGTATTCAATGGCTTTAGATTCTATTTTATTTATTGTGTCCCGGGTCAAATGAGGCTTAGTAGACTTCTCAACATGTCCACATTAGCACTCGTGTTTGAATTATTACTCAGCCTTGATAGACTTTTACCTCTCTGGCATTTACCTAACTGCTCTAAACCTGGTTTACTTGACTGACTTTGACCTGATGTCTACCTGAATGATGTTTACCAAACTGATGTTTACCTGACTTCTCTCCCTCTCGTGCTCTTCCTGGGATTTCTGTAACCGTGACGCCCACTTCTCGTCCTGCAGAACAAGCAGCAGATGGCGTTAAAAAAGCAGACCGCGCCTCTGAAACGCGTCCGCTTTCTGATTGGAGGTGGAGGATGAGGCCACGCCGGCACCTGTTTCTTAAGCAGCTGCTGGAGCTTGCGCACGTCGTCGCGGTGCCTGTCCTTGCTGCTGACCTGCTGCTTCTCCTCATGCAGTGACCTCATCTTACGGCCGCTCTCCTCCAGCTCCGAGAGGTGCTGTGGTAAAACAGTGTGACCAGTCAATTGAGGAAATCAGGACACTTTGCCACAGATTCTACAGAGTTCTGTGTTCATTTCATTCATTTTTTAATTTGGCACCCAACACGAGGCTGTACATATCCAAATCCCACCCTAAATTGGAACGGCCAATTATCTGCAACGGCAGCAGCCGCGTTCATGCGGGAACTCCACTGCCGACTGGCGGAGTGTAAACATCCGCGGTTCTCCTCCCAAACACATGGTGTCGCCAGCCTGCTTCTTTTCACATCGCACAATACTGCTAAGCTCAAACAGAGCCAAGTCGGAGGAAGAAGACCTTTCGTGCATTTCTGGGGCACCCGATCAACCAACGGGGGGTCGCTAAATAGCAATGAAACGCAGACCCCTAACCAACAGAACCCTCCCATACCCTCAAATCGCCAACTGCGCATCGCTCTATGGAGCTACCAGCCACAGTCGGCACTGGCACGGTTCGGACTCAATCCGAGACCGTGGGGCACATCCATAGACCGCAGTGCAGTGCTTAAACTGAATGAGCCACCCAGCAGATAGTCAGCTCTGTATTTTAACACCGACAGTTCTGCCTTCCTATGGATTAAACCTCATAATCCCAATAAGGCGGATCTTATAAAAATGAATTAAGTGTGACCAAGTACAACACTGTGGCATTGGATGTTCAGTTAATAACCAGAACCTTCTTTTGGGAGGACAGAAGGAATGTAGGCACCAAGTGTGTCTAAGGTCTCTGTGGCTGTATACCCAGAGTGATCAGTGCTGTTCAGTCCTCACATTGACTTGCGATTTATACTGCTGCAGCTCCATCTTCAGGTCCTTTGATTCCCTCAGGAACATCTCCCTCATCTCCTCCATCTGACGGCTCAGTCGCTCCCTTTCTTCCTCTTTCCATCTCTCCAGGTGCTTCAGCATGTCCTCCTCCTTGGACTGCTGTTCCTGTTCCTGAGGCAGCGTTACTGTTAGTCACAATGGACAGCCAGTGGCCAATCCCAACAAAAACAAAATGGCTGGCCGCCGTAAAAGCGCAGACTTCCAGTCTGTGCAGTTGCACACAGAGGATCGAGGGTTCGCACCCCCGGTCCTGCCAGATCCGAGTATGGCCGGTGGTGTCTTGAGGGAGTGGCAACTGGCGGCCACTCCCGGGGTGGGGGGGGGGGGGGACTCGGCGAGAATTGTCGCGCACATAGCGAGTCACGCCCTGAAGAGGACGTGGCGCCCTCCTTCCTACTACCAGCTGACGGGGTTGTGTAGTGGCAATTCTCTAGCGGTTGCTATACGGGGGGAATTGAATAACATAGGGTTCAATTGGCTACCAAATTCGGAGAAAAAGGGAAAATTTAAAAATAAATGGCTGATTAATATCAGCTGAGCAGATCTCAGTAAAGGCTCATCTTTACAGCGTACAAACAGTAAAGTACATATATCAGTCATACTCTACAAAAGGGAAAAAACAAAACAAAGGAATGTCTATAACTGCAGATTTCTAAGTGCTTAATGTGTAACGTCTTGTGATAGAAGTATTTAATGCAGCATAATGTAGTGAGATGTAGTGTGGTGACACTTAATACAATATAGTGTTATGTAATATAGTAGGATCATCTAGGATGTGAGATATGTAGTGTAATGGAGTGTGAGGTAATGCAGTAGGATGTGAAATGTGTGATGTGATGCGGTGTAATGTAGTGTACGACGCGGGGTGACACAGTTACCCGGGATGCCTTCAGCATGTGGGCCTGCTGTTGGGTCTCCAGCTGGGACCGGGTCGCATTTAACTGCTCCTTCAGCTTATTTATCTCCTCCTGCAGTTTCACTGCCTGCACCTTCCTCTGCTTCTCAGACATTAGCCCTGAGCACACAGACAAACACTTCACCATACAACCGCACACCATACTGTACTACCACCACATTTCAAATAAGAAGTACCGCTCTTTAAGCAGGAGTGACACAGCACCATTACATATTCATACAAAACATTACACTTGACCTTCCAATCAATACATGGTTTTGGAAACTGATTTCTAAAAGTCCGAAATAGCGAGATAAGCCATAAGAACATGTGACACAAGAGGAACTAACTGATTTTCTAAATTCCAGTTTACCGAGCCTAGTTTTATTTGCTCAGGTTCCCGGGTGTTTTGCACTCACTGATGTCGTACTCATCGGGGTGACGACGCTGCATGTGGCTCTGCAGAAAGGAGCTGTTCATGAAGGCCTTGTCGCAGCACTGGCACTGAAATGCACAATATTGCTGCCATTCAGACTTATTTTAAAAGCAGACTCCTTCAGACTCACAAAACGCACAGTTGCGTATTGGGACAGTTGTGTCAAATTGGTTGTTTTTTTCCTCTGTACTAATCACATTTGACTGGGCCACGTCAAACACTCCCACGTTTTCATTCTGACAAGTTCTTCTTGGCTGTATGTTTTGGGTTGTTATCTTGCTGCATTATAAACTTCCGTCCAATGGGTTTGATACCATTTCTCTCAATATTGGTGGTTACAATCTGCACACTTCAGCAGTCATTCAGCTGTAAACTTTCATTGAATGGCATTGTTGTAATATAGTTCAATGTCTATTTAAAAAAAAAAAAAAAACATGAAAAAAAACTACATGAATGCAGACATTGTATATAGCCTCATACTCAGTGTTTGATTTAAAAATACAAATTTGATTAGTAAAGAGGAAAATCAACAAATATGACTGTCCCGATACTTTTGCCTTTAACTGAATATTTTACATACTACACCAACATGCACCTGAACATTTCATGGATCAATTCAGGTTAAGACTCTTTATCAGTGGTATATTTGTTGATCCCTCCATCTGCTCTGTATATTTCAAAAATAAATAATTATTTGCAAGTAAACACACAAAAGATTTTGAGAGAGAAAGTAAGGTATCACAACAATAAGTACGTGCAAATTATGCTTAGCTGTGGTTTATTGGAATCAGACTGAGCCAAGATAGCCCTTATTGGGAATTGAGGCTGAAAAAAGGAAAAAAAATCTATTTTAAGAGGGTCTTGGTGCCAGACAGCATCCCCACCCACTCCCCTTCATCAACAGCCAATCAGAGCTCACGTCGCTCAGGTCAGTCAGCTGTGGGAGATGGAGCACTGGGGGTTTCCAGGGAGACCCGCTTGCGCTGCCGATTTTGTGTCATGGTAGTGACACAGCAGCTTACGCACACAGGTGCAAGTGGATCGCGCGGTGAATTTCCCGCCGCCAATTCCACCTGTCTTTACGCCTTCGTTCAAATTTAACGCTGTTGCCAATGGCGCCACGTCGCAGGCCGCGCCTTCAGGCTCCTTTTAGCGCAACCGCGCCTTCAGGCTCCTTTTAGCGCAACCGCTGGATGAGACAAGGCGTCCCTTTGAAAGCGCTGATTACGTTTGGCTGCGGCAATTGCCTGAAATAACTTTGCATCGGATACATTTTTCCAGAACAAAATTAAAATCATCTGTGAAATTGAATTAACTGGTCCAGGGGGTATGGGCAATAAGAAAATCTTTGCTTGTTGCGAGCGAGGAAGAAACGCAGGCAAACAAACAATGGGCCTATTCACGGCATCGGAGCATATTTACAGCTGTGCGGTGTGATGGACGGGCCAGCTACTCAATTCTATTTACAGTGAAGTGGAAGTAAGAGAGCAAATGCAACCGGCTACGTCTCTGAGCTGCACTGTCATTTACAGACCACTGCCCTGTGGCTGCTTACTCCACAGCTGTCATTTCCTTTGGCTGTGTGTAATATGAGCCAGCGTACACCGTGGAGCTGAGCTCACGGCCAGCAGCAGTGTACGATCCCGTCCTCTTGGCTGTATGACTTTCTATTAATTATTGAGCTGCCCTGGGCAAATGTCATCAAACTCCCTTGGTTAGCCACACTGCTGAGCCCTCACCTAGCAACTGTGCTCTGACACATCAGCCCTCGGGTGTTACCTTGGCGACGGCCAGCGCAAGTCACCAGTCCCCGCGAAGCAGCGGAGAAAATAAACATGCGTCCGGCGCGGAACACACCCACCGGAGCATCACGAGGCGTAGAAACAGACAGTAAGCACACTGGCCAGGGCGGAGTAACGCGCAGACTGGCGGCCAGATTACGGGGACGCAAATAAGGGGGATTTTCTGACATCTTGAGTCACCGCGCTGGCTGGCCTTTTGTAAGGGGATTAAGAAACTCTTTGTCACCAGCTGACACCATCTGCTCTGCTACAAATCCTGTTTATCACGTCCTCAAATAAGGCCAATAATGACCTGCCGGCAATAAACGGTAAATGGGGGGGTGGGATAGCGGGCGCTGCGTCTCTGGGTCTGTGGGAGATTGAGAGCCACCATTTCCTGATTCGCTTCCCCTCGCGGGGTTCCGCTTGAAGCCAAGGCGTCATCTCCCTCGCCTCGTGACGAGTGAACAAACAGCTCCGTGAACAGAAACATAGCCCCTCACCGACACTGGGAACAATGGCGGAGGGGGAACCACAACTGGGGGGGGGGGGGGGGGGGGGGGTCGGGGGTAGATTTGCGGGGGGGTGGGGTGCAAAACAAAGCAAATGGCAATACAGCTGCCAAAGCTGCCAACCTTTGCACTGCATTACGTTCATTTAGGGAGCTCCCTCATCCAGAATCGACACAAAACACAAAGCGTGTTCAAATCACCAGTGTACAGACACACCAGTGTACAGAGACCGGGGCTATCTATTCATGCACTGTAGCCTTTTATCTGTTTTTATCTTATTTCCTTTTATATTATATATTTAAATGTTCTATTGTCTTTTATGTCTATTTTTCTTTTATTGCTTTTGTTCTGTATTTTGTTTTATTGTTGTGAAGCACTTTGGGCTGCATTTCATGTATGAAAGGTGCTATACAAATAAAGTTTATTATTATTATTATTATTATTATTATTATTAATTAGAACAATACGAGCTGCAGAGCTACAGAATAGAATGATTTGTGCTTTTTGGAAGAGGTAAACGGCATAACGCAAAGCACTAGGACCGGTGAAGGCGTTTACCTTGTGGTAGCTGCCCATGCCGGCGTTAATCATGGACTGCTGGGAGACGATGATCTTCTTCCTCTGCTTCAGCTCCTCCCTCAGACCCTTGCTGTTCTGCGCCTGCTTCTGAAGCTGTGTGTCGAGCTGCTCCTTCTCCAGGGTGGCGGCCTGCAGCTTCTCCTCGGCAGCCTGCAGGCTCTGGGTCAGGAAGTCCTGGGAGTGCAGGAGGTACTCGACGGTGAGCTGAGCCAGGCGGAACAGCTTGAGGAGCACAGGGTCCACGGGATTCTGGCAGTAGGGGCACCTCTCCTGCTCCACGGTGCAGAAGGTCACCCCCATCACATGCTCCTGCAGGGTGTGGAAGTCCAACTCGCTGGCCACCCGGTCCACGTCCACGGCGCTGATCCGGCGCCAGTCCACGCTGTCGCGTCGCCGCCGGAACTTGAAGACAGGCACGGAGGGCGCCCCCAACATGGCCGACGCTCCGGGGGGCGGTCCGCTGCTGGAAGAACGCTGGCTCTGGGGGGAGTTCAGCAGCGAGGGGATCCCTGCCGATGACTGCCCCCCAGGAGGTTCCGACTGGTAGGGGTAATACACGCTGTTGTGAAATGGCTGAAACGAGAATATTTACCCAGTTGAAAATGCATGCTGCAGCATGTTTCAAACAAAGAAAGAGACCATGTTTTAAGCTGTGCTTAAATTCCAATGAAAGAAATTTAAAAATTAGCCACAATAGAACGTGTAGCTAGCAAAACCATCAGGCCGTGTAAAACAGACACAGAGAAAAACACAGGAAACAGTGGAATGCGTGTGTCGGCGAATAAGACAATGGTAGGAGAAGAAGAAGAAAAAAAACTGTGACGAGCCCAGCGGTGAATACTCGATTTTGTGTCACCGACAGCATGTCCCCTGTGCAGATGTTGCGTTTTGTGCTCACCATCTCCCGACCATCGCCGTCTCTGACGCCGGAGAGCGATCCGTCCTCCGGTGCCTCCCCCCTTCAGTTCTGCGCGAGAACACCGATCAATGCGTCCTCACAGTCTCCATGGAAACCCATTTGCGTCCCAGTTCAGAAATGTGCACAGTCGGGGACTATTTGTAATACAAGATTGACGTTAGCGAGTCAACAATCTGTCAGGTCACCTTGAATATGTCTACAAAAACGAATAACATTAAGCTACGTTTCCTGAATGTTACTGAAACATGTAACATGGTCAGAGTGTAGCATTAACTAAATGGTCTCGTTTACCACAAATTCACACGTGGCTAGACTAGCGTTATGATAAAAGAGCAGCCAAAAAGCAACCAATAAATCTGATTTAAACTAGCCAATAAGCATCCATTGTAACGTAACTAAGAATAGTGGGCTGCACAATGCTAAGTGGCTTACAAAAACAAAACACTAGCAAGTAACGTGTTAGTTAAGTACAAAACCTCTAACTTAGCTAAACGAAAAATTTTTTTATTTTTATTGAAAGCAGAATAAAATCATATGAGACTTTTAATCCGCTAGGCAAAGACGCAAACATATCTTAAACACTGCTGCATGCAATATGTCACCCCACTGGATAGCTAACGTTAACCTTCATTGATTTAGCTTAACGTTAGTTAGCTAAAAATCAACCCTTCATGTTCAACAAACCAGTAGCGAACGAGGCCCCGTAGGCTAACGTTGGCTAAAGTTAGTTAGCTAGCTAAATAAAGTTACCGTTAACGTTAGCTACCGTTCCTTCTCAAAGACAGTCCGGTCATGCTGGGACAGGCTCTTAAATTGAACAAAGAAGGAACGCATACCGATGATCACATTTAACAGTGTGCTTTCTTGTCCAAAACTAAACTACAATGAAAATTTTTCTGGCAACAAATGCACACAATGTAGTGGTGGGGTAACTTACTGCAATATTCTGAAGACTTGATAACCTACAGTCAACTATTTGGCTAGCCTGCTAATATTTACTTCGCTAGCTAGTTACAAAGTAACGGAGTACACATTGCTAAAGTTACCTAGCCAAATAGCGAATTTCCTCGTTATAAAACGGTAATGAAATGATTACGTTTTCGTTAGGAAAATAGCGGTAGCTAATTAGTTACAAAGTGTCCGAACTTACCCTAGATATGTAGCTATGATGCTTAGCTTTCCAAAGAAAGGAAACGTTGAGTTTCATATAAAAACAAAAATGGTTTTGAGCACACAACCCTGGAAAAGTGTTCTTGTTGCGGATGGCAGTGACGTTGTTAGCTGGGGCTACATTCCTAAAGCTTCTCTTCACAGCCTCCCTCCATCTCCTCCCTAAGATCTCCTCTGGGGTGCGGGAGCCGGGAGGGGGAAGGGAAGGGAATTCAAGCTGTGCAAGGCCACACATTTTGGGGGCCGGGGGGTAGTAAAGGGGACCCGAACACACAATTAGGTTTTTGAAAGTAACTTTCTGTACTGAGTCTTGCAGTTGGAACAGCGTTAGCCAACGTCGGTTAAGTTACCAAACTAACCCCTTTCACTAACGATTTAACTTTTACATTGAACAACTTTTTTTTCTCTTCATTTTCACGTCACCACTAGTTTAGCCTTTGAACAGTTTCAGAAAATAGCCTACTGTGTAGCAGTTATTTAAAAAATGCAATAGCCTATACTCGCGGAAACGGTTAACATTAAAGTAAAAAGTTCTAACTAGTGTAGGCTATATGTTGGTTAGTTTGATTGAATGTCACCATACACCACGGCAAGTCGCAGACCACCCGAGTTTGTGGTATGAAACTGCTCGCTACAGTACCTAGCCTAGGCTACTTGTCTATGCCTGCCTAAAAACTGCACAAAAAGACTAGTTTTTCGCTTTTTGCACCTTGAGAAAATTAAATAGGCCTGTTACGCTATTTGTCTTCCGGATTGTAGCACACAATTTAGAAACTTACATGGACAAATAGTCATTTTGGTAAAAATTTAAAGATGTTAACTCTTTAACCTGACACAGCCAAACTGAATAATACAAATAGCCTATAATTTGCCGTTTAGTTCCGTTAATTTTGCTTCTGAAGTAGGCCTAGCCTATTTTCATTATTTTATGTTCATTGTCATGTTTTTAATGGGCTATGATACACCTTTTTAATTGTTAAAAACTGTTAAATAATTAGGCTACTCTTCTATGTAAATATTTGTCTTGAAATATTAACATTTAACACCTTTTTATGATTGACTGTAAAATGTATAGTTTGTGGTGAAATATGCATATTGTGCGTGCCTATGGGTGTATTCATGCAGCAATAGCCTATCAACTGCCCGAGAATGGGACAATAAATATTTATTTACCGATTGCCTCTTTACTTTATGAATTTACTTTGTATTGTGTCTTCTGTGAGCATTAGGCTAATTACTTAATTTTTCCTTATTGGCTTCTTCACATTTCTCCCAAATGGATTGCAAATATTTTCGCTATTTCTTGCAATTGCAGGCCTGCTTGAAGTACTATTTTGACAGGATTGTGGAAAATGTAAAATATGGCATTAGGATAATCCTAATTCGTTTATATTTTCCGACTCACATCCACTACTACCCGACAAATAGTTCTACAAATTGGATATCAAAGTTTAAATCTGTCAAAATCCGCTGAGAATTAAACTAGTTTTTCAGTATTTGGTGCCCTCTAGTGGTTAATAACTAATAGTGCATTCCAACTATTCAACCCAAACTCCTTCCGTCTTCTCCATAACCATCTTATTTTCCATTTCATCACAGTGGAACAATTTATCATGCTGTTGTAATGGGTCCTTTTTTGCTTTCTGTGATTATCACATATCTGGATTAGCATAATTATTTCATTAGTTTCTACCACAATTATCTAGTTCTGTTGGTGTCTTTCAAACATGATCTTAGAATACATTAATCTTTGATATCATAATGCAGATTTGATTGGGCTGGAGTGCATTTAATGGTTTTTGTATTTTTGTCTATAACTACTTTCTCATTATCACTTTTAAAACTTGCTGAATTGTGATATGTCTGCTGTAAACTATACTTCTTCAGAAATGCTGTCATCTACTGTCACCATGACTGAAATCAGTTTTATGTGGCAATAGACCAGGCTCTACACCCAAAACGATACATGAGTGGGAATAATATACATTATTTGGCTTTAATGTCTGCAGCTGAGCAATCAAAATGGTGGTGACAGTCAGTGGGGGTGATACGAGGAAAGTGCCTGTCAGTAAAGCTGTGACACGGGGGTGACTCATGTAAAAGTGGGAAAAGAGGAAAATATTTGGATTCCCAAGGACCAATGCTGTCTAATCACACCACAATAATATACTTTTAGATTTATAACATCCTGAAACATAAAATCATAAAACTAGGAGAGACTTTAATATTTCCCAAGGCTGCTAACTTCAGCACTCCACAACTGAATTGTAATTAGAGGCAGACACACCCAGGGTCAGATGTAAGGCACAGTACAGATCAATACAAGTAAAGTTTGTAATCAGATTGATTAAGTTAGACTGACACGTGTCTCCATTTTTATGGGGCATCAATGTAATTGGGGTCATCAGGTTTGATAAGCATGAGACAAATTAATCTACAAGAATCTACAAACCCAAATTCCAAAAAAGTTGGGACAGTATGTAAAATGCACATAAAAGCAGAAAGCAGTGATTTGTAAATTCTCTTTTACATACGTACATTTAATTGAAAACAGTACAAATAAATGATATTTAATGTTTTACACATATTTAATATCTGGCAGCAGAGTGATGGTTTGAGGCTCTTTGATACCACAGACCCTTGATGACTTACAGTCATTTAGTCAACCATGGGTTCTATAATATTCCCATGTAATTTACAGCTTAATCTAGTCCCACCCCCCAATTCCCATAGAGATCCATTCAAAGGAGTACCTGAAAATAATAATTGATATCCTTTTATACCCAGTCATGATAGCATCACCTGTTTACCTGTGGAATGTTCCAAACAGGTGTTTTTTGAACTTCCCAGTCTTCTTTTTGCCTCTGTCCCGACTTTTTTGGAACGTGTTGCAGGCATCAAATTCGGAATTAGCATATATTTACAAAAATCAATAAAGTTGATAAGGTAAAACAGTAAATAACTTTTATTTGTACTGTTTTCAATTTAAATATATGTAAAAGAGAATTTACAAATCACTGCTTTCTGCTTTTATGTGCATTTTACATACTGTCCCAACTTTTTTGGAATTGGGGTTTGTACTTTTTTTTTTCGGGATGGGGTTGGAGCGTGGAGATGTAGTTTATTACTAATAATATGATCATTTAAAAAACACTGAAAACTACTTTTACGAACTACAAATGAACACAAACGGCAGTGACTTTAAAGTGGAAGTCTTTTTGGGGTGGGAAGGACTTATAAAACACGCTCTTTCACACAGAACAACGTCTGGGCCTCTTGCCAGCTGGCCGTCTGATCTGGCTTATCTAAGCCTGTCTGGAGAGGAAGATGCACACGCTGCATTCCCCAGAAATGCATTCAGGCCCGTGGACCCTTTCACCCTGCCGCTCTTTTGTCCATCCTGTGTGCCCCCCCCCGCCCCTCACCCCCTCACCCCCTCACCCCCTCACCCCCTCACCCAGACAGCCCTGGAACGCACCATTGATTCAAACGCTAAACTGTATGTTTCTCCTCAGAACCATGGCTGCGCATCCCTGAACTTTGCCAAAAGACCCGCACATGTTCACCACAATGCCAGATCAATCTCCCAGAAACATAACAGGTGGAGTTACCTTCATTGCGTATTAATTACAGCTGTAGGTAACAGTTTGAAAACTACAGGTGAAGGCAACAATGCATTTATCGTCATGCAATGGTAACAGCTTTTTACATTACAAATGAAGATAACTATGTATTTATTGCAGGTGATAATCATATTCCTTACAGGTGATGCTAACAGCATATTAATTACAGGCGGTGGTAACAGTGTCTTTGTTACAGGTGATGGTAACAGTGTAGTGTTTTCTTGGTGAAGATAAAACTCACACGTGTAGCTCAGGCCGACTGCAGGGACTCATTTGATCAGAGTGGTTGCTATTGAACAGTGGGACGTAGCCTGGCCGACTGAACCCCTCTCCCTGCATGATGCCGCAGGGCTCCTGACCAATTGGCACTGGCGTAGTCGGGATCCAGTTCTGGACTCAGCGTGTCACGGCCCAGGGTGCCGACGCTTTAAGAGGATGTGCTGCCCGAGAACGCCTCTCGCTTTCTTGATCCCTCATAACAACCAAATACCATTCATTTAATATTCTCCATATTCTGAAGCTACGAGCCGCCTTAGCATAATGCAGCGATGTTCTAGCACTGGCGGGAGGCCCCTGCACACCCTGCATTATGTCAGAAAGCACACTGATTGTGCGTTCATCTCCCAGCTGGCTCCGAGGTAGTGAAACACGGCACTGATGTATTCCTGAGCTCATTCGCACCAATCCCACAGTCGCAGGACAAGTGTTAACGCACCTGGAATGCCTCATGCTTCAAACATTAAAAATACAACCCGAAACCACACACAAATACGGCCACACATAAACGAACGCACGTGCACATACAAATACTCCCACGCACATGCACACAA
Organism: Synaphobranchus kaupii; assembly: GCA_029718625.1. Classification (NCBI taxonomy): domain Eukaryota; kingdom Metazoa; phylum Chordata; class Actinopteri; order Anguilliformes; family Synaphobranchidae; genus Synaphobranchus; species Synaphobranchus kaupii. The sequence goes on along the minus strand of CM056384.1, from coordinate 36,691,459 downwards.
CGTACACACACACACACACACACACACACACACACACACACACACACACACATAAATAAATAAATAAACCAAAGCACACCCTCCCACACACATTAAAAAATCAACACACACACACACACACACACACACACAAATACACACACCCAGTGTACGTTTCAACTTCAATTGTCACCTCACCAGAGGGAATCAACCCAAGTACGTACGCCAACGAGGTAAGCAGCGCTTCAACATAGAGTGTGATGGAACATGTAGTGTTTCATCAAAGATCAATAGGAAAATATATAAAACATGGTGGTGGGCACAGGGCACACATAAAAATAGTGTAACGTGTAGAGAAAATAATATGTGTGGGGAAGAGTAATATACATATTATCAACACAAAGCCCGACATTCTAGCAAAGCCCTTCTTTCTCAAGGGAGTACTGGCGCCATTCCTGACGCTGAATTATAAACACGAGCAAAAACCTTGCTGGTAATCATTTATCCTCACCTAATTATTGACAATGCAATGTGACCAGCCAGGCATGCAACTAATTTACCTGACATCTCCAAATTCTGGCCTGTATCCTTTTACCATCATGTGTTTTTTGTGACGATGTGTGTTTTTATTTTTTGTCGTATAATTGCAGTGAAAATCGTGTGAGTAGGTATGTATGTAATCTACAGGGATGTCATCATTTGTCCTTTGTGTTATTTGTCCCGATTAGATTCCACAGGGGGAGAAGCACAATGGTTGCAAATGAATGTGTTTCAGAGAGAAATGCAGGAGTAGAACTGACACAACAGAATATATTTGGATATTTCAAGGCCTTAGCGTTAGAGGGTTCTATTGGCAGATTGCATAGTTCTGAGACATCAGGCATTATGACTTTAAAGTCCTATAGCATAGAATTGTACTGTACTACCTCTATGCTAGTTTGAAACACTTGAAAAAACAATTTCAGGTGTTTAATCTGAAAAGACAAAACAAAGCAGCATTCCTGTGTTAAGAACACTTTTTTTTTTTTTACAAAAATGTCAGAACCCTATAAGTCTAAGCTCTCGATTTATTAAGTTCTTTAATAAACGGCACCAATCAGCAAGACGTCAATCAACCGCTGGCCACCCCCACCACAGCGTGGGGGAAACCCTTGGCAGTGCCTTCCTGTCTGTGGCCCCTGGCCAAGGCCGCAGCACTCTGATACACTCTACACCAACAGAGGCGGTAATAATGCCACATGTGATCAAAATCTGTTCAGTCCTAACAGCCATGCTGCTCTCCCCCTGTTACACTTCACTGTGCTGAACGCACCGTAAACTATCAGCAGGAAAATAGCCCAGGGCCTGAAGATTAGTCACACCCAGGTGTGCAGGCGGGAGAAAACTGGGAGCTCGGCTGGTGGTCTCAACAGAGTAACAGAGAGCACTGCAGCAAAAGGGTGGGCCTACAAATCTGATAAAAATACACTTTAAAAGAAGTTTTTAGTAATGTTTTAACTTATGATATGCAGTATACTTCATGTATCCTGCCCGGCTAACAGGCTTTTTGTTGTCTCTCTGGATAAGACTATCAGCCGAATAAATAAATGACAACATTGGGACTGAGAGAGAATCCACAAAGGAATGCATTCCAGTTCATGTGCACTGTCAAAGGAAAGCACTTTAGTTTGGAAACTGGACTGTCTGAGTTTGTCAAAAGCTGCCATGACTCGATCAAAGTGGCTTTTAACCTGGCCAAGTTCTGCTCTGCTTGCAGGAAAGAGTGTTCTCGTCACCATGGCCACAGCTTTCACTCAAAGGCAGATGCCGCAACTGGACAGAGCGACACTCTGGAACAGCTCTGGGGCGGTGTGGTTAAGCTCTTTTTGTCTGACTCGTTTCTGTAATTTTACGCTCACTTCTCGGCACCTCGGCATGATTTGCAATTCTTTTCATTGACAATTCTGGCCTACTCTCCCCCGGTATGAAGTGAGGATCTCTTGAAGCCCAGGTAAAAAAGTAGTATACTTTAGTGTAATAAATATAATTTAAGTATACAAAGGTTATTACAAGTATACTTTCCCTTTTTGTACTTAATTTGAAATATGTTTAAAATGTACTTTTAAAAAGTGTAGTCTCAAACACACTGCAATACTTTTAAAGTTTGTTTCAAATGCACTGGTGACATAATGAAATTGTACTGCAAGTGTATTTAAGATACCAACAAATCATGATTTTTGTTAGTACACTTAAATATACTTAAGTACACTAAAAATGGTCCAATTTTAACATACACACTGCACAATGGTAAATTGAGAACTTTGCTTTTTGGCTCAGCTCCTTCTTCACCACCACCGTCCGATACAACGCCCGCAGTACTGCCGCCGCCGCACCTAAGCGGCGGTCAATCTCCTGTTCCCTTTTACCCCCAATCGTGAATAAGACCCAGAGATACTTGATCTCCTCCACCTGGGGCAGTTGTTCCCCCCTCACCTGAAGAGGACAGACCACCATTAGTCATAATATTCAAGCTCACCTTCATGAGTTGCTCCAGTGGTCAGAAACTGAACAACGAAGAATGAAGTTTTTTCTCTCTCCATTCACTTCCATTGCGTGGCGAAAAAGGTCTCAAAAGCACACTTTTAGCACATAAACAACGCAGATTATGCCAATATACAAAATCACGACATCCGGAACCAAATGTTTGAAACTTTGGAACCAATTTATGATTGATTTGATTTTGAAAAACTATTTTCTAAGAACAAGCAACTTGCTTGCTTCTTTGCTGTTCAGTTTGTTCGCTTCAGGAAGTGAGTGGGACCGTTACGGCGCATGAACGAAACAAGGAAGTTAATAAGCTAACGACCGGATCTTCTTCCAAACCTTCATTTGGAAAAAGTGTAAAATATTGTGAATGGAGCTTTTTATCTTTTCAAATGTTCGGTTCCGGATGTCGTGATTTTGTATATCAGCATAATCTGCGTTGTTTGCATTCGTTTATGTGCTAAAAGTGTGCATTTGAGACCTTTTTCGCCACGCAATGGAAGTGAATGGAGAGAGAAAAAACGTCATTCTTCAGTTTCTGACCACTGGAGCAACTCATGAAGGTGAGCTTGAATATTATGACTAATATCGGTGCCAGTTAGCTATACAGCATTATGTTCAAACAAAGTTCAGTGCTTTAATGTCCAATGTCAAGGTCAAATTCCTACACTGACTCTGTACATCTGGCTGACACAATCCCTTGCATTCCACACCCACCTTCATTCTTTGAGTTCATTCTGTGAGTCACTGTTTTGAGCATTTTTGATTGATGTTCCTGGTTTAAATAAAGGTAGAACACACCACAGGGGGTCTGATCTCTCAAATATTTCCATTTCAATGCCCCCTAAAATGAACACTTCTAGAAAGCTATAAAGATTTCTGAATCACCGTTGACTGCTGAGAACATCTATTTTGAAAGCAGGATTTCAAGCTCATAAAAAAAAAACTAACAAATAAGGAAAGGGTAACATAGACAGTTCTCTTTGAGACGTGGTTACAGGAAACCAGGAAACACCTTGTTTACCTGTACGTCCAAGGACATGGGTCGTACCGCCGATGGTTTAAACCTGCGGTGTTGCACTCTGATTGAAAGGAAACAACAACAAAAAACCTGTGATGCATGTGGCGCTTTTGTACTTGTGTTTTAAACCCCTGGGTTAAACATATAACCCGTTTATTTTGGACAGAATGAACGCAGGAAATAGAAACTGCCTGCAATGCACAATTTCTATTCTCTGCTGACTGCAAAGTGCTTTGAATGCTTCGATGAGAAGAACTGTATAAAGTAAAAGAAGTATAAAGCTAAAGGAGGATGACGATTTGGATTATTGTTTGGATTATTATTGTTATTATCATTATTCTGCCCTCAGACAGGATGTCCCTGACTTCACTTGCCTTCCACATCACAGTGGACTGGGGTACAGAGACCCTGAAAAACAGGAAAACGGAGGATGGGGAGACAGCAGAAAAAGAAAAGGTTATTTTCAACAGACAGAACATGGCGAAACGCATTCACTGAAGGTGGGCGGCTGACTGCTGCGTGATTTCTCAGGGGACGCTTGACAGAAAGAGTCTTGAGTCTATTTAAAACAAACCCCCCCCCCCCCCCATACCTAGAACGCCAATCAGAGATGGACTCTCATTCTGAGTGAGTTACAGGGGAATCCTTTTACACAAACAAGTTCAATGAGACCCCCTCCGCCCAAACGGGTCCATTTTGTATCAAAATCTAAATTATTCAGTCGTTGAGCTCACGATTTCCCCGCGCAGCATTCAAAAGCGTTACGCGGGGATACACAAGTTGTTCACAACACACATTTGGGATACAGCTATTTATCAATTTCTATTCAAATGGAGCAATGTGTACTCACTGAATAGGACAACCAGATTTGTCCATTTCTGCATGTAAGATGCAAACATAGATTACCGTTGAGCTCAGTGAGAACACAGCAGGTGCAAAAATAAAAACATGAGGGCTCCTGAGTAGTGTATCCAGAGGATGCATGCCTTCTTGTACTGTCATGTGCCTCTTGCTTTAGATCAAATCCTCGCAATGTAAATCAGATGTGGCACTAGCACACAAACTGGCAACCTGCAGATACTGTCTGCACCAACTGCACCATTTGCACTGTCCACCTGCCCAGCAGTAACTGCATTTCCCAACCGTGTGAAAAAGAGCAGTGCCTGGTAGGTTGGATTTCAGAGGACCTGTGTGTTGGTATGGGATTCTACCTGTAAGCCCGTCCCATCGCGGCAACATCCCATCAATTTGGGCAGAGCACAGCCTGGCGCTGTGTCTGTAGAAACGATATTACCAAGATACCAAAGGAGCACATGCCCATCATCACAATATCTCTGTCCAATCGGACTGAGCTCCTCTCTGAAACCAATATCCGGAGAAAATGTCTGATCTCTGTGCAACAAAAGGAAAGCGCTTCCGTGAGGTTTCTGTTTTCCTCTGTGTAACGACATCATCCTTAGCTCAGCATATCACAGGCTAAGCTTTCCTTAGTTCTGGCTCGAGTCTCTCATGAGCACACACCCGAGGGTGATGGCAAACAGCCAATAGCACTGCAGCTGGTGCTGTGGGTGGGCGGAGAGACTCAAGCAGTGGTCGTACTGAGCCAGTTGTCAACTTGTTGCCAATATGTTGCCACAGTTGGTTATGCTGCCGTTGGGCAGTGAAGCGGGGGCATGTGGGGACAGGCTTGCCTTTTACTTTGGCCAAAATTACTCCACTAAGAATTGGAATTACGTTAGATCGGAACAGCACTCAATCAGGAACTTAAAAATGTGTTTTGTTGCACTTGCAGAAAGGATTAGCTAGTTTTAGGGAACCAAAAAACTGTGTGAAGTGTGTAACAGGGAATGTGTAAAGGTATTCAAAAAGAGAATCCATGATAAAGGTTCAGCAGTTAAGGAAGGAGAGGGAGAGAGAGGAGAATATAAGCATTTCTGTGGACCACACACCGCTTTGCCGTGACCCTCCTACCTCCAAAAAAGACCCACACTGAGACTGGTGTTGAAGACGTCTTTTTATTGTTCAGGTGCCAAACAAAGGCGTGTCACCCTTCAGTAAGGGCGGGGAGAGTAAATGTTCACATAAAAAAATATAAAATCAACAATGAAAATGGCAACAAGGTCGGCATCTCTCCCCCCCCTCCGGACTCACTCAAGTGCAGCTCAGTGTTCAGGCCTCAAAGTCAGTTACACAATCCGTGTATAGAAACTATCCACAGTGGACCCACTTTCTGCCGTTAACAAGCCATGCGTACGGTTCACAATTCCATTTGAACGTAGTCTAAATAGCTCAATCCTTTCCGTACAAAATATTTACACATTTGCAGCGGGAATTTCTCCTAACTGTAGTCATACTGTCATAATTATGGTTAAACCGCCCGTACGGTTCATCTGAATATTTGGTACACTGAGTGAAACCTCGATGTGATCAGAATGTTGTAGTTCGCACAAACAAACATTTGGGGGCAGCCTGCTAACTGCTGCCTGTTTATTAGCCAATCATAACATTATGTAAAGGAAACAAAACCTGCTGGGAGTTCTGGAATCTTTCCTGATAAACAAATGTATCCTGACGTCAGGGCATAACCAAAATACTGACCAAATGGGAGGTCTGTACTGTTGGGATTAAGACCAGAGCTGCCAGATTTGCAGATCGATTGTGAAACTGAAGCACAATTAAACTGTCACAAGTATACAGGCGGAAAAAAGAGGAGCCGAGGGCAGGACCTCTTCATGTGCGGTCTTTCAAAAGAAAAAAAGGACTTGTAGAAAGAAAGCAACACAACAGTCATGAATTTCAATAAAAACACAATTTTCACCATTCTTTTTCCCCTGAGGAGGGGCTTGTTGAGCAGGCGTCTCACTTCCTGCTAAACTAATTCAACCAATCGCAGCAGAAAGCAGCTGCAAGGACAAAAAACAGGGACTATGAAACAAAACAAAGCAATAAAAATTATGCATTCAAAACAACATAAGAGAATGCAAGCAAGTCAAACCGCAGAATGGAATAAAAAAAATTAAAAAAGCCAACAGACCAAAATTGCGTGTGAGAGGGTTTTTAAAAATGGGTGTGCGAGGCGAACCGATTTCCATCCTGACTGGCCCTTCCTACTACTGTTTCCTTCACCTTCCAACACTGTACCAATATTAAAATCACTGCTTATAACTGCTTATAATGCATCATAGAGGAACGACCCATCATGCAACCACCATTTTGTTTCTTGTTCTTTTTTGTTACGTTCATACTTGTGATCCCATGCTGGGGTTCCCATTTTGACTTCCCTCTCCCCTCCTCTGCTCTGCTCTCCCAAACCCCTTCCCTAGGGGCGGGGCTATTGTATATTGCAGGAGGAGCAGCAGGGGTCGTCCTTGTCTGGCTGGGCAGCATAGTCCATCTGCCGCACAATCTCGGAGAACAGTTCGTCCACCATGGTTTTGCTCTTGGCTGAGGTCTCCATGAAGGGGCAGCCCCACTCCTCCGCAAGAGCCTGCCCCTCCCCCGACGAGACCTCCCGCTCGCTCTCCAGGTCCACCTTGTTCCCCACCAGGATCACCGGCACCCTCTCATACCTGAAAACGACACAGACAAGCACAAACAACCTTCAGAAAAGCCATTTCACATTGCAATCACACTCAGGCTATTGCAATCACTTCACCCACACACCTCTCCCACGGTACAGTTAGAACTAGACTGGCTTACTATACGCCTTTCCCACTGTAGAGCTGGAACCAGGCTGGCTTATTATACCCCTTTCCCACTGTAGAGCTGGAACCAGGCTGGCTCATTATACCCCTTTCCCACAGTAGAGCTGGAACCAGGCTGGCTTATTATACCCTTTTCCCACTGTAGAGCTGGAACCAGGCTGGCTCATTATACCCCTTTCCCACAGTAGAGCTGGAACCAGGCTGGCTTATTATACCCCTTTCCCACTGTAGAGTTGGAACCAGGCTGGCTTATTATACGCCTTTCCCACTGTAGAGTTGGAACCAGGCTGGCTTATTATACGCCTTTCCCACTGTAGAGCTGGAACCAGGCTGGCTCAATATACTCCTTTCCCACTGTAGAGCTGGAACCAGGCTGGCTCATTATACTCCTTTCCCACTGTAGAGCTGGAACCAGGCTGGCTTATTATACCCCTTTCCCACTGTAGAGCTGGAACCAGGCTGGCTCATTATACCCCTTTCCCACTGTAGAGCTGGAACCAGGCTGGCTCATTATACCCCTTTCCCACTGTAGAGCTGGAACCAGGCTGGCTCATTATACCCCTTTCCCACTGTAGAGCTGGAACCAGGCTGGCTCATTATACCCCTTTCCCACTGTAGAGCTGGAACCAGGCTGGCTCATTATACCCCTTTCCCACTGTAGAGCTGGAACCAGGCTGGCTCATTATACTCCTTTCCCACTGTAGAGCTGGAACCAGGCTGGCTCATTATACTCCTTTCCCACTGTAGAGCTGGAACCAGGCTGGCTTATTATACCCCTTTCCCACTGTAGAGCTGGAACCAGGCTGGCTCATTATACCCCTTTCCCACTGTAGAGCTGGAACCAGGCTGGCTCATTATACCCCTTTCCCACTGTAGAGCTGGAACCAGGCTGGCTCATTATACCCCTTTCCCACTGTAGAGCTGGAACCAGGCTGGCTCATTATACCCCTTTCCCACTGTAGAGCTGGAACCAGGCTGGCTCATTATACCCCTTTCCCACTGTAGAGCTGGAACCAGGCTGGCTCATTATACCCCTTTCCCACTGTAGAGCTGGAACCAGGCTGGCTTATTATACCCCTTTCCCACTGTAGAGCTGGAACCAGGCTGGCTCATTATACCCCTTTCCCACTGTAGAGCTGGAACCAGGCTGGCTTATTATACCCCTTTCCCACTGTAGAGCTGGAACCAGGCTGGCTCATTATACCCCTTTCCCACTGTAGAGCTGGAACCAGGCTGGCTCATTATACCCCTTTCCCACTGTAGAGCTGGAACCAGGCTGGCTCATTATACCCCTTTCCCACTGTAGAGCTGGAACCAGGCTGGCTCATTATACCCCTTTCCCACTGTAGAGCTGGAACCAGGCTGGCTCATTATACCCCTTTCCCACTGTAGAGCTGGAACCAGGCTGGCTCATTATACCCCTTTCCCACTGTAGAGCTGGAACCAGGCTGGCTTATTATACCCCTTTCCCACTGTAGAGCTGGAACCAGGCTGGCTCATTATACTCCTTTCCCACTGTAGAGCTGGAACCAGGCTGGCTTATTATACCCCTTTCCCACTGTAGAGCTGGAACCAGGCTTGCTTATTATACCCCTTTCCCACTGTAGATCTGGAACCAGGCTGGCTTATTATACCCCTTTCCCACTGTAGAGCTGGAACCAGGCTGGCTCATTATACCCCTTTCCCACTGTAGAGCTGGAACCAGGCTGGCTCATTATACCCCTTTCCCACTGTAGAGCTGGAACCAGGCTGGCTTATTATACGCCTTTCCCACTGTAGAGCTGGAACCAGGCTGGCTCATTATACCCCTTTCCCACTGTACAGCTGGAACCAGGCTGGCTCATTATACCCCTTTCCCACTGTAGAGCTGGAACCAGGCTGGCTTATTATACGCCTTTCCCACTGTAGAGCTGGAACCAGGCTGGCTCATTATACCCCTTTCCCACTGTACAGCTGGAACCAGGCTGGCTTATTATACCCCTTTCCCACTGTAGAGCTGGAACCAGGCTGGCTCATTATACTCCTTTCCCACTGTAGAGCTGGAACCAGGCTGGCTTATTATACCCCTTTCCCACTGTAGAGCCGGAACCAGGCTGGCTTATTATACCCCTTTCCCACTGTAGAGCCGGAACCAGGCTGGCTCATTATACCCCTTTCCCACTGTAGAGCTGGAACCAGGCTGGCTCATTATACCCCTTTCCTACTGTAGAGCTGGAACCAGGCTGGCTCATTATACCCCTTTCCTACTGTAGAGCTGATGGATAAAAAATAAGTTCACATGCATGCTTTACGGCTAACATGAACTGGCAGAATGTGGAATTGGCAGAGATTAAAAGTCTAGAATGCTGCATGTTTTTATGTTTTTGCCAAAGACTGTTTTGTGGTTTGATAAAAACAGAAGACAGTCCACCCTCTTTATGTAAGCTATTTTTCAATCTTTTCAAATGGGGAAAGTTAGAGATGGAATCACAGTACAGAAAGTAACAAAAGGAGTCCAAGTCACAACAGCAAGACTGAACAGGAGAGATGTTCATTCTAGCATTAGCTCGATTAAGGTTGCGGTGACTCACAGGCAGGCATTAATGATGCAGCTCCAGATGCAGTTAAATGACAGTAATACTTAATCCAGAACACTACACAGCAGCCATTATTATTTTATGTTTTAAATATAAAATGAGTGGTTCTGATTTCCCGTGCCCTTTTATTTATTTTAGTTATTTTTTTACATATACTGTTAGTATATAATGTACCAAGATGGCATATATCTCTCTCACACACACGCACACACACACACACTGCCCTCCACAATTATTGGCACCCCTGGATTTTATTAAATTTACTTCAATTAAAGGTCGGATTTTTCTCATTTTTTTCCCCACTGTGAGATTAAGCCAATTCACCAAAAGGTGAATTTTTTTATAACCCTTTTTACTCATCTTTACCAGGGGTGACAATAATTGTGGAGGGCACTGTATACACATTCATGGATCTCCTCAGAAACATGCGGTGTCCAACAGCTGCTTCTTTTCGCATCGCAGAGCGCAGGCAAGCTCCCACTGAGCGGCGGCAGAGGAAGACGGCTTTATAAGCGGCTTTAACATGCAGATTTACGAGCGCCCTTATCGGCCAGAGGTGATAACTGAACCCTCCCATACCCAGAGCGACATAGGCGCCAATGGTGCGTCGCCCTGTGGAGCTACCGGCCAGTCGGCACTGGAGCGGTCTGGATTCGATCTGAGGCTGTGAGGCTCATCAATGCACCACAGCGTTGTGCCTCATCCGAATAAGCCATCCATCAGCCCCCTTTAGCCAAATACACAATGATTTTTGTGACTTGTGCTGAAGCCAGTAGCTAGTTATACCAGCATTAACAAACTCTGGATAAATGTACATTTCTGTTTTGCTTCTTTTAGGTGGAATCAAATTTATCACTGTACTTAGCAAAAATCCTTTTGCATGTGCGTGCGTGTGTGTATGTGTGTGTGTGTGTGTGTGTGTATGTGTGTGGGCGAGGACGGGGTGGGTGATTTTGGGCCTTAGAGCTTCAGCATCCAGGGGCCGATAGGGGTCTTAATCTGGTCAAGAGCAGCAGATAGTCTGACAGACAAGAGACAAAAAGCATTCGGGTTCAGTACTGCGTAAATATACACAGTAGTTTTCCACGGCCCTTAAAAGTCAGGGCAGGGATGCCAGTAAATTGATTTTTGTTTTTTTTGGTTTGTTGAACTTATTTATCCTTGCAGATGTCTGGTTCCTTGCAGTACTTGTACAAAATGCGTAGTTAAGCAATGTTACCACTTTAATCTGGAGTGTAGTCATGCATGCGCACACAGACCGACCCCACTCCACGTGGTTATGGGAGCAATTTCCCAGGATTACCTTAAGTGACTAAGAGAGATTCCTCTGGAATACTCATGTGACTATGAGAGTCAAATGAAGGTGAATAAGCTTCACTCACTCGTGCAAAAACTCACTCTGTGCATCCAACTCAACAGTCAGACTCGGTTTATCTGTCTCTTACTTACCAATTGGGATGCTTGCATTTCAAGTCTCAAAAGTTTCATAAAACCCATCCCCTCACACAAAGTCACAAACAGTACGAAAAGTGAAGACACACAAACCCACACACTACTCGACAGAATCACACACTTCACCATGGAAGAACCGTCACAGAGGTTGCGACCCTACCATGTACCGTTTGAATATGAAGGTCGCTACTGCTAAATTATGCAGGCCTCCATTAGAGTGCAAATGTCCTCTGGTAAAAGCCTCATTACTGGGGAGTGAGTCTGAGGAGCAGAGGGCCACGCCCTGCCTCTTTATCCTGGCCTGGCATGCCATGCCCACTGCATGCTGGGATACGAGTACTAAGCAGTGGTCCCATTCCTTCCTGGGGGGAGCCGAGCCGGAACAGAGGGGAAACTGTAGAAGACTACAGATTCTGTGCACTGTGGAGCTGGCGGGGATAGAAGAGTCTGGAGTCTGTGCTGTGCTGTGCTGGGCCAGACTGGACTGGCTTGTTAGGCGTGTATGTGCATGTGCGTGCATGAGAGGGAGAGAGAGTGCTTGTGAGCGTCAAAATGACACACTGCGTTGAGCTTTTTAGTAAGCCTGTCCCATAGGTGTGGGTGATGAAAGCACTCTGCCAAGCCTGTAACCTGCAGCCTGACTCTGCCCAGCTGTCTGCTGCCCTGTCTGAGGCTATGACCTCCTGTGACTCGATTTCCCATCAGCCCTAAAACCAACCCACAGAAGCTGGTGGTCCCGACGGATGCTGGAAATATTCTGCGGCAAGATTTAGAGACATGGCTAAGGCTAGTGCCACAAACGATCTGCCAGGATTGCAGATAGAGGCCCACTCAACACAGCTACCTCCTCTGCCATCCCTTACAAAACTGGATAGTTTGCCGCAAACTTGCAGCTAATATGTAGCGCATTTGCCGCAAACTAAATTGTTTTCCAAACTGTTGCCAGAGTTTGCCAGTAGTGGTGAACTAAAAACTTTGCCAGGAGTGAATGGCAGTTCCCATAAAGCTAATTTGCATGTGAAAATATGAGCTTGCCGCAAACATGTGGCAACAATGCCAAAGGTTTGCTGCAAATTAGCTTGAAGGCCAATATTTTTGTAAGGATGTCCTTATGGGTGTAACAAAACTAGTAATAGGCATAGGAAATATAAAGAAATTGGAAATTTAAAAAAAGGTTTTAAGCTTTAGAAAACTACTACCATTATTGTGAGGAGAAAGAAAAGGCCTGCAGTCCCAGTTAACCCAAACTACACTGCACCAGGTCTTCCCTGCTCTCCTTATGAAAACTCCCACATGCCCCCCACCATCTCTCCATTCCTCCTTCCCAGACAAACTCCGTCACTCATGGACGATGCCACGCTAGTCTCCCGGAAACTGGGCAGCCACTGAGTCTCTGGGCTGACCAGAGCACCGTCACCCCCACTCCCCCGACTCTCTGAAAGAAAGGAGAGCAGGTGCCTCGTACCCGAGGTCAGGTCCATCTACACCCCAGAGCTGTAGCTCAGGCTCTTAAGCAGCCAGCCGTGAGAGCAGCAGCAGGGGGGCACGGCGGATTTACGGCCCCGCCATCGATGGAGCAGGGAACCGCGCGGCGGCTGAAGGAATTTGGGATGATTCAGGAACGAGGGGCCTCCCAGTGCCGCTCCACAGACCTCCTGAGAAACGGAGACAGCCGATTGGCTCAGAGCTGCCAATGAGATAATGCAAATCCTCCTGACTTTAAAGGGATAGTTCGGAATTTTGGACATGTCTCAATTACGACTTACCCATGATGTAGTTGATTGATGGAAACCATTTTCAGCTAATTCCATGCTGTCCCTTCTTTTGGACATACACACGTTGCTAATGCTAGCGCAACTCTATGGTAACCGGTAGCATCCACTACCAAACGCACTTAAACACTCCACAGTGCAAATTGTGATTTTGCACCAATCATTGGTTGTGACTTGTGATATTCGTTTTGCGTGTGCTAAAAGTTGTCGTCACACAAATTCAACAGACCAATACACACTGTGTACACCTCGATTCACAACCATGTAACACACTGGTACACACACACCTCGATGCAAAAATACGCAGCGTATACACCTGAACTCACCCTCAACAACACTGTACACTTAAACATTTCCCGTTTACCACAAAATACCCAGTAAACTTACTGTCCCGTGCGAGAAAGGAATCCCACATCTGTTGGCAGTGCACATGGGAAACACCCCCCAACACACACACACTCTGCCCCATCACACAGAAAAGTGTGAGGGTAAAGAGAGAAGAATGAAGAGGGCGACTCTGGGTTACCTGCCGCAGTAACTGCAGTGCGGTCATTACGGCCGTGTTAATTACGGCTCTGCGATCATGCCCCGCTCGGCGGCTTTATAGCGCTCATCTGGTATTAATCAGCACGGTCAGAGCCGGACTCTTCGCCCCCCCCATCCAGAGACTCCTTAGCCTGCAATGCTCCAGGCAATCCCCTGGGAATGTGGGCTTTAAAAGTCCCCCAGGCTCCCTTAAATATTTTGCAGCGTCGAGTTGGTTTTGGGATAAACATTTGTACTGTGTACTCCAGGAAGAAGGGGGAAGGGGGTGGTGGGTGGGCGGGAGGTGAACACATTTTGACAAAGGCAAAAAGCACTTGTCTGGAGCAATTCTATTCCTGAGCGTCTCAGTAATCTCTGTGGCTACAGAACCATGTTAAACACCTTCAGCAGCTACAGAGAGACGGTAATTAGGGAAAACTCTAAAAACCCCTTTCAGCGCTGATATCATTCTTTCATTTCATTGGCAATAAAACAGTCACCGCGCCCGAGCTATTTGTTTAGAATTCAGAGTCGTTATCTGCTTTGCAAACGTCCTTTCAGTGGAACCTGTGGTTTGGTGATTGGCGAGTGGTTGAATGAATCACCCTTGATTCATTCAATCATTCAGAAGACTGGAATTACCCCAACCTGATTTTCATTATCAGAAAGAAAAAAACAAGGAAAATCTTAGACAAAGTCTCCATAGCAACTGTTTTATAACTGCATTTATTAGAAAAATAAGAAGAACTGCACACACACACACACACACACACACACAGAAAAGGTAAAAAAAAAGAAGTAGTTATTGGGCGTAAATCCACAAAACGATGAGGTGATTAGGGAACCAGACACCACAAACAACTTGAAGTTTAGATGCAGTGTCTAGGTCTGTTGATAAAACATTAACAGTGAATAAAAGATCAATAAATACCTTTAATGGGTGTAACACTCTGGACTTTCCCTAATCAAATTACAGCTCTTGCGAAAATATCCCAGGAGAAATGTGGTTCCTGCCTTGGCCATTTTGAAGAGCGTGTTTTGAGGAGAGACGCGCTCTCCTGCCTCTGAAACACTGAATCAGAGCATCGATGGGGTTTCCATGACAGACCGCGCACAAGCTCACACGCACCCCAACTCACCCCCAGAGGGAATGTTTACGTTTGACACGAGTTCTCCAGGAGCAGAGTTAGATTTAGGACTAGATTGCAAGGGGGCCAGCTTATAATGTTATCTAGTCAGAAAGAGGGGCAGAAATGGCAATCCTCTTCCTCTTGGAAAAAAATTCTGTAGAAAATTCAATGCCTACACCGGGACTTGAAATGAGTGTAAAAGCAGAGGTCAGGTTCTCTGGGTCTCCACTGTTCCCCTTCAATGCCTCCCGAGTTACATGCTTTCCATCATCTACCCGATGCGTTTCCTTTTTAAGAAAAGACATCTAGGTGTCAGTGAAGTTAAGGTGCAGTCAAACTGTGACTGTGGCAGTTTGAAGTGTGCCACATGTTCTCATGAACTCCTGACAGCCAAAAAATAATAATAACTCACTGTCGCTCGCTGGCACGCGTGCGCACACACACACGCACGCACACTACAGTTCTGTGACAAAAGCAAATACAGTGAGCATTACTTGCTCACGGGTGCATGGAGCAGAGATTCTCACCTCACACACATCTGTCTCACATCCAACATTAGAGGAAGAGGTATTGGTGCAGTCTGACCAGTGGTCTCCAGGTGTTCGGATGTGAGGACACCTGGCCACTGTAATGTCGTTCCCTCAGGACACTAACTCCCTGATAATCTGAGGTCAGTTACAACAGGTTTGGATTCGCACACTTTAACCAACCCCAGGAGTCACTCTACAGATCTCAGATCAGTGGCAAACACCCCACCTCAATACTACTTTCCGACTCTCTCTCCAACATAACCCCAACAACACCACTCTGAGACATCCAGGCCCCAAAACTGCTCCTCAATGTTACTCCCCAACAGCAACCTGTATGAACCCTCTGGAATACTACTCCAACACTATTACTCAGCACTGTTCCTTAGTAACTGTTCTTTAGCATGTCCCCCAAAGTGCTGGAGAAGCCTTGTTATGCTCACATGGGAGGGTCCTGAATTTTAAGGGAAACTTTCCGTAATGCCTTCCGTAATGAGTTCAAAATTTCAGCCAGAGAGCAGTGCTGAAAGAGAGAGACAGAGAGAGAACAGTTCCGTACACATTACAAGGGACCCAATGACGCATTGAGAGTGAGTGCTCGGGCGTGTTGACGGGTGACATGTTACTGTGGGGACACCCTACACACACACACACAGCCTTGCCTAAAGCAGACACCATCCCTCTCACTCACACTCACACACACACACACACACACACACACACACACACACACACACACACACACACCCGTGCCCAGAGCAGACACCATCTCTCTCACACACTCACATATACAGCCTTGCACAGAGCAGACACGATCTCACACACACACAGCCTTGCCTTGAGCAGACACGATCTCACACACGCACACACACACACAGCCGTGCCCAGAGCAGACACCATCCCTCACACACACGCACACACACAGCCTTGCCTTGAGCAGACACGATCTCACACACGCACACACACACACAGCCGTGCCCAGAGCAGACACCATCCCTCTCACACACGCACATATACAGCCTTGCCCAGAGCAGACACCATCTCTCTCACACTCACACACAGATGTGCCCAGAGCAGACACCATCTATCTCACACACACGCACATATACAGCCTTGCCCAGAGCAGACACCATCTCTCTCACACACACGCACATATACAGCCTTGCCCAGAGCAGACACTATCTATCTCACACACGCACATATACAGCCTTGCCCAGAGCAGACACGATCTCACACACACGCACATATACAGCCTTGCCCAGAGCAGACACCATCTCTCTCACACACACGCACATATACAGCCTTGCCCAGAGCAGACACCATCTCTCTCTCACACACACGCACATATACAGCCTTGCCCAGAGCAGACACTATCTATCTCACACACACGCACATATACAGCCTTGCCCAGAGCAGACACCATCTCTCTCACACACACGCACATATACAGCCTTGCCCAGAGCAGACACTATCTATCTCACACACGCACATATACAGCCTTGCCCAGAGCAGACACCATCTCTCTCGCATGCACACACATGTCCGGCCCTGCCCCAACCCACCTCCTTTCCAACCGGCCAAGCCCTGCCCTCCCTTCACCTGTGGCTGGAGACTATCTTTATTTGGATTCAGATGAACAAGGTGTGGGGTCCAGTTGGTTTTTTCCAAAGGTCAGGTATGTACGTCGCTTTGGATAAAATCGTCGGCCAAATGAATGGAATATAAAGTAACAGTTTTAACGACAGTTCCATGTAGGGCTCTATTTTCCGGTTGGCGCATGGCGAGCCATCACACACCGGCAAAGTGGCAATTTCGTCATGGATTTTCACTTGCTTGAGCCCGTTTGACTCGCCGTGCGCCAAAGTGGGAGGAGAGCCGCTGTGTGGGCTGTGTCAGTGCAGATCACAGGAGCGCAGCACAATTTTGGTGGACCAGGGGTGCGTCCCAATATTCTTCACTCCCAACCTCCCTTCCTCCACTCCCCCACTACCCCCACTACCACTCCCCTCCTAGCCGGAAACATGCAAAACTGCCTGAACATTTTGAGTACAAGTATTTGCACGTACAGTATACACTGTACCTGACATTGTGGTTTGCGTCAAGACATTAATTAATATGTAACTATTAATATGTAATTAAGATGTAATCAGCAACATTAGATTAAAACACAAAGATCCGCTTCCGGGGCACGGAGTAGAGGAGGAAGAGGGGGTGCATTTTTCGACTATTGGGACGCACCCCTAGTTGCAATTTTGCAGTCAGATTGGACTGCGATTTGCACCTGTGCCGCCCGCATGACTCAAAACGGGTTTATGGCGTAAATCGCAACCGAGCGTATAGCGAGTTGCGAACCCCACTGCCAATTCGGGAGAGTGTAGACACCCGCGGTTCTCCTCCGAAACACACGGTGTCACCAGCTGCTTCTTTACACAGTGCAGACTACAACTAAGCTCGCATAGAACGGAGTCGGAGGAGGGACATTACACATGCGTCTCTGACTGCAATCTACAGGCACCCGATCGACCTGCAAGGTTCGCTGGACAGCGTTGTACGGGGAACCCTATCCGACTGAAACCCCCTTTCCCTGGCCGAGATAACCCCCAATTGCATGTCGGCCTATGAAGCTATCGGACACAGTCGGCACTGGCATGGCCCGGATTCGATTTGAGGCCACAGTGTGGTGCCTTAACCAAATGAGCCATCCAGCAGCCCCCACATTCCATTATTTACAGGCTAAATCAACATACAAAAACATTTTTGGAGACTCAAGAAATCATATGGCCGATATTTCACTCCATTCCCAATACCACCATTCCATCAAATGTTTGTGTGTGTGTGTGTGTGTGTGCATTTAAAAAAATATTCACAGTTTATGCATCTTTAAAGCTTTACTTCCGTACAAGGTAAAAGACAACAGAAATTTCAAGCTTTCTATTAGTATTAATAGACACATTTTGTCCTCGAAACATGCTAGTTTTGCTAAAATATGCCTTAAGAAACCTCATTTAGTTTACACTTTGCAAAATCACTACAATGGTAGCCTTGGAAAAACATGTAATGGTCTCCATCTTGAATCGGACTCAGTCTTTATCTCGACACTCAATTCCGTGGTCGTGGTCATGACTAAAGCTGATGGTACACAGGCAATGATTGCTGGCAATTTTCCTATTGATAAATCCAATATCTGAACAAGTTTGTTCGAGGCGAGCAATATTTTGCTACCATCCAATCACAGACGAGAGTTTGGGGTCACGTGACACCTGTCTCTTCCAAAAATTTATTTCAACAATGGCTGCCAAGTGGTGTGAGGAACCAAAGGGATGCTCTGATCTCTTATAACTTTATTTATTTGGTACAGAGGTAAGTTATATTGATGTATTAGTCTAATGTTGAAAAAAAAAAACTTTTCATAAGTTATGACATTTTTCACTTTTTATTGTAAATAATTGGTATTACTCAGTCACTGCTGTACTGACGAACCAAGTGACTTTTAATTAGCTAGCTAGCTAGCTAACTTTATTCAGCAGACTTAATCAGACCGCGTGCTTACTGGTGAATACATCCATGAATGCTTCCGTCAAATTTGGTTCTTGTGGTTCCGGGCACATATATGGGCGTTCCTGTAAAAGAGCATGTGTGCTCAGTCAACCTACCCTGTATAAATAAAATGTAAATAAAAAATAAAAAATATATACCTTTGCGGTGAGATGACGGTAAAAACGGATCCGCAAACAATCTTTTTTCAGTTATTTTTCAGTTATTGCCCCATTTGCCCATTGCTACAGTGGCCCATACCCATTGCCCATTGCTGGCAATATTGCCCGAAAATATTGCCCGTGTACCATCAGCTTAAGACCAGTTTGGACTTGAACTAAACTGATGAGACGGCCTCGAGTACAGCCCTGACATGTGCAGTACCTGTGTGTGCATTATACCATCCTCATCTTCACAAACCACACTAGTGTTGTACAGAAGTGGAAGGAACTGAAAGAGGGGGGGGCGGGGTTGGGTCAGTTCATTAAATCAATAATGCATCTAAACAGAGACCAGGAAAATCTAATGTTGGCAGAAACACATTCTGCAGAGCTAGTGATTTTTTAACCTTACGAAGAGGGGCACGGCTGTGCTGAGAATTTATATGTCCCCAAATCTGTAGCTGCTGGGAACACACACAGCACCACTGAGCACCCCCCCAATGCTGCTTTAGGTTATTATAGGCTAATGGGAGCCCGATGGTTCTTTGGCAGATGGAGTACATTCCCATTAGGATTTGGTGAGTGCGCAAACCTTCAACACTGGGCTGAGGAGCAGACGGCAAGCAATCATACTCTCACAGCTTTCAGATATATGGAGCATGTGTGTGTGTGTGTGTGTGTGTGTGTGTGTGTGTGTGTGTGTGTGTGTGTGTGTGTGTGTGTGTGTGTGTGTGTGTGTGTGTGTGTGTAAAGGTATGTGAATGTGTGGGAGTTGTTACAATTAAGTGGTTACAGGTGTGTGTGAATGTGTGGGCTTCTTTTTATATTCACGTGTGAATTTGTGTGTTTATATGTTCGTGTTTGTATGTGTGTGTATGAATGAGAGGTATGAAAGCAGCGATACAAATGAAATCCATCATTATTATATTAATACCTTTTCATTGTGCCATTTAACTGCTTTCCAGAGCTGGTCAAGCACAAAGAATTTGCATACAAATGAACAAAGGCTTGTCTTATCTTTCTAATGGGACAGCAAAATCACCCCCAGATATACGAGGATCAGGGATATGGTCTGAACACACCAGGGGCCGGATTCAAGAAAAAAACGATCTAGGATTTAGGAAGTTCCTAAGAATGTTCTCAAATGCAATTCTTCAACATTTTCTTAAGAAATAACCATTATCCTATGAACGTCTTTCAATTACCAATTTCTTGCCAATTACAAACTTCTTAACCATCATCTTATCTTTATTATCATTAAGGCCCACTAAATACAGACATAGACTCGATCGAAAAACATTTGCTTTCCCTGTAGTAGTTTGTGTGGATGGTTTAATCCGTTCACAAGATGAATAAAAAAATTTAAAAAACTAACTTTATAAGAAACGTTTCAAACGGTTTTTATTAGATTTCGCCTTGTAGCTACTTATCTTGACGTTACGTGTTTGTTGCTCGCTACTGGAAATGGAAAATAAGAAAGGCCAGTCGCCCAATTTCTCAAAGCAAGAGTTGGAGTTTATGGGGGAGGAGGTCATAAAAAGGAAGCGGCTGCTGCTGGGAAAGTTGGACAATGCCGGTGTGACAATCGAAGCTTAAAAAAAGGGCTTAGCCTACAATGTTGCTAATGGTGATTATCACTGATTACATGAAACAAACAAAAGCACCTAACAAAAGGCCTATACAATTGAGACTGCGAAATAAATCATATACATGTTTGTGTAATAATATCAGCTAAGGATGTTTTACCTCTTCAATGTAGCCTTAAAGGTACAGCTCGGAATTTTGGACATAATGTCTCAATTACGACTTACCCATGATGTAGCTGATTGATGGAAATCATTTTCAGCTAATTCCATGCTGTCCCTTCTTTTGGACATACACACGTTGCTAATGCTAGCGCAACTCTAAGGTAACCGGTAGCATCCACTACCAAACACACTTAAACACTCCACAGTGCACCCAAAGCAAATAAAATACGACGAGTCTATCGAGGTTATTTTGAGTGTTTATACCATCATTTTTTAAGTCAAACTATCGACTACAACAACAAAGAAGAGCAACAAGTTGCAATGGCCACGTTTGCTCCGCCGCCGTACTTGAACAGAGAATATAGGTCAGCACAAAGTAAAGGACTCAACGATAGTTTGACTTCAAAAATGATGGTATAAACACTCAAAATAACCCAGATAGACCGTCGTTGTATTTTATTTGCTTTGGGTGCACAGTGGAGTGTTTAAGTGCGGTAGTGGATGCTACCGGTTGCCATAGAGTTGCGCTAGCATTAGCAACGTGCGTATGTCCAAAAGAAGGGACAGCATGGAATTAGCTGAAAATGGTTTCCATCAATCAACTACATCATGGGTAAGTCATAATTGAGACATTATGTCCAAAATTCCGAACTATCCCTTTAAGACAAGTGTGGCGCTATCTTAGTGATAAGAAGAAACATAAGAACTTTGTTTTCAAGAATCCCATTTATCCGTAAGTTTTCTCTTAAGAAGAAACTTATGAAGTGAGGAAAATACTTAAGAAGTTTTTCGTGAATAGTAACTCTTCCTAAATTTCTTCTTAAGTCATAAATCGCGCCCTAAACAGCGCACATTAACCAGCGCACTTCTGCCAGTGCACTGTACGCAGGAGACAGGGCATAGTAGACAGGGCTCCGATTCGGACGCAGCCAAGATTCACCACACTGAACACTGTTGCTTTCCTCCACTGTCCTCAGTTTCAGCGATGCAGAATGTTCCAGGTTTGGCCGGTTCTAGTCATGCGAGCTGAGGAAGTACAGCCAAAGGGGCGCAAAACGTGTGTGTGTGTGTTAACACAGTGGGTCTTTTACACTGGTGTGGCTCGCCATCTTACACAGGGCTTCTGCTATTGCGGTTCATTCTTTGGAGAAAGGGAAGCAGTCACCTTACCCGGCCACATCAATTCATAAACTAAAAAAACATTTTTGAATCGGAACCAGTCAATGGTGACCTGTGGTGTGATATGGACAGCGGAAAAAGTCAGCATTTTTGTCAGCTACTTGCAACACAATGACTGCACAGAACACACTGAAGACTCAGACTGGTTGTGTTTTTGGGGTGTTTTGTGGCCGTTTCCCCTGATCTTCACATAATGCAGATTGGCTGACATAATGGGAAAGGGGTGAGCCACCCAGATCATTATCCGTTCGTCTGCACTGCATATCCCCTAAAACATAACTGGCATTGTCAGCAGCACAGTCAAAGCAGACCAGCATCCTGGGTACTGTAGGGGCCTGCTATGTCCTAAGGTAGGGGCTGTTGCATTCTACTGTTCGGGCCTGCTACATTCAATTGCAGAGATCTCCTACAGTATACATAAAGACCTTGGGAGGCTTTCCGTTCGATCCTCTGCACTCCAACACAAGGAACCGCGGCACTGAGCAGATCGCAGGAAGAGAAGATGCCATCTACAATTGAACACAAGCCATGAGCTTTAAAAAAAATCCGTTATCTCCTCTTTGCCCCCCACTCGCGCACGCAGGCACAGACACACAATCAAAAGTGACAGAATAACCTAGTTATCGGACGCATTATTTGATTAGCCTATCCATTGGTGATGGTTTTGTAAAAATAGCTTTTCCCTGTTAGTTGATGATCCAACTGTAGGCTACAAATAAAAAAAGATAATTAAATTAAGACCGTGCTGATCCTTCATTCATACCGAGCCTACGTGTGACCACTTCATTAAACGCGGGGCTAGATTTAACCAATGACATGTTCCATCTGCAGAACACATGTTTTCCAGAACACCTGACACCAGAGAGATGGTCCAGAGCAGCTACTAACTACTTACCTTTTCACTCTTATGATCTGATCCCTCATGGGTTTGATGTCTTGGAAGCTCTGTTGGTTTACGAGGCTGTAGACCAATATAAACCCCTGGCCGTTTTTAATGTATAGGTCTCTCATTGAGGCGAACTGTTCGGTCCCGGCGGTGTCCAGAATCTCCAACACCGAGGGGGATGAATCCACCTCGATTTCCTTGCGGTAAAAATCCTCGATCGTAGGATCATACTTCTCTATAAAGGTTCCCGTAACGAACTGCACTGTTAGGGCGGACTTTCCGACCCCACCGCTGCCCAGGACCACAACTTTATACTCACGCATTGCACCTCTAGCCTACGATGATTCCGTGAATGCCAACGAAAAGCAAAAATGCTAATGCTCTATTGTCGACATTTAATTCACACAAAATAGCCCCCTGATGACCAATTCTAGTTAATCGTTGCGCTTCATTTCCCCGGGCAGGCGGAAAAAAAAGGTAAAATTGCTTGCTACCTCCGCTTAGCTATGTGAAATAAACAGCCAAAGCACAAAGAGTCTCCGTCGGAAAGTGGGCTTCATTGCAGAAATCCTCCCCGACAGACCCGACATTGATTAATATTTGGTTGCTAAAATGATTAGCCTACTATTTGCAAATATATACAAAAGGAAAACAACCAGCTTTGCAATTAATAACTTGTGCTTTATCATTTGCTAACAACGATTCTAATGAATGGCTTTAAAAAAAAAACTTGCTGTGGCGAGGGCACTCCTATAAAAAACCAGGATACACTGCAGACTGATTTTACCATTGGCTTTGGGCATATTTGAACAACGCTTGCTAAATCAAACGCTAATAAAAGTTAGCTAATAAAATAAGATCCCAGTCCGTGTTTCTTTTCCATCCACTTTCATCTTTCCGCGTCATTCTCACACCGATATACTCCCGGCCGCCATACTGTCGGGTGGAGACCCACCGCCGCGTAACCGATTTGGCTCACCCCGGCTTCCGTACCGAGAGGAGAGATGGGTGTTTTGAGCCATGTGACAGACGTGCACATAGTCCAATAGTTGTCCACCTTAAACCTCGCACAACAACGCCCACTGTGGGCTGGATTTCCGCTGGTACGATTCGATTCGACTTCTAAAAATTGTGACATCATCGGAATTCACAACCAATCGCGACTGCAGTTCAAGGATGTGTATCTGAGAGGTGGGGAAAATACGCCGGATGCTGTTGCTATGGTAACAGAAACAGCTGCGTTGCCACTGTAGACTGTCAATGTACCCATACTTGCCAACCCTGGGACCTGAGAAATCGGGAGGGTTGGCATGTCTTGGTCTATCGTTATGTAGCTAGCGCTAGTCTACGCAAGTAAGTCACCGTTACGAGGGTCGCTATCATTGAAACCGCAGTCCCAATATATATCGGCTGTTTTGCTTACAAATATAAATTATTTATGCGCTAAATTGATGCAGTAGCCTAACTTACGTCTGTGCAGAACTAACGTTAGCTTAGCAACATAGCATAGGCCATGTCAAGGGTCGACTCATATTGGGCTTAATTAAATCTATTTCATATTTATGGTCAGGAATGTAGAAACATAACTAGCCTACGTAGCCTAGTATAAATAGATAAATACAAGAATACCCAATGAACGCATCACCCGAGCTACGTCCAAGTAGGCGGACGGCCGCTGCTAAATGTTCGTTGCTAGCGGTGGCCGTTGAAACATTCAATTTAGTCCGCCACCCTATTACACATTTTAAATAAAGATGGACGCGAATAAAGGGATTCGGCGACATTATAAGACCTTAGCTATAGAAAGAAAATAAGTAGGACACACAGATTTGTTGAGGTTATCGATAGCTAGCATGGCAAGTAGGTAGCCTAATCATAACAATCATCTCAACGTTCATTACAGCTGCTACATTATGGGAAGGATGTGCTTTGTCTTGTCTGTTCTGTAGTGCTCTTGATGATGTCTCTGTATGCACTAATTGCACGTCGCTTTGGATAAAAGCACCTGCTAAATGAATGTAATGTAATGTATAACATCATGTCAAATGAATTGATGGCGATTGCAAATAGCTAATGATGGTAATATTACAAATTTAGCTTTACATCCTAACAGGGAACCATGGCTATCTAGATTGAAAAACCAAAAACAACAAAATATGAGAAATAGCTGGCTGGCTATCTGAAGAACTGACACTAACGAGTAGGACAGGTAGCCTAGCTACATGTCCATCGACTTGTCCCTACCCAGTGAACATGTTGATGTTCGAAAGACGGTGAAACGCCGTCTCGCGTCGAGGTGAAAAACCGGCTAAATTTGGTTGAAATGTGAGTTTTTCAACTGGCTAGGATGTAGCCAGGCCATACCCGGGTAAAACCTGGGCTAAATTGACACTTTTATTTCAAAACGTGTGAAAACACCTCTCAATCTCAGATTTCCACCCATCTAGATTCCGCTTTTTTCTCACTGGGTTTGCTACGCTATTTCTGTTAGCCGTGAACTACCATTTCAGACTGTTAGATTGTAAATTTGGCGAACGTTATTTGCGAACATTTGCTAACGGGAACATTTTGAATATAGCCTACTGCCAAACGTTCGCCTTGTTCGGGATTGTAGTTTTCATGCGTGCTGATAGCGGTATTTGGAACTGGTGGTTTCACAGTAGCCTACAGTTGTGCGGATTGTACAATTTTGAAGACATCTAACGTTACCTCTGGTGTGTTTGGGTTGCCTAGGTAGGCATAGCCTACAGAAAAAAATACACTTTTCAAATACTCCTGAAGGGCACCTTTGACAAATTTCAACAGCAAATGGAGTTGTTCAAGATAATGGAACTTTTAAAAAGTCTCAAGACGGATACAGACCACCGTGGGGTCCCCAAATAACATAACGTATTAGTGACGACAATACAGCTTTATCGCATTTATTTACCTGTTACATTAATGTACAGTAACTTTAATATTGAAACAAGTAATTGTGAAAATGCAATTATATCTCAAAAATGCAGGCATCAGATTTCAGGATATTACCTATAGCACTTTGATCTGTATAATGAGTGCGTTGTAGGAGGTGCAGGTTATGTAGGTCCGGCTCCCGGCATGCTCTTTTCCTGCAGAGCTTTGAAAGAGAGCACCAGAAGGCAGGTTCATAAGACAACCTCCTTCACCCTCACAGGACAGTCGCAAATCTTGTGCTGCTGTTGCAAGCCGACTGCAGGCATCCCAACAACCAGAGGAGGCACTACCGGGCAAAGAAGTGGTTAACACTTTGCTAGCTGAATCCCTTCTGCCCCTGGGTGGCACTACAGCCAAGTGTGCAACAGACCACAGGACTAGAACAGCCAGGCTTCAATTCCAGACTGTGGGATGCAACACTGCTCCGGGATCTGGTTCTTTAGTTACATATGCCACCTGCAAAATAGTTGTGTTATGAATGAGGCTGTTCTGTAGACAGCGAAAATAACCTGAGATAAAATGGTTGTGGAAAAACAGTCCTCAAACCGAACGGCAGTTTGAAGCCATTAGGTTTCAAACTCCACTGGTCGGTTAGGTCCATAAAAAAAGAATCAGGTCACAGTCCCACTGTTTATTATCATTTTATTTGTTTTGTCTCAATAGGTTTTACACCATTTTCAGGAACCAAAACAACTGACTACAGAACATAAGATAGCACATTATATATGCACAAATAAAACATTTTAAAATGGATACATAAAAATGAATAAAATCGAACAAGGGCTTGTTTCTTTTTATGATCCCCAATGTAGATGGACTAGCGCAATAGAGATGGATTCAGATAGTACACCAGCCGCAGTTATGCACAGGGCTGTGTATGGTGCACACAGACCACAGCCTCCCCATCATGCACTGCACCCTTTGCCATATTGGCCTCACAATGAAAACACCAGTAGTGACAAACTTAGCGAATAAGGAAAAAGGAGATGGAAACATTTCAGCAGACCAACTGCAACCGCCCGTATTTTTGAAAGAGCTCAGAAATCACACAACCTTGAAAACAAGAGACACTAAAAGGTAAGGCAAAATTTACTATAACCCCGGTCTGCTTAGAAAGAGTCGACTCACCCCCTTTACCATCAAATCAGATGCACTACAGGCATCAGGCAATTGCCAACACATTCAAGACTGTAGATTCATTCAATTAACAAAGACAAAACAAAAACCTGTGTACTAAAAATTGCAGTTGAGGATAAAATAAATGTTTGTTTTCTGTGTTACCGTCTCTCATTGTTCACTTGTTTTCCTAGAAACATTGGACACACATTACAGAACTTTTTTCTTGAAATGTGCACTCAGTTTGGTGTGAAAACTTCCTGTGCAAGATGTCCACTCCAGTGAACATAAATTCTCCAACAGGCTCAGTTCAGTGAGCAACAACAACAAACTGTCTGAACGCTGATGTCAACTTTACCATACCCTAACACAATACACATTTGTTAGAAATAAAAGAATTATATACACTTGTGGAAACTAAGTGCAATCCAAAACTCTGCGACTGACCCATCCAACACTACTTTCAGAACACGTTTACACTGGTCTAGATGAAGCCCAATGTTCCATTTGCCAGTTCACTTTATAGAAAGAGCTCATGTTTGAACTTGCAGGGCTAAGTTGTTGCTGGAACAGTTTTTATAACCTTGTGTTTTCTTACTAAAACAATACGTAATCTCTTCCCTATGATTTCTTAAACAGAAGTATACACTGATACAAAGATGATTAAATGCTGCAGACATATTAACTATATATTTTGACATAAAATAGGAAATGCTCCAATATCTGCTTTACAATCTAGTGTGGTACAGTGTTCTAGAAAAAAAATCAACTTAACAATTAACATCATTTACAAAAATACAGAACTTTAGTCATTGCAACTTTAGGTTGCCACAGCAACAACTTATTATTGTTATGAAACATTACCATACTACAGTGAAAAGTAAATGTCTTTCTTTTTTTTTTTGGTAAAATGTTACCTATACAATAAACTTTTTTTTAATAATATAAACAATTCTAAAGACTTGCTCATACTGCAATGCCTTGTCCTGTGTTGGTGACAAAACAGTTGACAAAAAGAGATCTGGGAGCTTGCCATTGGTGGAACAGTTCTCAGGTTGCCACCCCTTATTACAGACCAGGTTCTCATTGGCCGATCTGACAGGTCCGGCCCTTTGATGAACCCCCATTAGATCAAAGCAAAGCTTAATAAATTACATTCATTTTAAAATACAATAGGTTACAACATTTTTCTATTACTAATATTTAACGAAAGTTAAACCATGACAATAAAATATATTCAATCACCTTCCAAATCAAAAATTACATTAAAACTGTAACTTTTGTGTAAAAAAAAAAAAGAACGATAAGAACAGTGCTTTATTCATGCAGAACAAAGGAAGTGTCACTGTGGATTGTCAGTATTAATCAAGCACCATGAAAATATATCATGATTCTGATTAAAATTTCAACACATACACATGTACAAAAAAAAAAAGTTAAGGGAAAATAAAAGCAGTAAGTAATGATTAGTCTGAAACACCACTGAACGCAATTTCAAATTAAAACAAACATTCAAATATTTTACGAAACATATCAAGTAATGTTATTGTGAATTAGTTACACAATGTGATTACGTGTAAGACCACATCATACAGAATGACACAAGTCTGATTCGCTACGGCGGTACTCAACTGAAATATCTTAATGGAAATCTTATAAAATTAACTTGAGACTCCTTTCAAATACAATGCAACAACAATAAATTCAAATATTAAGATGAGTGGAAAACACACAACAAAGATGTCACATTCCCCCCCATGTGCTCACTCAATATCACCCACTTTCCAATGCAAACTACATCCAAACCTATTGTTAAAAAAAGAAAAAAGATAACGTTGAAATTCATTGAACATTCCGGCCAAGCTGTCTTGATTGAGAGTTGTGAGTAGTGCTGTTTTATTGGTGCTCTATCCATAGGTCAGGCATTAAGTGTACCACAGCACTGTGAGAGTGTGTACCTGGGAGAGCTGAGTGTACACTTTTCCTTTTCCCCTTTAAGTTCAGCTAAAAGCGGAGGGTGGCGGGAGACTTCACTATTTCTTGCCTTCAAGATGCTTGTGTGAAAAAAGTGTTTTTTTTTAGGCACTTCTACAGTTTCTCCAAAAAAAAAAAAAGAGGATTGTGGAGGGGGGGCGGGGGGGGGGGGGGGGCCAGTCACCTTGAGTCGGTCCCGTTTCACGAGAATCCTTTAATGCACTTTTTTTTTTTTTTTAATGAGTCTGGACTCTCGTTTACTCGTCTGTCTCTTCTCCCTCCCGTCACTCAGCCCAGAGAGCTATATTATGAACATGACGTTTCCTGTCCCTTCTGCCCGCGGACATCAGACCTGACCAGTGAGGCTGGGTGTCGCTCATGCCAATTGGCTCTGCCAACCCCTTGGCACAGCACTGAAGGAACCAGGGAGCCCCCTGATAACCAGAGAACCTCCACCCCACCTGCCTGTGTAACAGGCTCTCCTCCCCAGAGGCAAACGGTGGCCCAGAAGATGGTTCCTACTTAGCTGTGACACAGCTTAAGGAACATACCATTTTATGTACAAACCCTCCCAGGGTTCATTTAAATCTCATCTACTCCATTTTTTGGCCATTTTAACAAAACAAAAAGATTTCATCTATTGTAATGGTCATATTTGGCAGGCAGATTATGGTTATAAGCAGCGTTGATGTGCACATGAGACTTCCCGCCCACTGAGATGGGTCATACCATCTTTAGGGGGGTATTGGTGATACCATAGTATAGCCAACCCACCAGCCAAATACCAGCATATCCGCTATGACATTCGTATATGTACATAATATTTATGTATACGTTATTTATTTCTATGTCCTAAGAAATAAAAATCAAGCAATCTATCTGGCCTGATTCACAATCCAAGTGCTGTGAAAAACTCCCCTCCTCTCATTGACCCCCCTCTTAAAACACAATCGAGGGCTTAACATCACGCATCATCATTATCATCATTTTTTCCTGACAGTGCAAATGAGGACGTTTTTTTCCCCCCTACGGTGAACTTTGTGCAGAGTCTTGAAAAAGGAAACAATGAGAATAACCCACGTTACTTAAGAGAACATCGGTAAACAATCATAAAAATATCTCCACCTTCACCTATAGAGTGTATGTATCTACTTGTTTTTTTTTGATTGTGTTAAATTACATGTCAGTATTTTCCTAGCAATACATATACAGCTTTTGTATATATTACACCAGCACTCAATGTTATAGTTAGTGAGTCATCCTTAGTTGATAAACTATTAGCATGCAGGTTGTTGTAGTTCTAGGGAAGGGGACAGGTAGTATTTACAGAAGGGCTGTTTTGGGTTCCATAGTGCAGCATCTTGACACGCGCTGTTGGTCCATGTGCTGTTGGTTACTTGAGGATGATCTGTGTCAGGAAGCAGATGCCAGGAGACCAGTTAGTCAACGTCATACTTCTGACATCATAGAGCAAATCTACGGTGGCCCAGAAGCCAACACTGCCGACCGTCGGAAATGGGATGCGTGGCCATGAGCGACTCTCCTCGCATCTTTAACATAGTATCATAGCCGCTTTAACATCTGT
Organism: Synaphobranchus kaupii; assembly: GCA_029718625.1. Taxonomy (NCBI): domain Eukaryota; kingdom Metazoa; phylum Chordata; class Actinopteri; order Anguilliformes; family Synaphobranchidae; genus Synaphobranchus; species Synaphobranchus kaupii. The sequence goes on along the minus strand of CM056384.1, from coordinate 36,661,115 downwards.
ATCATAAATGTGTGTTTGGGGTACAGTCTGTCCAAAAATCAAGGGAAAAATGATTCCTGAGGGGGAGGGTGGTTTCAAAGAGAAGAAAGCAATCGCTTATTTTGCTCTGTTGGTGTTTGTCCCATCCTTTTGCTCACAGGAAGTGACAATACAGGAAATTAAATAAAGGCAGGGAATAAAATGGCAGCATAATGCAAAAGCAAACAGCTCCAGGACCCCTTTCCCTAGGAAAGCAGACGTTCTGCGAAGCGTGTGTGTGTGTGTGTGTGTACGCGAGTGTGTTTGAGTGTAGCCTGAGTCACCGCTGCCTCGGGCTGAAACAGGGATTGAGACAGCAGCGATCTGCTCACACAGGTAAAGGCAGAGCATTAGGCCATAACCAGCCGGCAGAGAGATGCAGGAGAAGCGCATGGAGACAGAGGCCAAACACACAGTACAGATGATGATGAGAGGAAAACTGCAGGCAGGCCGCCATGCTGCAGAGAATAAGGTCTGGTCTGAGTACAGTGTCAGTACAGTGACGGAACAATGCCCCGCACACACTCACTCACACCTGTCTGCTCAAACCCAATGCCCCTCACACACACCTGTCTGCTCAAACCCAATGCCCCTCACACACTCACTCACACCTGTCTGCTCAAACCCAATACCCCTCACACACTCACTCACACCTGTCTGCTCAAACCCAATGCCCCTCACACTCACTCACACCTGTCTGCTCAAACCCAATGCCCCTCACACACTCACTCACACCTGTCTGCTCAAACCCAATGCCCCTCACACACTCACACCTGTCTGCTCAAACCCAATGCCCCTCACACACTCACTCACACCTGTCTGCTCAAACCCAATGCCCCTCACACACTCACTCACACCTGTCTGCTCAAACCCAATGCCCCTCACACACTCACACCTGTCTGCTCAAACCCAATGCCCCTCACACACTCACACCTGTCTGCTCAAACCCAATGCCCCTCACACACACTCACTCACACCTGTCTGCTCAAACCCAATGCCCCTCACACACTCACACCTGTCTGCTCAAACCCAATGCCCCTCACACACACTCACTCACACCTGTCTGCTCAAACCCAATGCCCCTCACACACACTCACTCACACCTGTCTGCTCAAACCCAATGCCCCTCACACACACTCACTCACACCTGTCTGCTCAAACCCAATGCCCCTCACACACACTCACTCACACCTGTCTGCTCAAACCCAATGCCCCTCACACACTCACTCACACCTGTCTGCTCAAACCCAATGCCCCTCACACACTCACTCACACCTGTCTGCTCAAACCCAATGCCCCTCACACACTCACTCACACCTGTCTGCTCAAACCCAATGCCCCTCACACACACTCACTCACACCTGTCTGCTCAAACCCAATGCCCCTCACACACTCACTCACACCTGTCTGCTCAAACCCAATGCCCCTCACACACACTCACTCACACCTGTCTGCTCAAACCCAATGCCCCTCACACATTCACTCACACCTGCCTGCTCAAACCCAATGCCCCTCACACACACTCACTCACACCTGTCTGCTCAAACCCAATGCCCCTCACACACTCACTCACACCTGTCTGCTCAAACCCAATGCCCCTCACACACTCACTCACACCTGTCTGCTCAAACCCAATGCCCCTCACACACTCACTCACACCTGTCAGCTCAAACCCAATGCCCCTCACACACACTCACTCACACCTGTCTGCTCAAACCCAATGCCCCTCACACACACTCACTCACACCTGTCTGCTCAAACCCAATGCCCCTCACACACTCACTCACACCTGTCTGCTCAAACCCAATGCCCCTCACACACTCACTCACACCTGTCTGCTCAAACCCAATGCCCCTCACACACTCACTCACACCTGTCTGCTCAAACCCAATGCCCCTCACACACACTCACTCACACCTGTCTGCTCAAACCCAATGCCCCTCACACACTCACTCACACCTGTCTGCTCAAACCCAATGCCCCTCACACACACTCACTCACACCTGTCTGCTCAAACCCAATGCCCCTCACACACTCACTCATACCTGTCTGCTCAAACCCAATGCCCCTCACACACTCACCTGTCTGCTCTAACCCAATGCCCCTCACACACTCACACCTGTCTGCTCAAACCCAATGCCCCTCACACACTCACTCACACCTGTCTGCTCAAACCCAATGCCCCTCACACACTCACTCACACCTGTCTGCTCAAACCCAATACCCCTCACACACTCACTCACACCTGTCTGCTCAAACCCAATACCCCTCACACACTCACTCACACCTGTCTGCTCAAACCCAATACCCCTCACACACTCACTCACACCTGTCTGCTCAAACCCAATACCCCTCACACACTCACTCACACCTGTCTGCTCAAACCCAATGCCCCTCACACACTCACTCACACCTGTCTGCTCAAACCCAATGCCCCTCACACACTCACGCCAGTCTGTTTTCTCTTACAGAGCTCCTTTCTTATGGAATAATCTTCCCATGTATGTTCGGGCTTCAGACACACTTTCTGTCACACACACACACTAGAGGCTAAAAACGTACCTCTTTAGTCAATCCTATAGTTAAGGATGTCGGGGGGGGGGGGGGGGGGGGGGGGCTAACCTTCTCTTTTCCTCTCTCACCCTGAGCTGCAGATTACTCCGGCCCGTCCCCCCCTCGCCCTGAGTTTGCAGACTGCTCCAGTCCTGTGCCTCCTTTGGTTTATCCTCCCGACTTGACGCAACTGGAGTCCCAGATGCACCACCCCGCCCCTTTGAACTGACTATTACCATTCAGTCCACCTTTAGTTTAAACCGGGCCAGCCAGCGAAGGATGGGCACCCCCTCTCTAGCCAGGTTCCTTCCGAGATTTCTTCCCACCGAGGAGTTTTTTCTCGCCACTGTTCAGTGTTCTTTCTCTCCTACCGGGGAGTTTTTTACCTCGTTTTGCTGGTTGGGGGCTAAGGCCTGGTTTTTTGCTCAATTTTTTTTGCTCAACCTTCTGTTTCCCTGTGCAGCGTCTTTGTGACAGTTCTCTGTAAAAAGCGCTATACAAATAAAATTGAATTGAATTGCTTTAACCCCAATGCCCCTTACACACACACTCACACTTGTTGGCTTTAAAGGGATAGTTCACCCATTTGGAAAAATTTTATATTGTTTTACTTACCCCCGAAATAGTACGTTAAGCTTACCTGGTCTCGTCGTTGTAGCTAAATTATTGTAAATCCTGAATTGGAGCAATGCTAACAATTAGCATCTTGCCATTGGATAGAATTGCCCCCAGGCTAACTTGCTGTAAAATAACTGCCGAAATCCACTCAATAAGGTTTAACGACAGCTTTACTTGTGTCGTTGTTGGAAATGAAAATGCACATATGATTACCGAGTGCACAAGGACGATATTTTCGCTCAAATTACTTTATATGATGTTGTTTCAGATTTCAGATGTCGGTGTTTACATTCAAATAAGAACATCCTTAAATAATAAATAATAATAATTAAATTAAATAATAATCCTGCCTTTTCGTCTCACTCATCTGACACTGCTGGTATCAGTTTGTTACCTGGTACAGCAATATATGGCAGGTTATTGACTATTGAAACAGAATTTAATTAATTTCATTTCTAACCAAATGCTTGTTTTGGTATTCATAAGAAAAATATCCCAATGTTTTATTTAAGAATTCATGAACAAATGCACTATCATTTAAATTAGCTACATTTTTTCTGTCAGTTTTGCAATACCTTTCAATAACTGAAGAAAGAATGAATAACTGAATAACCTTTTAATCAATCATTTAAATATTGCTTTGTTCCCTATTGTGTAAAAGTGGAAAGTATTCCTGAATCTGTTAATTGTATTTATTGGAGAACGATGCAGGCGCTCCTTTTTTGATTACCTATCTTGTATAACCTGTTCCTTAATAGACTAATGAATTGTAATTTATCAATTTGACTCTACTGAAGATGTTTTGTCTTTTCGTGTTTGATATAACGGATGTATTAACATAGAACACAGGTGTGTACTCCATGGGTTCATCTAATGTCTTTACACATTCCACCTTTAGACTAACGAAGTGTAATTTATGAATCTGTTTTCATCTCTTTTAATGTTTGATATAACTGATGTATTAACATAGAACACAGTATTCCATGGGTGTGTCTGTGTTTTTACTATGTAGACCTGTGAATTCTGGTTACGGATTGTTTTGCTCTGTTGTTTAGTTATATAATGAGAAGATACTTGCGTCAACCACTAATTGTACCAATCATAGAATACCTGTGTAAGCTTAATTGATGTGCATACCATAATGATCTGGAGTAGACTATATGTGTCACCTGTTAGCTTTTGCACCTAGAAGAGCGAACCTGAAGAGGACTGCCCAAACGCGCTGTTCGTCTCTCTCTTGTTTGTTTGTGCTTCTTATTGAATTTTGATAAATTAAAACAATATATTTATAATAAGGTTGTTCCTGTGTTGAGTGTGCGGTTTACACTGATCCATCAATTATTGGACAAAGCTCAGTGTGCCACTTCTTTCTTGGACATACTCTTGCTGCAACCTGCACCTCTATTGAAGAAACACGTGTGCATTGAACTATTTTTTCTGTTGGTACCTTTCAATAACTGTTTTTCTGTCTCATTCCTTAGCCAGGTTTCAAACCCAGCAGAAATCTGACACGGGGCTTAAAAGCAGGGATAAGACAGCCATTCTGCAAAACTGATCTTCATAAAAGGCCAGCAAGTACAATTCCACTGCCTCACAGGCAATGACCAAGGCAATATCATACCACCCCGTCACAGGCACTGACCAAATCAATATCATACCACCCCCTCACAGGCACCGACCAAATCAATATCATACAACCCCCTCAAAGGCACTGACCAAGGCAATATCATACCACCCCCTCACAGGCACTGACCAAATCAATATCATACCACCCCATCACAGGCACTGACCAAGGCAATATCATACTATCCCCTCACAGGCACTGACCAAGGCAATATCATACCACCCAGTTACGTGATGACCACATGGCCTTTTTACAGGTCCGGTGCTTTGGGCCTGTCCCAGGAATGTCACCTCCCCAAACCGTCACGCACCGCTGCCTCATTACTGCTTGTGCCGCAACATTACCACAACGTTTCCAAGCAGATGCAATTAGCAGGAGGCTAATAAGCAATTAGTGGTGCAGGTCAAAGATTTGACTCGACGATGTTCAAGCTTGTGATTGGTTCCAACATGAAGTTGAAGCGGTTCAGCAACAAATGGTGTGTGCTCGTCTGCACAGAGAAACTGGTTCTCCACACGAACAAGCAGCAATCCCTCACTGCGAGCGTGCGTTCTCCACACGAACAAGCAGCAATCCCTCACTGCGAGCGTGCGTTCTCCACACGAACAAGCAGCAATCCCTCACTGCGAGCGTGCGATCTCCACACGTACAAGCAGCAATCCCTCACTGCGAGCGTGCGTTCTCCACACGTACAAGCAGCAATCCCTCACTGCGAGCGTGCGTTCTCCACACGAACAAGCAGCAATCCCTCACTGCGAGCGTGCGTTCTCCACACGTACAAGCAGCAATCCCTCACTGCGAGCGTGCGTTCTCCACACGTACAAGCAGCAATCCCTCACTGCGAGCGTGCGTTCTCCACACGTACAAGCAGCAATCCCTCACTGCGAGCGTGCGTTCTCCACACGAACAAGCAGCAATCCCTCACTGCGAGCGTGCGTTCTCCACACGTACAAGCAGCAATCCCTCACTGCGAGCGTGCGTTCTCCACACGTACAAGCAGCAATCCCTCACTGCGAGCGTGCGTTCTCCACACGTACAAGCAGCAATCCCTCACTGCGAGCGTGCGTTCTCCACACGAACAAGCAGCAATCCCTCACTGCGAGCGTGCGTTCTCCACACGAACAAGCAGCAATCCCTCACTGCGAGCGTGCGTTCTCCACACGTACAAGCAGCAATCCCTCACTGCGAGCGTGCGTTCTCCACACGTACAAGCAGCAATCCCTCACTGCGAGCGTGCGTTCTCCACACGTACAAGCAGCAATCCCTCACTGCGAGCGTGCGTTCTCCACACGTACAAGCAGCAATCCCTCACTGCGAGCGTGCGTTCTCCACACGTAGAAGCAGCAATCCCTCACTGCGAGCGTGCGTTCTCCACACGAACAAGCAGCAATCCCTCACTGCGAGCGTGCGATCTCCACACGAACAAGCAGCAATCCCTCACTGCGAGCGTGCGTTCTCCACACGAACAAGCAGCAATCCCTCATTGCGAGCGTGTGTTCTCCACACGTACAAGCAGCAATCCCTCACTGCGAGCGTGCGTTCTCCACACGAACAAGCAGCAATCCCTCACTGCGAGCGTGCGTTCTCCACACGTACAAGCAGCAATCCCTCACTGCGAGCGTGCATTCTCCACACGTACAAGCAGCAATCCCTCACTGCGAGCGTGCGTTCTCCACACGTACAAGCAGCAATCCCTCACTGCGAGCGTGCGTTCTCCACACGTACAAGCAGCAATCCCTCACTGCGAGCGTGCGTTCTCCACACGAACAAGCAGCAATCCCTCACTGCGAGCGTGCGTTCTCCACACGTACAAGCAGCAATCCCTCACTGCGAGCGTGCGTTCTCCACACGTACAAGCAGCAATCCCTCACTGCGAGCGTGCGTTCTCCACACGTACAAGCAGCAATCCCTCACTGCGAGCGTGCGTTCTCCACACGAACAAGCAGCAATCCCTCACTGCGAGCGTGCGTTCTCCACACGAACAAGCAGCAATCCCTCACTGCGAGCGTGCGTTCTCCACACGTACAAGCAGCAATCCCTCACTGCGAGCGTGCGTTCTCCACACGTACAAGCAGCAATCCCTCACTGCGAGCGTGCGTTCTCCACACGTACAAGCAGCAATCCCTCACTGCGAGCGTGCGTTCTCCACACGTACAATCAGCAATCCCTCACTGCGAGCGTGCGTTCTCCACACGAACAAGCAGCAATCCCTCACTGCGAGCGTGCGTTCTCCACACGAACAAGCATCAATCCCTCACTGCGAGCGTGCAAGCCGTACCGAGTTGCTCATTGAGGAAAGGCGCTTGTGACAGACACAAGCTCTACAGCCTGGTCATATAGTGTGATACACTGCATCTCTGTGATGCTACAGGCAATAAAGTAGCGCCCTGCAGGGCTGCCAGCCATGATCTGTACCAAACACGCTATAATCTGTGCCACTACATAATTTTCTCAAGTGATCATATGCTGCACAGCTTTAAAAAGACAGGTCAGAGCCCAGCTGAGGTTAGTAAGTGCACTATTCCTTTTGTAGCTTGTGGCAGTGTTTCACGACCATTCATACTTCTGGGGCACATGCAGGGCATCATATGACCCCGACCCCCCCCCCCCCCCCCCACGACATGTGCTGATGTAGCAAGGATAAGGGAAAGGACATATCTCATGTTGGAACAGGAAGCTCGGCTGCCATTTTGAGCTCTTTTCCTGCAGAGGGTCTTTCCCCTCTCTGCCAACATTAAGAGATGAGCTCACATCGTTTGCATGGACAGAGAAAACCTCCCACTTGCATCAGGAAGGGAGCCTGAGAAAGCTGCTGATTTAGTATCTTTTAAAAAAAATAAATAAATAAAAAACTGGACGGACAATATCTGAATGCAGATGAAAGGGACACTTAACATTAAAATAAAAGTACAAAAAAAAACATGCAAACAAATAAAAAAATAATGCAACACAACACAACTACTATTCTGCAAGTGTCAGAGCTCTAAATAAGAGTTTTTTATTGGCTTTTAACTGACCAATAAGTGGGCACGAATCGGCATTGGTCTACCACTACAATAGGAATATCGCACGATTTCATCACAAATAATATTTTAACAGCACTAGAAATAAATAATAAAAATTGCCATACCACCCAAAAAGACATGGAGGTTGCGTTTTAATAATTTGTTTTGGTTAAGTGCTTATTTAGAGCTCAGGGATTCATGAGAGACAGCTTTAAAAGGAGCAAACCTGATTGGCTGGTGCTGTTGCTGCGTAGGGCACACTTGTGGCAGGAGTTGTAGCTGCAGAGACAGTAGCAGGCGTAGCACTGTACATCATGGGGACTTTACCGGGAAGGGAAACCATGGAAGCGACGAACAGGTGGGTGGAGCATTATGGTAACCATGGTGATAGTTTTTTTTTTTTTTTGGCATAGTGAAATATTATAGAGAGCGGGGGCAGGCCATCGTTAGGTTGTACCAGCAGATGGCATGCAACCACAATGCAAAGCAAGGAAGCCAGGGAGAAAAAAACAAAACAAAACACAAAACAAAAAAAGAGGAAGAAAGCTGATTACAATCACAATTGAGGAAATTTTCGCTGCATAATCAGTGATTCCCAGAGAAGTCTGGTATTTGACTCAAACGGAGAATTATTAAGGTTTTGCCCCGTGACATTTTAATTGAGCCATTTGTATAAATCTCACTTCAAAGCAGCTGTACACAGAACAGACCGCGTACAAGCACTGCCTGTGTTTAATACACAAGGGGCTCTGCAAAGAAGGTATTAGATTTACATACAAATGTATATATCATATTTTACTTTGAAATAAATACTCCCCTGGGAAACCCTGATGAAATTTCCTAATCCACAAAGCACAACAAAAGGCAGCTTACTTAAACAACTGATCAGCTCATTATTACTATCATTACCTGTTGTCAAGAAACCTGCTCGCTACAGTATAATTCTGGCTGAAGGGAATTGTGGGGGGAGGAAACGTGAACTTAAATGAAATAATAAACATAACAAAACTGACAATACGCAAAAAAAATAACAGTAATCAGACATAATACTAAACAGTTTGCAAAGAGCGATTAATAATAAAAATATATAATCAAGAGAATGCATTGAGTGAACCAGAACATCATGAAAACTGCACATGCTCTTCCAGGTGAGATAAAGGTAGAGGTAATGGCACAGACAGACTGCCTTGTCCAAGCAGTAAAGAGAAGGCACTAGGACAGCCTGTCCCTTTCGTCACCTGTAAGAGTGTTTCAGTCACAAGCCGCATTTCCACAGCCAGCCCAACCAGGTCCTGCCAAAAGCTCATTCTAAAGTCAGACTGCTGCTCAATGTGCTCCTCCACTGCTGGGCCTGAGCTGCCAACGCCCCTCTGAATCCCGTTCGTACAAAACCCCCCCGGTGTTAATGCTACCCGCGATAACTCTGGTCTTGACCACGACCACGCCCCTTACCCCGGTCGCCACCGTGAGGACCAATAGGACTGGATATGGCCGAAAATGAGGGCTTAAAGCACCGAGGCAGCACGAGTGAAGCACGGCCGAAGCCCCCGTCCGTGGGAAAAGCAAGGGGCCCCCGCAACACGCTAGCATTAGCGCAGCTGTGGAAATGCGGCTACAGTTAGCCCGCCGGGAGGCCGTGTCAGGGAATGCTAACGGAGGAACCTACCAATGCTGGTAGCAGGAGTCATGCAGAAGACGGAGCCTGTGAGCCATGCAGTGGAGAGTGAAGAGAGGTTAATACAGGGGGAGGGGGAGGGAGAGAAAAACAGGTTAGCTGGAGGTAGACTTCAGCATGCATGACAGACACACCGCCTAATACCACCACCGCCCGGCCATTTGTAGTCTTTACTGTACTTGTGTTTGGAGGAAGGAAGGAAGGCTCTGTTTTCATGTGTTTGGGGGGCGTATAGAAGAGCTGGATCGGAGCGTGTGCGGTTGGGAGGGTGTGCGGTTGGGAGGGTGAGGTGGGCGATAAGACCAAGCGGTTAACACACTTAGAGGCAGGGGAGAGAAGAGGCTGTTACTGGAAATGAGATAACTGGGGCAGGCAAACGCACGTCAGTCAGAGAGGAAAGGAAGCGCTCAACGGTACAAAGAATTACATCAACATACGCAAGGCTGGGGACCTGACTCTCTTCATCCCCACCTAAATTCAATTACTACTAACAACCAATTAGATTCCTTAAGCAAGGAAATGAGGTGGAGAAGGGGTAATATGTTACTGCGAGCAGTGTACTGGGCAGTGCATACATTTTACAGACAGGAAAAATGAACGTGTACATGCATTTTTTAACAGCACGCTTTTCTGTTAACCCTTAGTCAGGTCGCTTATTCTATCAAATCGTCACAGTTTCCCTTATGCATCATACAATAGTCATCATACGATATTTACATCTCAAATCAAAGAATTGCTTCAGAAGCTCATGAGCTCATGACCTTTAAAGGTCAGATTTTAAGGATTGTTTGCGAAGCATTTCCACAAACCTGCAGTCTACATCAGTGCTATGCACTCCTGCGCTTGGACAGCCACAGGGAGTGCAGGTTTTTGCTGTTACTCTCAGATGGTTGGTGATTTTAAGATGAAATCATAAACCTGCACACACGAGACATCCGCACTGTTCTGGTCGACTCGGGGCAGCTTTGTCCCTGTGGTTGTCGGACTGCTTGGCGACACTGGACAGCTCAAGACAGCAGAGGCAGATGAGATGTTGTTGCTTTTGTCGCACTTAATTCGTTTGATTGTTTGTGTTTGTTTGTCTGTTGTGGGTCTGCCCCACTGTCTGTCTTCTTTGTTGTTGCTGGCTACAACTGAAGTTCCTTTACAGGAAAATAAAAGTTATTCTATTCTATTCTATAGCTCTCCAGGGATATGACGGAATAACACTGGTCTACACACTGGACTTGCAGTATGAGTTCACCTAAATATGGATAATTTCACAACACTTCCTCAGATGGCTGCACATGTTGAGTATCTACTGAATGGTCTTCACACCAGGGGCCACATGTATAAAACTCTGAGTAAAAGAAAGCGTAAAAGAATGCTCAGGGAGAAAGCCAGAAATCTGCTTTTGCAAAGTTTAGCATTTTCTCCCTCTGCCTTTTGGTCACGGTGTCGCCATATCACACCGACTCCGAACATTGCGTACGTATGGTGTCCAGCGTGTGCAGAGGTACGCAAGTTCTCTTATTTTATACATCTGAATTTCTGCATGGAAACTCGCTTACAGAGCGTTCTGAGGGCATTTTTCCGATCAGCACTGTTTATACATTTGGCCCCAGGTCACAGAGGAGAGGCGGTGATTTTTTTAAAGCTCTGCACAGGCAGAAAAAGTGTAGACAGGGAAGCGTCCGTTCTCCTCTGAATGCACTTCACTCTCCTCAGACAGGCAAACGTAATGGCTGCAGCAGGGAAGGTGAATTGGTGCCCGGCGCTTTTCAAATTCACCCAAAACGAGTTTAACGGCATAATTAAAAACAGGCCTGATTATAATGGAATGGTATAATTTGGAATACTTAGAACAGCCACCTGCTTGTGTTAGTTTATGTATAAGCCATGCAAATATTTGCTTGGACTGACTTTTAGAGTAGTTCACATTTGCTTTCCTATGGTATTTGGATAATGAGTGCTGAATGCCACCTGCTCCCTTCTGCCACGGTGTTAAATGTCCACAAAGTCACTACCTCCTGCTTTCTCACTGGCTCAGTGGTTACAGTCTGTTTGCCAATGGGTGACGAAGGCTCTACAAGTGTAACTGTGGGAGATGGCCCCAAGACCAATCAGCATAGTATGCGGCAGGGTGAACTTTTGGAGTCGTGATCGGCTTGGTGGGATCAGCTGTGACACAGAAGCGGGGTTCCCACACGGACCTCTGCCAAGTCTTTTCAAGGTCCTATTTCCCCCAAATACAAGCACCCATAAAAACTGCACAGCAGGCTTTATCGTGAGCGTTGCATAGTAAGGCCACATTAAAAAAACAAATGCCTCAATATCCTGGAAAATAAATGCTGTCCCAGCATCTGCTCTTTAAACTTCAATCCACAGCCCAACCATTCTCAATCAGGATCAGTGTCTAAGTGTGAAACTTACATAAAAAGGGGATTTGAAGCTTTTCAAGGGGCTTGCCAAAAACTTTCAACAATTATATCCATGCACTTTAAAGCACCTCTG
>CM056384.1:36461629-36646629 GCA_029718625.1 Synaphobranchus kaupii | reverse complement strand
TCAAGCGTATTAACATACAGGTAACAGCAAGCAGAGGTGCGTCATGGGGCACAGCATTGCATTGTGGGTAGGTGAGAAGAAAAAAAAACAAAACAAAATAATCTGAATGCAGTATACCACATACGAAAAACCAATAGGCATGCACATAAACAAAAAACCTTATTTTCAAAGGAATAAAGCTAAATTCTGAATTAGTACGGAAGCAAAAAGCATCTACTACACCTTATGTTAAAAGCTTAAGACATCACATATTCATAACATACATTAACAATAAGGTACAGTGTATCGGGATTCCAGTGCTATTCAAACATTACAATGTTACCAGATTCTTTTAATGTGCCCGATAAACAGAGGCTTAAGTGAACATACGTGGTGCATTATATATATACACATATATAATGTACTGCATATGTATACGTATATACATGCAATTTGTTATTTTTCATTTATAGAATCCCTTCGGCTAAAGATGCTTAACAGTCGGGATCTCCGACACTAGAGTTCAGTTAAAGCACTCCTCCCACACCCCACAAAACACATGGTTAACAGATTAAAAGAGCTTTGCCAGGCAGGCGGAAACCCAGTGACAAGGCAGATGAGCTCATTTCGAGTGAAAGATACTGGGAACAAACAGCACATGCTATACACGTAGCACACGGAGCAACGCCATGCGCCAACCAGTCAGATAAATTCATGTGGCTAGCGCCCGGTTTAAGTGAAACATTTTGCTCTAATATATTTACTGGTCAGTTCAGTCAAGGTTTGGGCATCACCATGGCAATGGCTTTCTGCCACAGCGCCTGGGGGATAGTCATACTCCCAGGCACTTCCTAGTTTCTGACGTCATTAATAATTTTGGTTTACGCCATTTTAATAAAGGCTCAAAAAAAAAATCCAGCCACAATTTAGGGTTTCAGAATGTCACACGTGTACATTAATTTGAAGAAAAAAATAATTGTTTATTTTTCCCCATTTTAAATGGACTGACAAAGCCGAAAGGTCTCTTAATGCAGTGAAAAGGCTTTTACCGGCAGATCACCCGGCAGGAAGAAATAAAACCACATAATAAATAAATCCCATATGGGGCAGCACTGTAACATAATGGTTAGGGAACTGGGCTTTGTTTGATGCATTAGTGTTGTACCCTTCAGCACGGTGCCTGTCTTGCTTCAGTCAATATCCAGCATAAACAGAGCCCTCCGCTATTATTGGCACCCCTGGTAAAGATGAGTAAAAAATTCACCGTTTGGTGAATTAGCATAATCTCACACTGAAAAAATGAGAAAGATCCAACGTTTAATTGAAGTTAATTTATTATGAGAAAAAAAATCCCTCATCAAGAAATTATTATTTTTAACAAAACCACGTGTGCCACAATTATTGGCACCCCTGCATTTATATATAGAATAAAGTAATAATTTTTAATATTTGGTCGCAGATCATCTTTACCAGGGGTGCCAATAATAGTGGAGGGCTCTGTAATGGATTGTATGTAAAGACTCTGAGCTGTGTAAGACGCTCTAGATAAAAGCATCTGCTAAATGGCTGAAATTTTAAACATTTTCTCCGTGCAAAAACAAAAGGGGGGGGGGGGTGGTATGTGCATCTTTCACAAGAAATGCTCTTTGTGCTACATCCACCTCTGTCATGGGTTGAGGAGAGGCTTGAATTGGTGCATAATCAGATTGAATAGATTTCATTTCCCTCTGGTTTGCGGTAGAAGCTCAAAACCGCATTACTGGGATCAGCTGAGTGACGTTCCGTTGAGGGGGGGGGACAGAAATTGAGAGTGTTCTAACCCCTCCCAGAACAGAAAACTGCCACCAGGAACTCTAAGCACAGAATGTGGAGCGCTGTTTGCTGCTGTGTTTGGTCCCGCTCGTGTCTCCTGCTCTAGTCTCAGTTCACAAGCCTATTTTCCCGGCTCTGAGGGGAGAGAAGTCATGGCCTCACACTACCCTACCCTCACTGAGTAACTGTGAGTCTATGCTCCTTTTGCAATTATATATAACATTCAAATTGTCAGTGGAACGTAACGTTGGAAAAAGATGTGTTATGCTGGGTTACACAGTAGCTTAAAGCCAGGCAATAGTCCACTTTCTGGAGTTGTTTGATATTGCACAGACAGTTTTTGTATGCGATAAAGAATATTGTAGATATTTTCTGCCAAGTTTCTGCCAAGCTGCCGGATTTATAATGGGGGGTGGCAGGAAATTTAGGTAAATCAGGGTTTTGGTTTAAAAAAATAAAGATACACTTCTCTTCTATTTCACAGATATATAATTGTAACTTCAATTTCAATTTGCAAGTAGCATGTTTATTTATTTATTTACCTTTATTTATACAGGGTAGGTTGACTGAGCACACATGCTCTTTTACAGCAACGCCCTGTTAACGCCCCCCCAATTAGCCTAACCTGCATGTCTTTGGCTTGCGGGAGGAAACCGGAGTACCCGGAGAAAACCCACGCGGACACGGGGAGAACATGCAAACTCCACACAGAAAGGTCCCTTCTGGGATGTTAGCATGCCTTTTTACTGTTAGCATGGCTAACAGTAGGTATGCAAAAAAAACACAGGCAGTGAGGTAGCTACACTATGGCCAGCCCAGCTGCATCTAACTACATCAGAAACTTCTGCAAATACCTACAATATCCTTCAGTGCACACAAAACCTGGCTCAATCGAAAACATACATTAAAAAACAAATAATATTTAAAAACTCCAGAATGTGAACTACCCCCGTTAATCACCGCAGCCTGGACTTTCTGAATGCCATAATTACAACATTCGTATCCACGATAATGCTGCGTTCTCTTTGTATCGGCCATATTAAAATGAACAAGATTAGAAAAAAATGACGGGGAAAAAAAGCATCTGTAGGGCAAATTAACGAACGAATGAAAGGAACAGAGAAAAAGAAACAAACGACAGTCTTTAAAGAAAGATGAGTTCGGAAGGACACCGGCGATGTTCCCTCCCCGAGCGAGGCATGCTGCAGCTGGCTCTGCTCCAGAAATGGGGTGGGGGGGGGGGGTGTGAACATGCCGAGAGAAGCCCTTAAGATAAGCGCTGAGGAGAGTTCTCATTCAAGCTGAGAGGTTCCGTGTAATCTACTCAAACGAAAACAGTGATGTTGAGGGATAAGGTGCGGGAGAAGCACAGACAGGAACACGAACCAGAGACGAATGGACAGGAAGTTGTAACAGCACAGCATCTCCAGACCCGCCTGCCAAGGCCTGAGAGACTTCTTGAACAGCACCAAGAGCACAAGGGTACAGACCAAACGGCCTGGAAGGCTGATGCTTTCCTAGCAGCCGAGTTCTGACTGAGCTCTCACAGAGCTTCCCTGTATGTCCCAGCTCAATATCCATCTCAACAAAAAAAAGGCTAAGTCATACTGTTGATACACCATGTGATAGGACCAAAGGAAGAAGGTAGAAAAGAGCTAAGAAGGTAACGTGAGCCATTTAAATCTGTCTAAGCCTCTTCAAGACATTCTAACCCCTTCAGTGATGTTTGCAGGACAGGGGCTTTGTGTTGTACAGATTAGGACATATAATTTAGGGGAGTGTGGGGGGGGGGGGTGGTCACACAAGGAAAACCGAGGTCTGCTGTGATACACAGCGTGATATAGTAGCGTTAGCTATGGCTGTCATCAAAGATCATTATTACATATATCGTTAATAACGTGTGCGCCGGGTGCTATTGAAATTTTTTTTAAATTGATGATGTCATTGTTGTCATGCCCCTTCTCAGCATGTTTGTCCCAGAGACATGGCAGTAGAGGGGAGGGGGGGTACAAGAGGGAAGAGCAAGCGCTGATCAAGCAAGCGGGTGATGAATCCGGCCAAGTAAGCCAAGACCGTGACAGCGGCACAGTGCAGGACGACTGGGTCGCTCGGTCGCTGTCAGCACAGCAAAAAGGCCATTCCAGATAACTGCACTGCCGTCTCTAATGTTCTGTGAGTCAATACAGAATACAAAAGAGAAAATGATAACAATAACTAAAACTCTTACACGATCCCTAAAGCTGATCTTGGCAGCAAGCGAAGAAGCCAGAAACGGCTGACGGCCCTGCTCTGAGTTGAGATTTATAGGCGTCTGACTTAATTTGTATCGATGGTCTAGATGGAATTTTCCGGATTTGCAGCAAGAAAAGAGAAAGGGAGGGAGAGAGAGAGAAAGAGAGTGAGAGAGAAATATGGAGAAAGAGAGAGAGAGAGAAACCAATGTCTTTACGAAGGAAGACTAAAGTAAAGGATGAAAAGGAAATGTGGAATCAAGACAGGCATGACAGTCATATGCTCTGTGCCGGACCTGGCCAATCAGTAAAGGCATGACAGGATCATGGAATCTGGTCGTGACCTGGTCAATCAGCACAAGCATGACAGTCATGTGGTCCTTGCTTGACCGGGACAATCTGGAAAGCCCTAACAGGGTCATGGGGGTCTGTGTTTGTCATGTGGTCTATATTTGACTTTTCCTATCCAGTCTTTTTCCAGTCTAATTAGCCTGTGTATCATCTTAAATCTGGAAACAAGGTATACTGATTACAGCCTATAGAGTGTGTGTGTTGGGTGTAAATTCAAGTAATAGATCTCTAAATTACAATAAACAGTGCTCCACATTTCATGAAATTAATTAACCTGTCAAAAGACTTTATTACTTTGGGGTAAAGAAATCCTAAAACTGTGTAAGCACACTTTTAAAAAATCACGGGATTCTCCAAATTATCCTGACATGAAAGATGTTTTAATTTGCATTACCCTCAAATTCAAGTGGTTAAGTTTAAAAAACAAAAAAATCACCATCATCAGTGATAGTAAAAATATTTCACATTGGAAAGCACCTGATATTCGACGCATGTTCTATAACATATGAACAAAAACTGGTACAAAGCTGTCTGGAATTTTATCCACCAAAGCAGAAATGTTCTGCTGTTAGATTTTCTCCAAGATCATTGAAGTGTTTTTCATTTACTAAATACTCTGGGTGTATCAATCCACCGTGCACGGCTAAGTAATTTAGGCCACTTAGAGTTACATTACACTGAGGCAATGCGTAGCACGGTGCAGAGCTGGCAGTGTGTTTGGTGTTAGCATTACATTGAAGCAGTGTATAGCCTGCAGTATGTTTTGTGTTAGCGTTACACAGATACATACTGTTGTGCAAGGATCTCAATCCCCAGTCTAAGAGGGAGGAATCCTGTTTCTTTTTGCAATTTCCTCTGATTTGATTTTCAATTCAAGCCAATGAAACTTAGTAGACACTGCAGCCTTCCAGAACTGGATTGGACACCTGGTTTTAGCACTAAACCTATTGTTTGGTGATAGCATTACTCTGATTATTTGATATTAGCATTACACTGTTTGTCTGGTATAGCATTAAACTGATTGTTTGGTGTTAGCATTACACCACAGCAGTGCACAGACTGTGTTTGAGTGTATCTAAGTGTATTTAAGGCGGAGAAAGAGGTGGAGTCCCAGCTCAGTACCAGCCTGCTCTTGTCTATTGCACCTGAGGTCACAGGGCCAGTGGGCGGGGCTTACCATGGCTGCAGCGGCCGCCTGTGCTGCCACAGCCGTCTGATTGGCTTGGTGCTGCGCGGCTTTGATTTTGGCCTGTAGGTGTGCCGGGGGGTGGAAGTACTTGCACTTCTCGCGGGAGCAGCGGCTCTTGATGTAGTCCATGCAGACGGTCACCGTGTTGTCGCAGGTGTCAATCATGGGGTTGTCGCTGGGGTGAGCAAAGCGGCAGTCTGTCTCTCCTCGAGAGCAGTTGCCCCTCTGGAACTCCCGACACACCTGCGCACATACGCACGACCACGCACACACACACACACACACACACACACACACACACATATACGCATGACCACGCACACGCACGCACGCACGCACGCACGCACACACACACACAGACACACACACACACACACATACGCACGACCACGCACACACGCACGCACGCACGCACACACACAGACACACACACACACACACACACACACACACACATACGCACGACCACGCACACACACGCACGCACCGCATGCACGCACACAAGCATGTGCATATGCACACAAACACACACAAAGCATGCACACAAACACACACGCATATGCAAATGCACACAAAGGCGCACACAAACACAAAGAAGCAAGTTAACACATACACACACACAATAGTACAACACAACACAATACATGAGACACACAGTCACAAAGAGTAACAAATACAATACATCAGGTATCACAGTTAAAAATGTTTTAATATGTCTTTGTATCTTACTTGTAATGTTTAAGTTCAAATAATTTACATGAGAATACTGTTACAGTTAAACCCCAAATAACACAGAATGGTGAATTCTGAACGGGCACCTTCATCTTAAAAGTTTGACCATAATTAAAGGTGAAGTGAGATTTCCCACCTCTAGCTTTGTTTAAAGGCCGAATTTGAAAGGAAACTACAATTGTTCCTATCAGAAATGTAATTGTAAATGTGTAATTAAGAGTTAACTCTGATTGGTAACCACAAGGATGCCCATGTTAAGGCCTTCATTGAGGCAAATTGTGATTAGTCACATCCAACTTGTTGGTGTACAAGTCTAATTAAGGCGGGGAATTGCGATCGATCACCTCCAGCTTGTCGGTCCGCAGTAGCTTCTGTGTGTTGGAGGACCCCTGCTGCACCGTGACCGGGGGGACTGTTGGGGACGATGAGGGGGGCGCTGGGGAGCATCTCTGTGGGGAGCAGTCCAACCCCGTGAGTCATGGGGGTGAGGTACGGCGCGTAGCTGAGGGCGGGGTTCGTCCCCAGGCCCTGCGTTACAGGAAAGGAGGGCTGTGCGAGGAGAGGACAGGAACCCTCAGAAAACAGAGCAATTTTACAGTTTTACGGTTCTGAGCCCGAATCATGAGAATATCTACGGGTTGGGCAGAAACAGGCATGTAATACACCGTGAAAGTTCCCACGTCACCATGTTCGCTGGAAACAAACAAACGGCAACTGTCAAAACGCAGATTTGTTTCGCATCACTGCGTTGAGCAGGCACCGCAAGAACAGGGACATCTGTGGTTTCCCGAAAGATCACAACTTGTTGCAACAGTGGGGAAAATGATGGTCTGTTGATGTTATGTTAGCTAAAACATTTGTTAATGTCATTCACTGCATGAATTATAACATTCAATTACTGGCTAAGTTAGATGCCGTTACTGTTTGTGTGGACCAGATAGCGTGAACCGAGCTAAATTAACATTAACTTAGTGAAGTAAATAACCTACAAAATTTCTCTCTGTTAGTGGCACAAACACAGTGAAGATCTTTAAGAACTTACATGGTCCCTCGTCAAGTTCAGTTACACAACCTCTTGGATCTTTTTATATTACAATGTGCAGACATGAAGGGTGTTTGGCTATAGCCGTCATTTCCAAAATGGCTAAAGAGAGGCAGGGTCAACATGGTTTAAAAGGAACTGAAGAAATTCTTATTCCCAACCCAATCAAAACCAAAGAGCTTGTTTGAAATCTTGTCACACTTTATAATCTTTAACCCAGAATCCTTGCCGCACAGAGCTGGCCGATGTTCGTTCACTGTATAGGGAGGACCAGAAGACAACCCCCCTCTATGCTCAAGTTTACTACTGAGCTTACTGTTCAGCTGTACTTTTAATATTATTCGCTTTTACGGTTATCAAGACGCTAGCTATTAGTGCTGGGCATTACAGTTCATTTCAGTGACTCAAGTTGTTTGATTCAGTTCACTATAAAGACTCCCTCACTGATTTGTTGTACAGTGGTACTTCCGGTTAGTCTTTGGGTTGCTAACGACTCAAAGGATCCATGTGCAGCCTGCATTTGTTCAGCACTGAATCATTCAGCACTGATTCGTTCAGCCATTCCTTGGCGCAGCAAAGCCTGTGCTGCAAGCTAACTGATGTGCACCAATATTAAAACTCATTTTAAACCCACTTTTCACTTTGTTAACCCAACTGTGATTTGTTTATGGTCATTTATAATTGCGTATAACGTACTGTATATACATATGCGTAAACATATAAATAAAACTAACCATGGTTTCATTTAATTTGCTTGTGCCTGATAGCACATTGTTGAGACTAAAACTTAAACCCCTTGGCAAAATGCAATTTAACAGAGTTTAACCTGAGTTTTAAAAATACCATTGATATTACCATATCATTGATGTTAAGGATTACCTCTAAAAGCACTAAAATGGCATATAAGGCACCATACTATTTGGTCTGTTGTTTCTGTATCTTTTCAGACAGTGTTCTCCATGTATAAATCACTGGAGCAGCTTCCTCTCTGGGCTGCAGCCTGTAATAAAGCCAACCCTGCAGCCAGCACTATTTTCCCAGAGTATGAAATATTATTGAACATTAATCATTAATATTGCTGTAGGCTCCTCTCCCATATTCTGCTCTTAAATGTCCTTCATGCCTGCAGGGCAGTGGAGAACCAGAGGCTGGGGCCAGCAGATCCTCTATCTCTGTCTCTGTGTCTCTGTCTCTCTGGGGGAGGGTAAGGTTGTGAGCAGTTCCGGGCAGGCCTGTGAGAGCAGGGACAGGGCATGGCTATATGATTTGGGGCACAGTTGTGGGAAGAAGGCGAGGGGCGAGGGGCGAGGCTGGGGCGCAGTTCCTGCAGGGGTACTCACTAAAGGCTGCATGCTGGTGCCCGGGATCATGAACTGCATCTGCTGCGCCAGCATGGCAGCCGCTGTCTTCTGCTGGATCAGGTTGTTGCGGCCGTTAATCTCCAGCTGCGTCTTCAAATGGGCCGGAGGGTGCAGGTACTTGCAGTTTTCTCTTGTGCAACGGCCCTGTCGGAAGAAAGAAAATGAATACACTTTTAGCAGGAGCAGGAAAAAGATGACACGTGAAATGGGCCACTGCAGAAATGCCCAAAGAGGGGAAACACAGATGTCAATCATACTGGAAGGACAGACCCACACATGATAACTAAACTGGTGGAAAAACAGAAACACTGAGATGGTAAATGCATGTTAGGGGCCGCCAGAAAAAAGCAACAGACGCACAGCTGGCTAGACAGGCCACAGGAGTAGAGCAGCCTGGCTCTCCAGCCGGGCTTCAGGCCTGCATCACCAAGCCATCCTTACGATTCACACATCAGTCACAACCGTGCCCTTAAAACCAAGATGCACAAGCACTGAACAGTGGGAGGAGCATGGATTCATACCCGTGTGCCTCTAAAGCTGTGAGTTAACCGGATTGGTCAGCTCATGTTGCACACATTATCTCAATTCTCAGCATGGCAGTCACCTAATGCCTTGTGAGGTGTGACATGGCTGGTAAGTGAGGGTGTACAGGCAGGAAAGAGCACAGTGCTGTACACCTACTCACATGCGGGAAGTGTCACGTGGAACTGCTGCCGGCTCAATTTCTAAGCCAATCAGCTTATTATGTCACACAGGGAAAGTACTTATATATTAATTCAGGTTATTATGAAATGTTAATGGTTTTATAGTTTTCGATGGTTTGTTATGGAAGTTATCTGTATGTATTCAGAGTCTGTATTCTGGTTATTTCTCAGCGTAGTTAACTTACACTTAGTGCTTTATTAATGCTGTATACGGGCCTATACTCACTGGTCTGACACTGCTGACTGCTGCTCATGTAAATCAGGGGAATGCACTTATTTTCTCTTACACTCTAAGTCACTCTAGACAAGCATCTGCTAAATGCACGTAATGTACACTGCAAAAACCAAATCTTAACAAGCATTTTAATCTTTAGAATCTTATTTCTGTTACTTTTTTGCTAAATAAGGGGTGAGATAGCTTTACTCACTTACTTTTCAAGCAAAAAGTAACTTAAAACAAGCTAATATTTTCCACTTTAGAGAAGTGTATCATTACAAGACTAAAACACTTGTTAAGACAGACATTTTTGCAGTGTAACTAATGTCAGTACAGGGCATCTCTTACTACAGTGTTAAACCAGACCTCCGACAGCCGTACCTCACACCATTACTATTATTAAAGCTCATTTAAAAAATCATTCTTATTTGAATATTGGATTCCACAAAATAACAGATTTGATTACATTTGAATATTTATTTCAAAATTTGCATTGCACTGCCGTTAAATGTACAGTGGAGGAAATAATTATTTGATCCCTGGCCGATTTTGTAAGTTTGCCCACTGTCAAAGAAATGAACGGTCTATAATTTTAATGGTAGGTTTATTTTAACAGGTTCATTCTGTGAGAGACAGAATATCAACAAAAAAAATCAGAAAATCACATTATATAAAAGATATAAATTGATTTGCATTAAATACTTATTTCACTCAATCAAATGCAAATCAATTTATATCTTTTATATAATGTGATTTTCTGGATTTTTTTTTTTTGATATTCTGTCTCTCACAGAATAAACCTGTTAAAATAAACCTACCATTAAAATTATAGACCGTTCATTTCTTTGTCAGTGGGCAAACTTACAAAATCGGCAGGGGATCAAATAATTATTTCCTCCACTGTATATCATATTTTTAGGCACTTTCTGTTATGCGTGTTATGTCCATAAGGGTGTTAAAGGAGGGCACAAAAGAAATGGACTAAATTTAAAAAAGCCGGTCAGTTTACTCTTATTTACTATAGGGAAACTGACTGACAATATTATCATTTGTAACAATTACCTGAAGTAAACAAAGTGCCACATCAGAACATATAAACAGTCTAGGTCACGGACCAACAGTCTAGCTCACGGACCAACAGTCTAGGTCAAGGACCAACAGTCTAGTTCATGTATTTTAACCTAACAAACCTTTTTTATTTTGACCAAAACATTCTCACTCTACAAGAATGACCTGGGGAACAATTCAGGCCACATTCTGAGAGAATAGTTATGAAAAACAGTTCTGTTTCAGTTTGGAAGTTTATATTAGCACAATCATTTTAGAGATTATTTATCAAAAACAAAAGATCCATTTGGTTAGAGGGCAGTGCTGTACATTTTTTTAATTTACAATGTTCCCTGCTGGGGAGAAAAACACTCCACTTGAACAGGAATACTTGATGGAAAAAATGAATCAACTGTGGTAATCTTTCTAAATTAAAGAACTAGTTGGTAGTTCAATCAGAAACAAGTGATAATGTTTTGAAATACAGAATGTTAGATTGTCAGTGCACACATATGATAAAAAATTACATTATATTTAACAATGTAAAAAATATTTTTTATTTCCTACTTGGGGTATATTTAAATTTTTAATCTAAATGTGACAGCCCTAGTAGCAACTGGTATACTTTAATCAAAACGTTATGCAATGCACCATATATTTAACCTGGGTGGATTAGCTACTGCTTTTTACAACACGATTTATCGATATACACTGGAGGGATTAGCTACACAACACAATTTATCAATACACTGGAGGGAATAGCTATACAATACAATTTATAGATATACACGGGAGGGAGTAGCTACACAACACAATTTGACAGGACAAAGCTAAAAGGGGATCATGTGAATCCACAATAAAAGTGGTTTATTTTGGCACTTTGACATGAAGTGAGGATCAGGGCTTTGGCTCAGGTAAGCTCTCTCTGTAAGCAGCAGAGGAACTGTATGGGCCCTAGAGATAGGTGATGAAATTTGGGGAGTAGGCTGTCTTCAGACTGCAGTGGGGTGAGAAAGTTGGGGAGTATTCCTGTGGATTGTGCGACTGCATTAGTCACAATAAGTGTGATTACAGCCCCACGCCTTCACATACATCACTGTAGGAAATTGATTACACTGTCCCAGGGTGGGGGAATGGGCCTGAATGTGATGGACTGATGATCGCTGTCTGCAGGAGAGCTGTCACGCGCACATGCACACACACGGGTGCGCTTGCACGCACACGCACAGCACACACAGACACAAACAAACCACACACATGCATGCACACACAGACACACTCAAACACAAAGATGCCCTCGGCATGAGCGATTTCCCCCACGCAATGGGGACAGCCCTACGCAGTTGAACGTGCTACTGCAGTGCAGAGCACGGTTGGGGCCGGCCCAAAGAGATGCTCTGATTACCTTTCAATCACAGGCAGAGAACTATTACAGAATGGCTGACAGCATTTCAAGGGTCCGCATTTATAAGGCCGGTTTTTGCGACTGCATTTAAACTTCTTTAATCTACACAGCTCTGGCTGAAGCACAGAGGCCTACACCCCTACCCCCTTTCTCTCTGGGGAGGGGGGTGGGGTGGTGTACGGTGATGTGCTTAGAATTTGGGCAAAAATCTCAGCTGGCAAAGGGGAACGAGTCCAGGGTAACAAAGATGCTGTCCGAGTCCAGCTGCACTAAAACAAACAGACAAGAACGTTGCTATGAAGCAGCCAGAGGCCTGAGGCTTAAAGGAACAGCTGACTGGCCAGAAACCAGCGCTGGACAGGGGACATGCTCCACACAGAAACGGGCCCTTACTCTGAGCTGGGCTGGGCGAAGTACCTTGCCTTAAAAGGCCCGGCCCTATTCAAACGGCTCAGCCCTCCTGTCCCAAACCCACACACCGCTCTTTAATCACAACTTTAACGTGTCAGCATCACTGCAGAAGATTACCTGATTAAGGACATCTTCTACAAGCAGCACTTCTCCCTCGAGTGAAATCCTGTGTATGACTAAATTAGTGACAAGCAAATTTGCTCTGCTGAATATTCCAATTAAATGACAAGAGGATAAAAATTAAATGCCACTAATTTCATAAACAGATTAGGATTGTTCTCACTTAATCCCAGGGTTTTTCCTACATAGTAAATTATTTGGCGGCCGCCAAAATGATTTCACGGACCGCCAAAGGGTAATCGCGACCGCCAAAATGACAATAATTGAGAAAACGGCAAATAAAATCATATCCGAATAAATTTTATTGAATTTTTAGGGTGCAATATGGTCTTTCGGCCAGCGGATGGCGATATATATTGTACTAGTCGCTTTAAAGATGTCAGTACTAGGAGACGAGTAGAAGAAGTAGTGCATACTGCAGTGCAATAAAATAAGAGGGTGCTATAAATAGCCCAAAGTACTTACGACCCTCGTCTTGCCACAGCCAGACTGTAAAATGCATAAAATGCACAGTTTACAAGAAAATCATGTTCACATATAGCTAGAAACAATAATATTTTTTTAAAACGTTGTACAAATAGGCCTAAGCATTCAGCGTTTTCCATTGCTTACTGTAGGCTACTGGCTACCTGATGCACTTTTGGTTTAGAAGACAGCACATTTTTTTTCAGCAAAATCTCTCGTAGCTATAAATATGTTAATGAAACCAAATATCTTACCTGTAGGCTATATGCAGCAACCACTGTGTTATGATTAACCCAGAAAAGTTTGAGTGAAACTACATTATACTCACAGCAATGCCTAATATCCTGCGTTTTTACATTTCAGTCAGAGTAAAACCTCTCTCCATTGATAAAATATATACAGTATATATATATATTTTAAAATAATTTTCTCCCCTTTTCCTCCCCCATTGATAACGCCCAATCACGGACACAGTGAAATGCTCATCGCAACCTCTGTGGTCCATTTGGGAGTGCAGGCAGCCACGTGCTCTCCTGAGGCACAGCGTGGGCGGGGCAACAGTGCAGTGTAGCACAGTTCTGGGATCGTAACTCAAGAGGTTGCAGGTTTGAGTCCCATGCAAAGCACTGCTTCAGTAAACTATTGAGCTATACAAAAGGATGGCTGAACTCTTAAGGCACTGTTCTAGTGCTGCGTGGTTTCGAAACCGGACCGCGCGAGTGCCCGCAGCAGGGCGATGCGCAAATGTCGCTAGCGTCAACTTAGACCTGCAACACTGCCTGTGTGCCCAACCTGTAGGCTACGTGTGCCTCTGTGATGAGAAGTGCAGCAGTGGCTGACACTGCATGCTATGGAGGAAAGGACATGGTCGTCAACTGCATGACGGTAAAATTCTGCCCACAGGAAGCTCACGTGTTCCCATAATGCATTTCTGCGCGCAGCAGAATGGCTTCAGCTGGCCGCTGCTGAAGGATCATTAGCATTTCCTTTGAATGGGACTCTATGCTGCCGTTCAGTCAGAATGAGTGCTGACCATTCATCCTCCAACAGAGCAGTAATGGCACTGCTTCACAGAGCGGCGATCTGCGCTCCTCATTAACAACGGTCAACAGTGCTTTCAGGGGGTGGGCTGGCCGGCTGTGTCTTTATTTAGCCACACAAATGATGTGTGTTCTCCATTCATACTAAACATGTGTGTATATATATGTGTGTGTGTGTGTGTGTGTGTGGGGGGGGGGGGGGGGGGGAATGAATCAGAGCGATGCAGTGGGCTCTCTGTTCAACACAAAACTGTGCACTGTGTGCGATTACGCCTACCCCCACCGGCGCTGCGACATCGGTGGCCTGACAGCGCTTTAGCGGATGGGTAATAACATTTATTTAAATAACGGGCAGCGTCAGAGCCGCAGAACGGCAGAGCGCCGGGCGCGTGTAGCGGTAACAGACGCGGGGGACGAACAGCGCTTCTGCTCCAGACAGCCGCCTGCATTTAATGAGAGGAACCGGGCCAGCGATTACCTGCTCTTACGCGAGCGCCGCCGACGGATAAACACGCTCCGAGACTCTGCCGTGTCGAAACACACGCAGCCATTGCGTTAACTCTCTCCCGCCAGTGACATTCTCCCCGTCTGAGCAGAAAGGCTTACCACGGGAGATCTTTTACGGGGGAGGGAATGTCTGGTTCAGAACAGGTATCACAGATCATCGGATGATCTGTCCAATGTCCACACACACCTTCAGAAACAACAGACCTGGCATTAGTTGCCATTGGAGCGTACCTGCCTTTGCCTTGCCATTACATACCTTTAAATTCTGTCATTGTTCTGAAGGAAAGGGTCATTATAGTCATGTTAGTTTCAGTGATGATGCACTACAGCAGTGGGAAGTGAAAGGCATCAAATATTCTGTGTTATTATGGTTAGGAAAAGTGCTTTGAGCTGGACAAAAGAGCTATACATAAATGCATTTTTATTGTTATTATTACAAAATATTCAAAGGTATTACCGTTGGATAGAGATCAGCCATTGTGCATTATGCATTGTGTAATCATACCAGAAGTGCCACAAAACACAAAATTTTAAGAGCTGGTCTATGAAAACAAATGCATCTGAACCTCTGTAGGGCAGAAAGGGAATCAGCAGGGAGGACCCTGGGGGGTGGGGACAGGGTAATGGCTCCTCCTCCTCCTCTCTGTGTATCTATGACGACCTGCCTACTGCAGCTGACCCTGACTTTCTGTTCACCCTGAGAATCGATTGTTCCAGAGACACACTGTAGCTGTCACCAGCTTTATTATCAGAAACACACACACACACACACGCATTCTCTGCTTCATTTATGTGCACCTCACAGTACACGGACACATAATCTCCTCCATGCTAATTCGCGTACGTGTCCCTTGATTGACGTTTCCCAGGTGCACATTAAGAACACATTTGCTTCACCAGCAGTAACTGCACAGATGGGCTGACAGCACTGCTGCCGACATGCCTGTGATCAACAGAGAATGAGAGAGAGTGAGAGATAGATGCTCTTACAAATGATACTATAACCCCTCTGCATTTGAATGGATCTCTATAGGAATTGGGGGGTGGGACCAGATTAAGCTGCAAATTGCACGGGAATAGTATGGAACACATGGTTGGCAAAATGGCTGTAAGTCATCAAGGGTCTGAGGTATCAAATGAGCCCCAAACCATCACTCTGCTGCCAGATATGGAGTAGATATGGATGGATCACTCCATAAGGGTTCTTTATCCCGACTCATTTTCCTATTGAACTCTATGGGAAGATAAGGTGAAAGTCTGCACTTTGACCTCATATTCACAGTTCCATTTCAAATCAAATGTGCTGGTGTACAGAGCCAAAACAACAAAAATTGTGTCACTGTTCAAATACTTATGGGAGAGGGGGGTGAGAGGGAAAGAGGGAGAGATAGAAATACAGTAGATAGAGGGAGAGATATAGAGTGAGAGAGTGTGAGAGGAAAAGAGAGAGAAAGGAAGGGGGGGGGGGGGTTCTTAATGCAGCACCTTACACTGACACACAGGTAAAAAGCTAGTAACAGTAGGCATCAAGTCCTTAAGCTTCCTTGACTTTATTTCTCTTCCTGATTTACATTTCCACATTGCACATGCCTGGCTGCTCTTACCTGTTCCCCACCACAGACTAAACCTGTTTGTGTGTTACTGAACAACACTTGTGCGACAGGACAAGGACACCAACAAAATCCGCCTGCATATGACTGTGCCGTAGCATCTGCTCCAAGCAGAGAGGCTTTAGGTATCATGCTGCAGGTCCTTTCAAGCCATGGTGTTCACAGGTGGGCCAGGCCAAGGGGAGGTTAACATCAGTAGCAAAATTTGAAACATTATGAAATTACTTCCTAATCCTTTTTCCTAGGAAGAAAAAAATGTTTGGCTTTTGAATCCATTGGGGTTGACGAACTTGAACAGATGCACTTTCCCCCTGATTCTATCCAATAACAATGGTCTTACTGAGCAACTATTTTTAATAAAGTAGCATTTTTCTCATTTTAAAATAGCATTTTTCTAATGATGATATGAAGAGTTATCCCAGTAGAGTGAATGGTTTAGGATAGAAAGTCACAGAATTATTTCAAAAATAGGTATAGGTTTTGACAAGGTATTCAAAGATTTCTCGATGCTCGTACTAGGCTGAATCAAAATAATTTTTTGTTTGTTATAACCCTCCCATACCACCAAAAATTATACCTGCTCAAAACATTTTCACTTTTTCTGTAATTTTGACTGGGAAATGTACTGAAAATACAAGGTTGGGTTACAGCAAACAAACAATAATTTAAGGTCAGCCTAATTGTTGCTTTTCACATCATGATGAAATTATTGAATTAAGATTTGAAATAAAATTATGATTAATTTAGAGTTCATTTTAAAAGAATGTAGGTTACATTGGAACATTTTTTCACATTGCATCCACTTTCATCAATTGAAAACATTATCTATTTAAAGTGGTGCAGGATAAATTATAAAACTGCATAAAACCCTTGAAACTAAGTGAAAAAGTGTTCCACTGTTGCCAAAATATATTTAAATACATTGCAAACAACTGGTATACGATAATGGCTGCCTGAATAGACAAGTGAAAATGTGTCCCTCCGTTACCATTTATCAATGTCCCTCCGTTACCATGACCATCTAACTTTAAACCTCGCCCCATAGAAATTGAGCAGCACAAGTGGCTTACCATTTTGCATGTTCATATTTAACTGGTAATAGTACAATATGAAAGAGAAAGATAACCCTTTTCACCTCAGGAACCGTATGATGTGCATATCTGGAAAAAGTGTTTCAGCAAACCAGCTTCCACATCAATTCAGCAGACAAAGTTCTGCCGTTTCTGAATCACCGAATCCCAAGTTATTTCTCAGTGCTGCATATGTAGTGGGTGTAGCTCGGCTAGTTCGCTAGTAAGCACAGTGAGGTGCAGTAAAGCGAAGGCCTTGTAGCAGGTTACCGTGACAACACTCTCTGGCGAGCAACCCTCAGGGTCAAAATAACGACATTATCCTTAGCTATCGGCGATATCGTCTTTAGCTGATTGGTAACGCGTTCGCTTGCGAGTGAGAGGAGCGGGGTTCAAATCTCACCTTGGACTTCTGTGTAAAAGTAAGCTTCTCTCTTTCTATACGGTTACTCATAGATATCACTGTGGCCCATGGAAAGAGTGCTATCTGTCTCCCGCATTGACACAGGGGAGATGTAGCCTACTGCACATAGCCATAAACCTGTTTTAGCGTAGAGTGCGGGTACTCTGTCTCTTATCCTGTATTAGAGCTAATAAAACTGCTTTAGTGCGTAGGTTTTTCTATCATACCTTAGCATGTGGTGATCTCTGTCTCCACTCCTGTGTTAACACTTACAAAGCGGTTTTAGCTTAGCATGTGAGCACACCCCGTCTACTCACTGTGTTAGTCCTCATAGAGCTGTTTTAGCTTAGCATGTAAGCACACCCTGTCTCCTCTCCTGTGTTAGTCCTCATAGACCTGGTTTAGCTTAGCATGTGAGCGCACCCTGTCTCTTCTCCTGTGTTAGTCCTCATAGACCTGGTTTAGCTTAGCATGTGAGCGCACCCTGTCTCTTCTCCTGTGTTAGTCCTCATAAAGCTGTTAGCATGTGAGCGTACCCAGTCTCCTCTCTTGTGTTAGTCCTCATAGACCTGGTTTAGCTTAGCATGTGAGGACACCCCGTCTACTCACTGTGTTAGTCCTCATAGAGCTGTTTTAGCTTAGCATGTAAGCACACCCCGTCTCCTCTCCTGTGTTAGTCCTCATAGACCTGGTTTAGCTTAGCATGTGAGCACACCCCGTCTCCTCTCCTGTGTTAGTCCTCATAGACCTGGTTTAGCTTAGCATGTGAGCGCACCCTGTCTCTTCTCCTGTGTTAGTCCTCATAAAGCTGTTAGCATGTGAGCGTACCCAGTCTCCTCTCTTGTGTTAGTCCTCATAGACCTGGTTTAGCTTAGCATGTGAGCGCACCCGGTCTCCTCTCCTGTGTTAGTCCTCATAAAGCTGGTTTAGCTTAGCATGCAAGCGCACCCTGTCTCTTCTCTTGTGTTAGTCCTCATAGAGCTGGTTTAGCTTAGCATGTGAGCGCATCCTGTCTCTTCTCTTGTGTTAGTCCTCATAGAGCTGGTTTAGCTTAGCATGTGAGCGCACCCTGTTTCTTCGCTTGTGTTAGTCCTCATAGAGCTGGTTTAGCTTAGCATGCAAGCGCACCCTGTCTCTTCTCTTGTGTTAGTCCTCATAGAGCTGGTTTAGCTTAGCATGTGAGCGCATCCTGTCTCTTCGCTTGTGTTAGTCCTCATATACCTGTTTTAGCTTAGCATGTGAGCACACCCCGTCTCCTCTCCTGTGTAGGTCCTCATAGAGCTGGTTTAGCTTAGCATGTGAGCGCACCCTGTTTCTTCTCTTGTGTTAGTCCTCATAGAGCTGGTTTAGCTTAGCATGTGAGCGCATCCTGTCTCTTCGCTTGTGTTAGTCCTCATATACCTGTTTTAGCTTAGCATGTGAGCACACCCCGTCTGCTCTCCTGTGTTAGTCCTCAGAACTGTTTTAGCTTAGCATGTGAGCACACCCCGTCTCCTCTCCTGTGTTAGTCCTCATAGAGCTGGTTTAGCTTAGCATGTGAGCGCACCCTGTTTCTTCGCTTGTGTTAGTCCTCATAGAGCTGGTTTAGCTTAGCATGTGAGCGCACCCTGTCTCTTCTCTTGTGTTAGTCCTCATAGAGCTGTTTTAGCTTAGCATGTGAGCACACCCTGTCTCCTCTCCTGTGTTAGTCCTCATAAAGCTATTTTAGCATGCAGGGTCTCTTCGCTGTGGTAATGGGATTTGGGGATAGCCATCATCTGTACCAGTAGGGGAGAGGCCACCTACTGCTCCCCTCTCAGTTCCACCGTGTGATTGTGATTGTGAGCCGTGCTTAAACAGCAGGTAACTTGTCGCCTAAGAGCGCACGCTGAACCTCCTGCTCAACAGTGGAGGATCGGCGGAACTCTTTCCAAACACCGAGTTCCACGCAGCTCGTCAGCCACCCTCCGTCATCACTGTCCACATCAACAGCCAATGGGACAGACTCTGACACAGGATTCGATCAATAAAATATACTGTATGATAACAGTTAAGACTCTACCCAGATGCTTTATCCCTAAAGCATCAGCCATTGAGTTGATTGGGAAGTGAGTTTACTGGTGCACCACCAGAGAATCTTCCAGTTTAACAGTGAGCCCCAAATGGAGCACCACCTACAAGAGATCATGATTTGTCAGAATAAGTAACTGACTATTGGTTTATTAGCAGAGCACATCCCTGGAGGTTGGGTAAACTCGTCTCACTTCACTTGTCATCACGGCCAGTCTCATAGTATTGTAAGGACATGAGCCTAACACGTCGTAGGCAAAATCAATTTGTGTTTCGGGAACAATGGTCTGTAAAAATACCAAATTACAGCTTGCCTATGACAATTCAGTTCTCATAGCAGGGCTCATCACATACTGCCTCCCCAGTAGAGACATGCAGCTGGACCTCAGGTTACTAATGGATTCCAACCTTGGACAAACAAAAAAACGGAAATCTTACCAAATGTGCACATCACACTTATTTAACCTCTTGCTGCCAAACGCCCCCTAGCGGTAACGCGGGCGTTACGGAAATTATTAAATTATACATTTCATTAATTTAATAATATATGATAAACTGCTCACCTCAATATTTTGATTAAATATCCTTAAGATATATCCAGTCCTTCTGGGAAAGTGGTTTTTAAGCCCAAAACGTCAAGTTAAAACTTCGTAAATTACGGTGGAATCTCCGACCTAATTCGCAAAGGTGTATTACAGCTTGATGTCACACCATAAACAATGTGCTGGTAAACTGTTCTGCTTAATTGTATTTCACAAAACTTTGGTTTGAAAAATCGTTATACCTTTAAGAAAAAATACTTTAAAACTTTCATAGGGCTGTACATGATTTATTTTCAAATTTTAAACCGACTTGTGCTTTTCTGCACTTCATCAAGAGTAGTTTGGCTGTGTTCAGTTTGGCGTTGTGAAACACAGCCAGTTTCTGGAGTACCAATCCCGTGGCTTAGTATATTTTAGCCAAAGGGGTTTTGTACTTTATTGCAGTTTTATGCAAAACCGTCGTCAATTGGGTGTATTTCTTTGACTGATAGCACAATAGGCCTATCTGAAGTGGGAAAACTCGCATCGACCCGTCTCCACTGCAAGCAATATTTGCTTTCCATTGGGTTTTTAAACTGTCTGTCAAATATTCCAGCCAATAGCGAAGACTCTTATCTTTCAGACAAGCCCTCATTCAACACAATGGGTTCGGTTGTCACATAGATACAATTGCGCGTAAGAGGAGGAGGCGTCCAAACGTAAAGTTCGTACCACGATGGCGCAGTGTTTTTAGCTTGTAGCAGCTAGCTATATTCCGTTTAGAAAAGTATAATTCATTAGGTAACGGCGGCTGTTCATCTTTTTACTTTACAGTCTCTTTCATACAGTTTTTGGTTAGTTATGTCTAGGTTATTCAGGCGTTTCTCTGTGCAGCAGGTCCTAGCCCGAAGATGTTTTTGCGATCATGTGTCAATGAGGCTGAGTGGTGTAAGGTAACATATTTTTTTGCTGGTATACCAGTTCAAATTCACTGTTCTGTATAAAACTAATCCCTCTGAATTAAATGAATATAGCTAACATTACTATATTGTAACAATGGCAAGCTAGTGTCATGGTTTTTGACCCTTTTTCCCTTGCTGTCGTTTTCCTCGGTCGCCACACGTGGGCGCTGCTCTTTTGGTGGAGTTTTGGCTCCGTCTCGTTTCTTTCGCGGAGTTCTCATCAGCGATCACACGTGTGCATGGTTGCCTGAGAGCTATATAAGCCTCCGTTTCCATCGTTCGGGGCTTCAATATTGTTTGCATTATTTGCAGTGTGTGGTGTGTGGTATTATTTTGCCTTAGCCGGTATGGTTAGGTCTAGGCTCGGTAGGAGACCTATTTGCCCTTATGTGTTTTATTGGAGTAATGCGGGACTTGCCTTTGGGTGTGTAGTTATTAGGACTTGTCGTCCGTGGCCCTTTTCTGTCTCCGCTTCCTGGTCTTTCCTTTCTTTCTTTGCCTAGACCTGTTGCCTTTTCTGTCTCCCCCTCCTCTCTCTGTCTGCTTTCTTCCTTGAAAGCGAGAGGAGTTTTGGTTTGCTCGTGGGTATATTTATATAATCATTCCTTACTAAGAGACAGGGCGTTTTATCATACTGCGAGGCTGGGCTGTTTATTATTCTGAGGGGCAGGGCGTGTATTTTCTACTAGACTTGCGTTAGTCATAGAGCTGGTGAATGTCCGGAACAGCTGTTCTGTTTCGTCCTTCGGTACCTGTCTCCGTATATGGAGTCTGGGCGATTTTGTTCGGAACTGTAGTTCTGTTCGTTCTTCGGTACCTCTCTCCTCATAGGGAGTCTGGGCGTTTTTGTTGACATTTGTGCGTGTGACTGCGAGTCTATGAAAGTAGCCTTGGAACGTTAGATCTCTGTTCCTTTTCGCTTTCTCGTTACCTTCCCCTTTATTGAGAGGCAGGGCGTGTATTTTCTACTAAGCTTGCATTAGTCATCGAGCTGGAATAGGTCCAGAACAGTTGTTCTGTTCGTCCTTCGGTACCTGTCTCCATGCATGGAGTCTGGGCGATTTTGTTCAGGAACTGTAGTTCTGTTCGTCCTTCGGTACCCTTCTCCTCATAGGGAGTTTGGGCGTTTTGTTGACATATGTGCGTGTGACTGCGAGTTTATGAAAGTAGCCTTGGAACGTTAGATCTCTGTTCCTTTTGCCTTCTCGTTACCATTTGACATTAGTATCTCATTTCTTCACTGTTTTGTATACGTTTTGAGTATTCAGTGTTTTTTTTAGCTTGTGTTTTCCGAGCTCGAGATGTGTTGCTCTGTTGTGACATTTGCCTGGTTATACGTTTTTTTTTGGTTACGCCCCTCAATTCCCGTATTTCCCTCCAGTCGAGAGTCGGAACTAGGTCATTTGCGTTAACCCTTTATATTTCCCTATATACGGGGTCCCTCTGTCTCAGTAGCCTTAGTGCTTAAAGAATCCCCTTGCTGCGTTTGGTCCCTCCAACCGCACACGTCACGCCCCCTTTACAGCTAGCCAGCAAAATTACACATAGCAGCTGGCTATCTATTTGTGTCTGAGACAAGCTGTTTCGAGTTTCTTTTGAATTAAATGGCATCTGAAGTGTTTGTTTAGTAGTTATTGTTCCACATGAGTAAATTGTTCTGTATGCAGTACAGCAGGCTGTGCAGGTAAAGGAATGCACAATTTATACATGACGTAACATGAGGGAGAGATAACATGAGGATGAGTTTGTTGTTGATTATTATGCAGGGGGTTATTTTATCTAGGAAACTGGTGGACATTTGATTTTATATCCCGTTTGCATATACCTGGACTCATTTCTGGCTAATGGGGCTCTGGTGGAAAGATTCACTGTGCTGCTACATGGGTTTGGAGAGCTTTTTGGGGACCACGGGTAGGCTAGTTAGTTGTGTAATATGAAACACACCAAAAACACATCTAAAAATGAACATTTACTGCCAATTATCAAATTTTATTGTAAAACTTAAAAAAAGAAATCATATTGAGACTTTTCTGGAACCTTGCCATTTTGCACAATTTGGCACAATTTGTGCCAACTTTGGTAACCGAAATGATTCACCTGAAAAAAGCTTGTAGGTTTGAATGTACATAAATTGTTGTAATTAAGTAGCAAAAAGTGTATGTATATGAATTATGACTGCTTAGTCATAATAGTGCAGTTGTCTGTTTTAATAAAAGCTATGAACCATATTTGCAGCCTTTACAGTTTTTGAGATAAACAGCTTTGTTGGTCACTAGTAAAAACAGGTGAGAATTGGTATATTTTGCCCTTGGTATTAAGAGGTTAAGAAGAAAAAGGATTAAGAAGGGAAAAAGCTGCTGGGGTCTGATGCTCGAGCACCCTGCTCTCTTTCTACATTTGGAAAAGAATCATATCTTTTTTCCAAAAACAAAGGACAAATATCCTTTCAAGATATTTCCCTCAATGCAGCTACATTACACCAACAGGCAGCAGTCTTTGTTCTGGCAATGTAATATAGTGTTAATCTAACCTCCAGTCTTTACCTTCCTGGATAAGATACACCAAGTGGATCACAGAAGAAGCCACATTCAGGCTTCGTCTGGAGGAACAGAAGCAGCTACAATCTGCAAATTATTTATTATGACTACCATTACTACCAATCGTAATAAATAAAAACTGCAGAATGCTCTGGGCTGAAGTTATTGCGCCCATGGTTTGAGTCTATGTTTAAAGAAGACATAGAAACACACACGCACGCAAACACACACAAACGAACACACACACGCACACATTTCCCTCTGAACAGAGCGGCTCCTCTTAGGAGCGCCTACACGGCGGCAGAGTGCCGTACACCAGCAATGACTCATCACACAGCACGGGGCGCGGCCTCTTGCTCACACAGCACGGGGGCATAAATACTAGAGTCTCCAAAGGGGACGCTTTCAGCCGCCAATCACATCCCCAATGACACAGCTGCTAACGTCACGTCTACAGGCACATGGGCGCTACACAATGCTGAGAAGGCAGGAGGCGTTTGGGCTGTTTGTGAATCCACACATCTGGTAACCTTACAACATTCTAATACACACATATTCTCTCACTCTAAACACACACACACACATTTAGCTGATGCAGATGAGCAGTTCCTTGCTCTGCGTGTCTGTCTGTAATGGTATACGAGACCCGTTCTTTCTCTCCGTATTTCATGGCTTATGAGACTCTCTTTCTCCATCTCTTTCTCTCTATATACATTTACAATGGTACATGATACTCTCTCATTCTCTGTCGTAATGATATATCAGCACAAGCATCGTCATCCCCTCCCTGCCTGTCTCCCTGTATGGGTCTCTTTCTCTCTCTCTGTCTCTCTCTGTCTGAAATGGTGTATAAGACTCCCTTTGTCTGTGTAATGGTATATGAGCCCCTCATCCTGGGCAGATGGACGGATGGGAAGGTCCTACAACTGTCACTTTGGATACAAAAAGTGCTGAGCCTGTGCTCTTACAAGTGGTCGTCTGTGATATCACCGAAAACCATTAAAACAAAGAGGCGATGGCAGTTTTACAAAGGGGATGGTTTTTGTCCATTTTTTTAACAGAGGGGGGGCATCCCCTTGCATCCCCCCTCAAATTGACCCCTGAGTACAACCACGCTGCCCCCTGAAATCACAGCAAATCCGTTCACACAGAGAACAAGCACAGCCCATTTCCCTTCCTCTGAACGAGTGAGCAAATGTGGCGTGGCTTTAATCTCTGTATTATTTAATTATTTTTAAAAAGCATGAAAGCAGCTTTACAGAGAGGAAGCTTCCTTTTGGACCACCATGTCTGTTTCCTCCTGATACAATTAAGGCTCCTTTTGGACCGCCATGTCCATTTTCCTGCTGATACAATTAAAGCTCCTTTTGGACCGCCATGTCCGTTTCCTCTTGGTACAAATAAGGCTCCTTTTGGACCGCCATGTCCGTTTCCTCTTGGTACAAATAAGGCTCCTTTTGGGCCACAATGTCCGTTTCCTCCTGATACAATTAAGGCTCCTTTTGGACCGCCATGTCCGTTTCCTCCTGATACAATTAAGGCTCCTTTTGGACCGCCATGTCCGTTTCCTCCTGATACAATTAAGGTTTCTTTTAGACCGCCATGTCCATTTCCTCCTGATACAATTAAGGTTCCTTTTGGACCACCATGTCCGTTTCCTCCTGATACAATTAAGCTTCCTTTTGGACCGCCATGTCCGTTTCCTCCTGATACAATTAAGCTTCCTTTTGGACCGCCATGTCCGTTTCCTCCTGATACAATTAAGGCTCCTTTTGGACCGCCATGTCCGTTTCCTCCTGATACAATTAAGCTTCCTTTTGGACCGCCATGTCCATTTCCTCCTGATACAATTAAGCTTCCTTTTGGACCGCCATGTCCGTTTCCTCCTGATACAATTAAGGTTCCTTTTGGACCGCCATGTCCATTTCCTCCTGATACAATTAAGGTTCCTTTTGGACCACCATGTCCGTTTCCTCCTGATACAATTAAGGCTCCTTTTGGACCGCCATGTCCGTTTCCTCCTAATACAATTAAGGCTCCTTTTGGACCGCCATGTCCGTTTCCTCCTGATACAATTAAGCTTCCTTTTGGACCGCCATGTCCGTTTCCTCCTGATACAATTAAGGCTCCTTTTGGACCGCCATGTCCGTTTCCTCCTGATACAATTAAGCTTCCTTTTGGACCGCCATGTCCATTTCCTCCTGATACAATTAAGCTTCCTTTTGGACCGCCATGTCCGTTTCCTCCTGATACAATTAAGGCTCCTTTTGGACCGCCATGTCCGTTTCCTCCTGATACAATTAAGGCTCCTTTTGGACCACCATGTCCGTTTCCTCCTGATACAATTAAGGTTCCTTTTGGACCGCCATGTCCGTTTCCTCCTGATACAATTAAGCTTCCTTTTGGACCGCCATGTCCATTTCCTCCTGATACAATTAAGGTTCCTTTTGGACCGCCATGTCCATTTCCTCCTGATACAATTAAGCTTCCTTTTGGACCACCATGTCCGTTTCCTCCTGATACAATTAAGCTTCCTTTTGGACCGCCATGTCCATTTCCTCCTGATACAATTAAGGTTCCTTTTGGACCGCTATGTCCGTTTCCTCCTGATACAATTAAGGTTCCTTTTGGACCGCCATGTCCGTTTCCTCCTGATACAATTAAGGCTCCTTTTGGACCGCCATGTCCGTTTCCTCCTGATACAATTAAGGCTCCTTTTGGACCGCCATGTTCGTTTCCTCCTGATACAATTAAGGCTCCTTTTGGACCGCCATGTCCATTTTCCTGCTGATACAATTAAAGCTCCTTTTGGACCGCCATGTCCGTTTCCTCTTGGTACAAATAAGGCTCCTTTTGGACCGCCATGTCCGTTTCCTCTTGGTACAAATAAGGCTCCTTTTGGGCCACAATGTCCGTTTCCTCCTGATACAATTAAGGCTCCTTTTGGACCGCCATGTCCGTTTCCTCCTGATACAATTAAGGCTCCTTTTGGACCGCCATGTCCGTTTCCTCCTGATACAATTAAGGTTTCTTTTAGACCGCCATGTCCATTTCCTCCTGATACAATTAAGGTTCCTTTTGGACCACCATGTCCGTTTCCTCCTGATACAATTAAGCTTCCTTTTGGACCGCCATGTCCGTTTCCTCCTGATACAATTAAGCTTCCTTTTGGACCGCCATGTCCGTTTCCTCCTGATACAATTAAGGCTCCTTTTGGACCGCCATGTCCGTTTCCTCCTGATACAATTAAGCTTCCTTTTGGACCGCCATGTCCATTTCCTCCTGATACAATTAAGCTTCCTTTTGGACCGCCATGTCCGTTTCCTCCTGATACAATTAAGGTTCCTTTTGGACCGCCATGTCCATTTCCTCCTGATACAATTAAGGTTCCTTTTGGACCACCATGTCCGTTTCCTCCTGATACAATTAAGGCTCCTTTTGGACCGCCATGTCCGTTTCCTCCTAATACAATTAAGGCTCCTTTTGGACCGCCATGTCCGTTTCCTCCTGATACAATTAAGCTTCCTTTTGGACCGCCATGTCCGTTTCCTCCTGATACAATTAAGGCTCCTTTTGGACCGCCATGTCCGTTTCCTCCTGATACAATTAAGCTTCCTTTTGGACCGCCATGTCCATTTCCTCCTGATACAATTAAGCTTCCTTTTGGACCGCCATGTCCGTTTCCTCCTGATACAATTAAGGCTCCTTTTGGACCGCCATGTCCGTTTCCTCCTGATACAATTAAGGCTCCTTTTGGACCACCATGTCCGTTTCCTCCTGATACAATTAAGGTTCCTTTTGGACCGCCATGTCCGTTTCCTCCTGATACAATTAAGCTTCCTTTTGGACCGCCATGTCCATTTCCTCCTGATACAATTAAGGTTCCTTTTGGACCGCCATGTCCATTTCCTCCTGATACAATTAAGCTTCCTTTTGGACCACCATGTCCGTTTCCTCCTGATACAATTAAGCTTCCTTTTGGACCGCCATGTCCATTTCCTCCTGATACAATTAAGGTTCCTTTTGGACCGCTATGTCCGTTTCCTCCTGATACAATTAAGGTTCCTTTTGGACCGCCATGTCCGTTTCCTCCTGATACAATTAAGGCTCCTTTTGGACCGCCATGTCCGTTTCCTCCTGATACAATTAAGGCTCCTTTTGGACCGCCATGTTCGTTTCCTCCTGATACAATTAAGGCTCCTTTTCGACCGCCATGTCCGTTTCCTCCTGATACAATTAAGGCTCCTTTTCGACCGCCATGTCCGTTTCCTCCTGATACAATTAAGGCTCCTTTTGGATATTTCACTTCCCTTTAACTGATAATGTCAAATATGAACAGGGATTTATTTGGTCATTTTCAATCATTTGGTCAAATCATATCTTTGCTGATAGTGTGAAACTGTCAATCATACCCAGTACTTTCCGTTTTAAAAAAGTCCCTTTCATTACATGATAAGCTTTCACACACCAAGAATGTTTAAGGTAAGGTTTACCACACAGGGAAACACCAGCTCATTAAAATGGAGTTAGTGATTTAGCCATCCTGGGAGATTTGTTCAGACATCTTTGGCGTTGGCGGACATTCATTGGCTAAATTGGACAAATCCCCACGCAACATGTGCCGTTCTGGTCACCCCGCCCACACATTTACTGCTAATCACAAAGTAAAAAAACAAGGGAGGGAAAAAAAAAAAAAAGAAGATGGCCGAACGGCAGTAAAGCACCTACAGAAAGCTCTAAAATACATCACTGACATACTCCAAACGCACACTGCCATTTTCTCAAAAGTAGGCTGAACGGATTTAAAGCGAAATTGAGGATGTGGCACATGTGCCGTTTATAGAGTCTCACCGGACCAGTGCAGGACCAGCAAACATTACATAACAGCTGCCCAGTGCTTTCAGGACAAGTGGATAGACATCATTTTAAAATGATTTATTCTGCTTAAAATTAGAGATGTGATCTATTGTGACATGTTCTCCCTGTCCAACGCTGTAGGAAAGGGGAAGAGGCTGAGCTAGCCGCCGTGGTGCTAACACCCAGGGAATCCCAACGCCATTATAGCCTTGTTCTCAGTTACTGTCACAGCTGTCAGCAGGCTAAACCAGTGGATAGCACACAGACTCTCTCAGGCTCCCACAGGCCACCTCGGGCTCAGACGGGCATGCGAAGGCTAATGACGGCTAAGACAGGCTCACAGAGGCTCACGCATGTTAACTCAGGCTGGCAGGCTGACGTGGCCCGAAACGTATATATTCAGACACAAACACACTTGCACACGCACAGTTAGTTTGGGAAGAAGCATAAAATGATTCCCATACCGCGGGAAAAAGCACAGAATGGCTACTCGAATGTGGGGAAAAGCGGAAGGGAATCGGGAGGAACTCCCATAGCTGAACATGCGCTCCGCTGGAGCACGACTGCGGCGATGGAGAATTCTAACACGGGTTGATCGGGCTTCTGTAAGGTTGCTCAGAGCTTGTGAGCCCATTTTTTCAGGTAGGGCAGCGCTGTTGCATCCTTTAACAAGAAAGAACCCAAACGTCCTCAGCAAACATCCAGCTGTACGGGTGGATTATATGTAGAAAATAATGCAAGCTAAGTAAGACACTCTGCAAAATGGATAAGAATGTCGGCAAAATGCCTGAAGGGTAAGCTCATTCATGGGAGATACCTGCCATTCAGAATACATCCAGCACAACCGAGGAGACTTTCACAAGGGTATCAGGGATTTAAAGGTTAATAGCCAATTAGAGAAGGGCTCCTTTTCTAAGGCCCAGTCTCTCATTATCATTATATGTCTCTCATTATCAGCGCTGTGTGAGAAGCCCTACAGTGAGCCCCACCCCAATGGGACTGTGACGGCACCCAGCCAGGACATAAACACAAAAACACACCCACCATGTGGAATATGTGTGGGTCTGATTTTGGTAAAATGCATATTCATGGATGTAACTTCTACCTGGACAGAGGAAATGGTGGGTTCCATGGCGATGAGCAGTACTTCCTGCATCTCGGTGTATCTCAGTCTCTGGGGAAATGGCAGTGTTTGTTCTCTCAGGGTTGGGAGTGCACACACACACACACACACACACAGCACACACACACTCACACACAGCACACACACAGATTGTCCCTCTCTTCCTGCAGCGCAGTGAAGGTGAATCAGGCTCAGAGAGTGGGGCGTGGGCGTGCAGTGCTATTATAGAGCTCTCTCAGCAGGTCACCTCCCCATCTCTGTTATCATGAGGAGCTGGGCCTGGCTCGACACACTCCAACACGTTCAGCCCATCTTCATCTTCATTGTGTGTGTGAGTGTACTGTGTAAACACACGCGCATACTGTGTGTGAGCAGACAGTGTAGAGCACACACTCGGTGCGTCTTCATGCTGGGCTAAAACAAAAACTTGTACCCACATCGGCCCTTTTTGGATAAGATAATTCTTTGTAAATAAAGACCCCCCAAAAAAGCCTGTCTCCCAGTAACGGTAAACCCTGACTCGTTTTAAAAGAGCAGAATAAAATGTTTGTGTTGTTATTCAGTTAGGCTTGTAACATATATTAATGGGTTGACAGAACAGTTAAGACAAACTTTTGAAGTGAAAGTTCATTGGGTCCCAGTGTCACAGACACATTTACAGGTACTGTAAATGAATACAAGCTTTTACTTTTCATGGATCCATGTTGTGTCTTTCTAGCCTAATAAATTCTTACCTGTACAATTTGCTTATTAATAACAGCCAGTGAGGTGAACTGTACATTTCAGAGGCTAACACTACAAATGGTAATCAACATTAAGCGTTTGTCTCCCGAGGCTTAAAATATTGAATAATTATGTTGATTATCAAACTAGACCCATATCTGTGCTAGCTGCTTTTATTTTTTTTAAACCAAAAGGTTTTTCTTTTTCCCAAGGAAAGCACTTTGAGTGAATCTTTTTTTTTTTTTTTTTCCAAAAGCACTCTTGCTCAAATTACATTGTTGAAATACTGTACTTTTTCAATTCATAAATGACACCAGGTAGTCATGAGCAGACAGCTGCTATAGGGAAAAACAAATTACTATCAATCAGAAAAACTCTGACATACCATAGTCTCTGTTAGCAACAAACTTCAAGCAAGTAAAGAAGACCAATGCAACTCCATACTGATATTTGATGTTAATGCAATAGCCTAGATTAGTGTTAGGCACACTGTGGAGTGTGGATGATAGTCTGATGAAGGCTGATATAGCTTTAATGGTGGTTTGTTATGTAGTTTCTGCATGTTAACATGCCTGCATTTAGGGATTTTTTCATGATCATGAGAAAAACACGCTTGTGTCACTGGTTTTACGCTCATCTTTGCGGTTTCTTGGCTTGGCGGTAAAGCAGCAGTGTGTTGCTGGTTCTTCAGAACCCACGCCCCTGTGCCTACAGCTCCATTGAGTCACAAAGATCATGCAAATGGCAGCTGCATTAGTCATGCTGGATAAGAGCATGTTTAAAAAGCAAATAAGTAAATAAATAAATAAGGTTAATGTTTACTGAAATGAGCAGGTAGGCTGAGCAGGCTTCCTCAATCTCTGCCCCAATGGTCCCTCCCCCTGAGACTAGGCCCTACCCCCTCAGCCCTGCTGCCTAGTGACAAGGACACACGTCCCAGAAGAACCATGCGTCAATGTCTGCTCTGTTTCCTGCGTCAGTCTCAGAGGTTAACGGCTGGCGGCTCCTGTATCCGGGGGCGGCGGAGAGACTGTCCCTGTCCCTGCTTAATGGCCTGCAGAGTGCAGGGGGGGGGGGGGGGGGGGTGAATTAAAAGCCAGAAGGAAAGGTGGCGGCAACAGCGGCTCTGATGAGTCGGGTCAGTTGGGTCTGCTGCGCAGGCTAATGCAGAGAGCACAGAGTCCTGAAGCACAGGATGATACACAGAGTCCTGCAGCACAGACTGATACACAGAGTCCTGAAGCACAGGATGATACACAGAGTCCTGAAGCACAGGCTGATACAGAGTCCTGAAGCACAGGCTGAGACACAGAGTCCTGAAGCACAGGCTGAGACACAGGGTCCTGAAGCACAGGCTGAGACAGGAGGGAAAGAAGAAAGGGAGGGAAAGAGAGAGGGAGAAGGAGAGGGAGGAAGAGGGAGGGAGAAAGCTA
Source organism: Synaphobranchus kaupii (assembly GCA_029718625.1). Classification (NCBI taxonomy): domain Eukaryota; kingdom Metazoa; phylum Chordata; class Actinopteri; order Anguilliformes; family Synaphobranchidae; genus Synaphobranchus; species Synaphobranchus kaupii. The sequence goes on along the minus strand of CM056384.1, from coordinate 36,614,728 downwards.
CATAGCTACAAGCTGTGTTAATTCCAGTCAAACTCCAAAAGCTGCTCCTAAACTGCCTCCCAACTGGGGAATTTGTGGCGGTGGAAGGGGTGAAGGGGTGTGGAGGGGATATTGGAAAATTTGTTTACCAACAGCACTGCACCATTTGAATTGATGATTGCTGAAAAATGATTATCAACTAAAAAATCATTATAAAATACTTTCAAATGATGACATATACTAGTCTGAAATATGCTTAAAAATCAACTGTTTCACTCAGACACAGGCCTGCTTACTAACGCACACTACCCTACACTGACCACACAGCACAGACCTGATTACTAACACACACTACCCTACACTCACTACACACAGACCTGATTACTAACACACACTACCCTACCTCACTACACACAGACCTGATTACTAATATACACTACCCTACCTCACTACACACAGACCTGATTACTAACACACACTACCCTACCTCACTACACACAGACCTGATTACTAACACACACTACCCTACTCTCACTATAACTGCAGCACACCTCCATCCAGTACATTCAGTGCAGCCTTCAGTAATGCACAGTGAGCTGCTCCGTCACCATTTTTACACATTCAAAGAGATTATGTGACACTCGTACATAGTGCTGCCGTCTTCCTGCTTCCATTACATGCAGACAGAAGACTACCAGCCCATTACAGGGACAATTAACTCATTTACAGTGGCCTTGGATTTTAAAAGGCAGGGTACATTTAAGTGTTTGGGGATTTTCCAGTAAGACATGGCACTCCTGGGGAGACCAATGGAGCGACAGATCAATGGAGGGACAACAGTGTGACTGTTCCACTGTAAACTGAGAAGCTGTACTCCCGGGCTAAGAGCACCACGCCAGACTCTGAGAAACTGTACTCCCGGGCTAACAGCACCGCGCCAGACTCTGAGAAGCTGTACTCCCGGGCTAAGAGCACCGCGCCAGAATCTGAGAAGCTGTACTCCTGGGCTAAGAGCACCGCGCCAGACTCTGAGAAGCTGTACTCCCGGGCTAAGAGCACCGCGCCAGAATCTGAGAAGCTGTACTCCCGGGCTAACAGCACCGCGCCAGAGTCTGAGAAACTGTACTCCCGGGCTAAGAGCACTGCGCCAGAATCTGAGAAGCTGTACTCCCGGGCTAACAGCACCGCGCCAGAGTCTGAGAAACTGTACTCCCGGGCTAAGAGCACCGCGTCAGAGTCTGAGAAACTGTACTCCCGGGCTAACAGCAGCGCGCCAGACTCTGAGAAACTGTACTCCCGGGCTAACAGCACCGCGTCAGAGTCTGAGAAACTGTAGTCCCGGGCTAACAGCACCGCGCCAGAGTCTGAGAAACTGTACTCCCGGGCTAACAGCACCGCGCCAGAGTCTGAGAAACTGTACTCCCGGGCTAAGAGCACCGCGCCAGAGTCTGAGAAACTGTACTCCCGGGCTAACAGCACCGCGCCAGACTCTGAGAAACTGTACTCCCGGGCTAAGAGCACCGCGCCAGACTCTGAGAAACTGTACTCCCGGGCTAACAGCACCGCGCCAGAGTCTGAGACTGTAGGGAAATGGGGAAAATGAGAGTGGCCATTACTGCATGAAACATTCCCGGCCCCTGACAGAGCAAACGGCAGTAATAAAGCGCCAGTCAATCCAAACTAACAGCCGCGGTAACTAACAGGCCACTCTTCATTAACAGCTAATATTACAAGGTGTCCGCATCACAAACACAACTTTCAGCGGTAAATAAGCTATAACTGCATGCTGCTGAAATGATGTTCATTGCGTCTGTCAAAAACAGCGGGATCTTGATTTTGGCACAGCGGCGTTTCGGTGTCGCATGTTAGCAAAACTTTCTCATCAAACTGAAGCAAACTGTGGGAACAACACCAAAAAACAAATGACTTCCAAGAGTCTTAATCTGGACACTGGCAGTTTATATCCCAATTTCACCAACATTATTATCCCTACCCCCATTATGTTCTTTGTGCTTTGTGAAGCTATGCTACTCATATTTTTTAATCTATTAAGCTGTCAAGAGCAGGCTATGGCAAGCCAACAAGTTTGTCCACTTTTTTTGTCATATTATTTACATTGTGGAATATGAGGAAATATTGCTCATCTTGAATTAATATTCTTTCAATACACAGCTCTAACAGCTTTTACTATCTGTAAACAGCTTAAAGCACAACTGGACTTTGGTAGAACTTTGGGTTGTGTAGTTACCTGGCCATGATATGAGTCCAAATGGTGGTGAAATATGTTCGTTAGTTGCTCTGTGCTCCCCTGATAATTAAGAATACGGTTTTTGTCGCTCTCCATTCACTTCTATGGGGAAGCTAAAACAGTCTCAAAATGCCACTTCTAGCACGTATACGACCGGGAAAGAAGCGGATTCTGTCAATACAAAAAATAACCAGTCCTCATACGTTTTTTTTTTGTGTAATTAAAATTATTCATAAAGTACTATTTTCTTCAATGTTGTTAGCAAACTACCAGAAAAGACTACCAAAATGTCGGCAGGTTGGACCATATGTACTAGTGCTAGGAACGGTCGCTTCTGTGGAAATTTAGACCAATGAGTGGTTTCTGACGCATCGACGCAAGTGGTTTCTGGCACAAGAACATAGCATAGCCTACCTACCGGATCTACATTCCAAATAAAATACGAAAAAGCAAGAAAAGGGCCATTGAATTTTTTTTTTTAAATGTACGAGGACTGGTTATTGTTTGTATTGACAGAATCCACTTCTTTCGCGGTCGTATATGTGCTAAGAGCGTAATTTTGAGACCGTTTTAACTGCCCCATAGAAGTGAATGGAGAGCGACAAATACCCTATTCTGGATTATCACCCCAGGGGAGCGCAGAGCAACTAATGAACATATTTTGCCACTATTTGGACTCATATCATGGCCAAGTAACTACACAACCCAAAGTTCTACCAAAGTCCAGTTGTGCTTTAAACGTGGCTAACCGAAAGTGCTAATGTCAGCAACAGGTGCAACAGGTCCAACATGGCAGAATTTGGTGCCAGCCACCATGACAGACAAGATTTCACTTTGCCGGACAAATGGGAGAAATTCCGGTCAAATATTATCTGGTGTTTATTATGCTTTAACACAATTGATATGCAAGTTTATAAAGAATGACATCATCAGGGGAATAGATTTATAATAGTTTTTAATGAAAGGTGATTTCGCAAATACATAGCGTGAATATAAATTTAGTCCCTCCCGTCAAATAAAATAACTCCCGTCAATAGACACGTGTTTAACGTCATAAAAAAAAAAAACGACAGGTTCTAGCCTATTGCGTTCTGCCAAAGAGGCCTAGGCGGAGCAAGAGGTCCAACTTCGGGGCTGGAACGTCCGCACTCATTGAATGACTGGCGGTCAAGGGAGTTTTTACAAAACAGTTCGCTAAACGGGTCATTATCAGACAGACAAAATCAAAAGTCTGCCTTTCTTTTTAGATTATATATGCCTAGGTTGTCAGGACCCAGTACTACTACTTATAACCCGTTATGTTTTTGACTATCCAACGAAAACCAACTTTAAATACGGCTAGCGCCGGTCAGATGCACGCCACTTTAGTTGCTAAGCTTCTGTTATTGGCTAACTTTTTATTTAGTGAATGGTTGTCATGTTTTGTAGGATAGACTATAGCCTAACAATTTAGGCTAGTTTTATCTTTTTTTAGAAAGCAACATTTTATTAGGAAGACATGACAGTAATTTGGGTGCAAATTAGCTGTTTAAAACAAAACGTAAATGTCTTAATAAAAAAATAGTTTAACCGACTAGTATTTCCCGACTAGCAGGAGCAGCACCGTTTATTCGGCTAGCCGACTGGTCCCGCACATCGCTAATGGTGGCTAGGCCTATAGCATCCAATCCAAGCGCGCACTTGATCAGAGTGGAACAAACGTAACATAACGTATGTTTCGTTCATCGCACATACACTATACATTCATGAAAAAATGAAAATGGTCTCGTTTTTTATCAAAGGATACGTGAAAATGTAATGCATTATATAAATGTAATTTTTTAATAGAAGGGTGTGTGGAAATGTAATTTATTTCAATAAAATTATAAATGTGCTTAGGGTGATTTACTGGACATTATGACCGGCAAGATTTAAATTTGTCCGTTTTTGCAGGTAAAAAAAAACGGTAATTACCAGATAACTGAAACTCTGCAACACGGTACATTTTATTTAACCTTTATTTAACCAGGAATATCCCATTGAGATCGAAATCTCTTTTATAAGTGGGACCTGACATAAAACACAAGTTACCCACAAGACTAAGCATTAGCTTCTGTGGGACATTAGCCCACAGAAGCCAGCACTCTAGAACACCTGCCTGTTAAACATTGCCATGGGATTGACCTTTGACCTTCAGTAAATTTAATGGGACTGCTCCATAGGTCAGTCCAGTTTGTGTGCCGGGTACTTGGTTACACTCAAGCTAATACTCTGGCTACTCCCAGCAACATAAATCTCTCTGTACCTTCAACACCTGATAAAAATGGACAGGCACTGATGCCATGTGCAATTCATCCAAGATGAATTCAAACACCAGAGATATTCATATGGAAGACTCAATTTCCCTGCCGGTGTCCAGCTAGGCACTAAAATAAACATGTGTTATAAAAAAACAATGGCCATGCTGAAATCTAAACAAGGAAGCTAACCGTTTCTAGAGAGCAACTGGCATTCACCTCCCTAAATCCATTAAAGAATATATAAGATAAGATGCTAAATGCTTCTGAACATGTTATGCTTAATTTGTAGTACTGCTGTTGTAGATATAGAGAACTGCCAGATATATTTTAAGGGTAATATTATTGTGTATACATATGTTGGCAGAACACGCTAGCACAATCTCACAAAACTAAACCAAATCAACCTCCATACAGTACTGCATATACAACACGTGCTCACACAATCCATCCTGATATTTGCTCTGATGTTACGAAAAAAAGAGAAAAATAGAGAGAAAGGTAAGTGTACACTACTGTCCAGGTAGGGTCACAACTCACCTTCAGAGAGTCGAAACAGGCGATGACTCTGCCGTTTTCGACCTGGCAGCTCTTGGGCGGGTGCGCAAATTTGCATTCCTCGTCGCTGCGGGAGCATGTGCCCCTCTGGAACTGCCGGCACACCTCCAGCGTCAGCCATTTTGTGTCCCGTATGGAGGACATGTTCAGTGCCATGCCAAATCTGGGCGGAGCCGAGCGGCCGACGGCTTCGCTTGGGGGGAGTGGGGGAAGGGGGCTGTAGTTATCGGCTGCACTTCTCACACAGAAGGCCTAGAGGGCTACACGCATCAAGCTGAGGACTCCAAGCTGAAGCAAAGCTCTCACTAAAGCTCTCTCCTTCTCCTAGAAGTGCAACGGTGTCAATGCAATAGCACCATTGGGAGGGGGTGGGGTTGGGGGGGGGGGGGACTAGCCAATCAGAAAGCGAGTCGTCCAGTTCACTCAGTCAATCAGCCAATCACTCAGTCCGCCCCGGGTACAAATCTCTGAGGGGAAGAGGGCAGAGGGACATGCTCAGGTGCGTGCCCTTTCAATAGATGGCCCAAGTGTCTCCGCCCCTTCCTTTGCCGCAGACGGCACAGATGCGGGTCGTTCACTAGTACTGATTAAGCTCTCCACCTCCCAAACACTTGGCCTCTTTGTGCTTTGGCTGTGCTCCTCCGCTCCACAGTAAATCTTTCCTCTTGAAGTGTTCTCCAGAGCAGGGGCCGGGCCCAAAATAAAAACAGAGAGGGCCGAGGGTGGAGCCTTGAGGTCTCTCCTTCCTGTCACAGGTCAGACCGGGACACGGGCGTTAAAGAGACACGCCAGCCACTCGATTGCTTCAAGCAGGAACGCTGTCAGACAAGGCACTTTATGTCCGAGATCTGTGGGGGAAAAAAGGTCTATTAGACATGATTACCTCTTACAACAACATTCAAGAATAACCCAGCACCTCAAAGACTACTCACATTTCCTATTGCAAAATGTAGGTTAATTACACAAACTGGCACTTTCAGATTTCACTTCATTAGACTCTTTCCTAACATTTCCCCTGAAGGTCGAACTGTGTGAACTAATACACGTATATCCATACTTATAAGATTTGTATTTTTACCCTCCACTTTGAAAGATAACAGGTTTAACCTGGTTATTCAGTGATTTTTTTTACTGAGCATCACTGAGGTAATCATCACCAATGGCACGATTGAGACCAGATAGCAGAGACACATTTTGTTTAACCACAACTTAAACGAAAAGCCTCCTGGCCCTCTACAGTATTACCTGCCCACTCCAGTTATAAATCAAATACTCATTTACTGGACTACAGCACTGCACATCTGAATGTGGGACTGATGCTACGTCCAATCATGCATCACACGTTGGTACTTCTGGCCACAGTCTGTGCTGGGATCGTCAGGATATAATCTAAGCCTCATGACTCATCTATTGACACATCAGCTACCATCTCCGTATTTTTCATAATTACTGCCAAGGTTACGATACTTTAAGGCTCTAGAACTCCTTGAATCTGACACCGCAACTTTAAATAAAATCACACATTAGTTTGCAGAAGGGGAAGATTTGGAGGAATACTGCTGCCACTCCATTCATGCGTTCCACACACAAACGTCCCAGAATACCACAATTTCAAAACTTGAAGTAGTCATTACTTAGTCATTATTCATCCAAAGGAGGAGCGGCCTTTGCTTTTGAAAAACCCCATCCTTTTTGGACCCCTTCTTTTCGAACATCTGGAAATATTTACAGGAGTGAGCTGGGAGCAGAGGAGGGGCAGACCGGGAAGGGGGCGGGGCTAACAGACAAAAACCTGGCGGTAAAACACTCCGTCGTGATTAAAGACTCTCCGTAGAGTTAAACAACAAACTCTGTGAGGAAGGTAAATGCCCCACAATGCTCAATGCTATAAAAACAATTATGGATGGGGGAAAGGGGGGGGGGGTCTATAAAAAAAAAAAAAAAAAAAGTGAAAACATAGAAAAATAAAATAAATACATAAATGCAGCTCAGATTAACATGGGGGTTTGGTGAGCTGTGCTCCAAGTCATAAAAGAGATTTGCCATTTAAAAATTGCGCTGGATATTTCCTGTGTCGATCTCTCACTCCTTCGGTTCTCTGTACCAGTCGCTCCCCTGTTGTGGGGCTAAAAGCACAAAACCAGTTGCTAAGGGTACCTTTTTCCTTCCACTGGTACAATGCATAGCAACAGCAAAAGGAAAAGAGCTAAAAAAAAGAAATTCTATTATGACCATTTCAGAATAAACCGATCTAATTGGTTTTATTAAAGTGACACTTCAAATAATGATTCCCTGCCGGCACCACCTCCACACTCAAATCTGCATCTTAAATTGCAGCCAGTGAAAGAGGGTGTACCTTGTTGAATGTTAGAGCTAATGAATGTCACAGGTACACAGCAGAGAGAGCATCCATACAATTCAGCTAGCTGCCTGAGCTACTGTTGGATGTTATGGTTCAGTTCAAAGTCTGGTCAATTTATAGTGAAATTGATATTCTGGTGCATTGTACATTTATACAATCCACGTATTGTATAAAATCATCAATATTTAGGAAAATATGTGTTCTATGAGTTCTGTAAAATTATACCTCCAAAAATCTAATTTTTATTTCCTTTATTGCCTGAAATACACTCACATAAAGGATTCCAACCTCCATGAGGGCAGCCATTCTTTGGCCTATTTGGACCCCTTTATCTCTACAACTATGCAGAATATCATAACCAAAGTTCAGCTTTATTCATTTGGATGGACAAGGATTGTGTGAAAATAATATGAGAACAATTTGAGACCTAAGCATGCAAAATCAGCAAATCCTCATTGAAACAGCTTGTTCTGACCCTTACAGTTTTTTGAGGGCATTTTTATGCTCAGCACAGTTTATACATGTGGCCCCAGGACCGGCACCACTGAAGTGTATGCACTCCTGATACACCCACCTGTAAGCCAATGATTATGCCCTACAGGTCACACAGAACAACAGGAGATCCAGCAATGACTGGACAAAAGGCGTGTCTCTCACTTACTACAACTGGTACCCTGGGGTGCCTGCTGCGTGGTTGAGAGAAACTAACAGGACCGGGCAGGGGAAGCCCAAAGAACACTGACTAACGCTCCTCGCGACACTAATCTGGAAGTGATTTTTTCAGACATACTGATTTTAGGCCCTAAATATCTCAAGCAGTGGAAGGCCACTTGGTTGTGTCATAAGCACACACACACACACACACACACACACACACACACACACACACACACACACACACACACACACACACACACACACACACACACACACACACACACACACACACACACACACACACACACACACACACACACACACACATCAACAGCCTTTGAACTCTTTGAAAGCTGATTGCAGGAGAGAATGGTCAGCAGCAGGGCAAAATGCTTGTGGTCCCCAGAGACAGAGCCTTAAAATCTGTATGTCTGGATTAATCAAGAAAATTCACACCACTGCTAATTGTGTCCCACCGCTGTGTCCTGTGGTCATATTTGGCTAATGATATAATTAAGGCTCAAGCTGAGATTACAGGTCTGCCCTCCCTGAACAACTGTTTGAGCCATTACTCCCAGCACTGGTACAGTCTGGATTAGATCATCGCTGCACAAAGACCTTATGGAAGCCGTATTTAACAAGCCAGCTAGCAAATCACGCCGACACACACCCCAGTGAGCTCACCCGCTGTAAAAGGGCCCGTTGGGGATGACAAAACTGCATGTCATGCATGTTGATTATCAAATTCCTATCTTCCTGCGCAATAATTGCATGTTTGTGATAGTTAAGTTCCGTTTATATATGACAGTGGTTATGAATTTGGAAAAGCCGTAATTGCTTCCAATAATCCAGTTAAGTAGCTATGAGGTAAACAGGAAGGTAATATTAGGTAAAACAACTTCCCCCAGGGCATACAGGGTATTTTACTAGTGCTCTGAGAATATAATTAGTAGTATAATTTTTTCCATTTGGTTAATGCCAAATTCATCTTGCCACTCAAAGCACTACAGAAGAAGGCTCTTTGAATCTGGCGGCTGCATTGTCTGTGGCCACTCCCGACTCCATGTCCCTTATTAATCATGGAGGCCCTTTTTTTGAACAATTTTTATAGTGCGAGTATCAGCAGTGTGTGAGAGGCTTGAGTAAATGATACCTCAGAGTTATCAGCGTGTGTGCGTGTGGAATACAATACAGGCACAGGGCATGAGACAGTGAAGTAGCTATCTAAAGTCAGAACTCGTAACAGGCCAGAAGTGTAGCAGATCTGTTGGGAGTAATTCAGTATAAAACACCACAGCACATAAACCCAGGGAAGCAAACTGTTCTGTGAGCATCGGTCAGATTTCCACTTAACAATCTTCACAAGACCAATCAAACAAGCCAGGAAAATCTAATCAGAGCCGCAATGGGGCCTTTCCCAGGAGAGACGGAAAACAGACACAAAGACAAAGAGCAGCAGCTTTAAAGAACAGCACAGGCCCCACCCCAACACAGAGACCATATTTAAGATAACCCAGAGGCAATGAGACCTCAGCATCAGCATCTCCAAAACCAGTTCGTCAAAAAAGCAAAGGGCATCTCAAAGTGACCACAAGAGCACTATCCACATGCTCATTGCGAGCCGCGACATCAGCGGCTCGAGTCAGACCGCGCGACCTTTGTTGCACCACTGTGCTATGCCTAAAAAAATGTTTTTAAAAATAAATAAAAATGACCGTGCTGCAGTTAAGAAACTGAAGGATCATGTTCAGCATGACTGACCAGACTGCCACTCTGGTCTGAGCATCAGAACTACATGCTGACCTCCATCCAATCAGAACCATTCGCTCTCCTCCCTCCAATCAGAACCCTCACTTTTCTCCATCTAATCAAAACCACTCACTCTTTTCCCCTCAAATTTGAACCCCACCCTCCTCCCACCAATCAGAACCACTCATCCTCCTACTGACAATCAGAACCACACTCTATATACCATACCTCCCCCACCACCACCATCATGAAAAAAAGGTCCTTATTTCCACATGAATATTATAATAGTGAAGTAGAATATCTCTCCCCACTTTCTGCGTCTGTGCACAGTGTATGGAACAAGATTTACTTTCCTGTTTCCCCAATGGAGAATCAACAGCTATGAACCAATCAACTATGAGTTACACAGCTATGAACCAATCAATGATGAATTAGGCCTATATGAACTGTGCCCTTTTTAGACCTAATATTTTTAGAACTTAAATGGGGGAAATAAATGCAAGTACGAGAGTAAGAAAGGGTAAAAGAAATGATACAATCACTTCAACTAAGCAAAAAAAAAAAGAGGTACATATTTGCAATGAAAAAATAGGCCCTAAATAAAAAATAAAAGAAAAATCAGGCAGGCAGATGAACAGACAAGCCATGTTTTATTCCGTACTACCCCTGCAGTTTCATTCTTCACTCAGATGAGAAATGCTTTGGCTGTCAGGCCGTTCCTCTGATCCTCAGTGGCTAAGCTAAACACTGGGGAACAGGGCTCACCCAGGGCTAATCCGCAGTACGTTAGCAGGAGCACTCATTAACTCCACACCAGGTGATTAAAGTCCTGAGGTGGGCCATAGTTCTACCCATTCTTGCTACCTGAGGACTATAATCCTCCCGTGCAGAATACAATGTGTGCTTTTCAAATCTACGTTTGCTTTTCTCCCATGAGTTCTTCTGCTTGCTACCCACAGATCAGTCCAAGTTGAGGTTGTTTGAAGTAGGGCATTTTTTCTCCTGGTTTAGTAATTATTCATGTAGCTACAGCTGCTAGCTGGCTATTTACTGTATACTGCATGTTTAAAAAAAAAAAAACATTCGGAATAAGAACACTGCAGCAATGGTGAAAAAAATGTAAGATGACAAGTCCATAGGTGGAGTGGAAGAATTTAATTTAATAATTGGCTGCTTTTGTTGACCAGACTTTTTTAAAGATATGTTAAACCCTTAAAAATATTCTATATTGAATAATAATTTGTTTAACATGGTTTTTCCACTGAACAATGTTCAATAAACTACTGAACATGGCTAATAACATGTGACCTTGTAACATGACCTTTAAACTCACTGACAATGCCAGAATATATGAATATGAAAATTGGCAATGCCCCCATGGCACTCTTCAAAGGGTTAAGAACAAAAACATTTTTGAGTGGAAGGGGGTTTTTAAAACTTCTTGTTGTCACAGGATTTTCCAGCTTCCTTGCTGTGTGCCCAGCCCATGTTAGAAGGCTTTGTTTTCACTCGCGATATTATCATCGTTATGAAACTATTGAGCATGTCTCTGTATGTGGTGTGTATAATTTCAACAGTCCAGCATTTCAGTGACATCTATGTCCTTGTTGCAGCAACTCAACATAGAAGAATAAACTACTAACTACAGTCATGCCTTCATAGTCATCCATCATCATAAATGTAATAAAATGTCAGAATTGGTGACAATAATGACTTATTTTGAGTTTTTTATATTAGAAATGTAAGAACATTTTAACATTGCCAATTTTGTTTGGAACTATGCCTTTAGAATATAGAAGATATTTAAAACTAGAAATAACCACCTTGCGGTTGTATGCCTCTGCCAACAAGTCAAGTTGCAGTTTACATCCATGTCTGTCACCAAACATTGAACATCAGATAATGAACTTTGTTTTATCATTGCAAGGACAGTCTTTATTTTTTGAACATATATAATTAATGTGATTATTAGATCGTTTTCTCAGCTACAGTGTTAAGCAAAATATTATGATGTCACAGTGAAGTTGACCTTTGAAGTTTTGGATATAAAATGTCATCACTTCATCATTTTATCCTATTAGACATTTGTGTGAAATCTTGTCATAATTAGCGTAGGAATTCTTGAGTTATGTCTTTTGTGAGGTCACAGTGACCTTGACCTTTGACCACCAAAATCTCATCAGTTCATCCTTGAGTCCAAGTGGACGTTTAGGCCAAATGAGAAGAAATTCCCTCAAGGCGTTCCTGAGATATGGCGTTCAGACGGACATACAACCCGAAAACATGATGCCTCCGGCCACGGCTACCGCCGGCGCGGAGGAATAAAAATCTAATTAATTGATGGATTCCTATTTTTTCCTATAAAAATTCAGTACATTTAAAAACACGGTCATCTGCAGCCTGTAAAAACGGGCCATCATTTTGCAAACGTTTCTATCAAACAAAACCACCCAGTTTATTTTGGGGTTTCATTCTAAATTCAGCCTTGTATCGAGGACATTTCTGGGTCAGCCTCAACACACAGCTGGCTTGTCATCAAGCAATGAATGACAACACAATAACGGCAACAGTTCTGAGCCAAACCGTCAACTGAACACCCAGCCCAGCGATTCCAGGATCCCAGCCAATGCAAATCGTTTTGTTTAACAATCTCAGCAATAAATATAACTGGCCAGACAGGAAGAGGAACATAAAAATAAGCAAGTATTCCTCTGCAACAGTGCAATATTAAAAAGAAGACACAGGGAGGGGTACTGCCATACTGGTCCTGTTTTTTTAAGTGAACAGGACTGTATCCAGTGGGACGTATGTCGGATCTTGAGTTCCGAGACCAGTGCACCCTCGTTGGAAAAATAAAAGCCTGCTACCAACATGGTCTTCCACCTGGAGTGTTGTACCTGGCTGTTAAAGTTGGTGAGAGCAGACAGATGGCTCACAAGTAGGAAGGTGGCCGTGACACCCTTCACTGCGGCCCGGAGAGATTGGCCCCCAGTTCCCCGCTGTGATTGGCGGTTTCTGGGGCATTGTGATGTCACGTGCAGCACTGCTCAATGAAGGCAGTATTCAAATGAAACAAAGCTCTGACTGTTGATAGACAGACCGCATGGCCTGACTGTGCTTTCACTAATCAGATCAACACATCAGACTGGCTAACGCTGTTCACCCTCAATCTTTATCCTGTTCAGGTTTATTTCACATCCACAACATTTACCAACTGAATAACATATTTCCAGACAGACACCATAAATGTAGAACATAAGAAGAAACAAAATTAATTAATTTTACGTTGTCAGAAAGGAGCACATTACTCCTTACTTAACCCATAGAAGGTGTAACGGCAGGAAGGAATGCGTTAGACAGGCGGTGCCAGATTCTGCTCATGGGTGACTATTTCTGAAGGCTGGTCTCCAGATAACTCACCCTGTCAGACTTTACGAGTTACAGCTTCTCGTGCCAGGCACATTACAGGCTTGTGCTATCCTGGTCTTTACCTCACATCACCTAAGGAATAGGAGATGTAGAGTGGTCTGTAAGGCTGCTGATGCATTCCTTCTGGTAGAGAGATAAACACCCTGAATTTGAAATTATCATGAACGCTTCTGAATGGATGGGTTCCCCTCTGTTAAGTTTTGCTATTTTTCTCAGGCGTATACTCTAGATTCGGTGATTCCATTTCCTCAGTAACACAGATTCCTTAGGGCCCCTGCACTGTGACGGTCACCCTGGCAATTAGAGGAGCAACCCAAGTAGGCCACACTCCCCATTCTATCATCTTACTGTTTTTTACAACGATCTTTTTCTTGTTCCCATTGGATTGAAATATAAGCAACTAGGCCTATAAATTATGTTTTCTTCTCAAGCTGCTCTTAAAAATCTTTTTCTTTTTTTTTTTTATTAACAAAAAAAAAAAAAGAGAATAAATTATGAACAGAAGTCTAACCTTCTGTCCTGTTCTCTTTTCTGTTCTCCTTTGGGACTAGAGTGAGACGAGGAAAAAGAATTTGGTTTCATGGCAGAAACCCCCAGTGTACTCACTGCATCCGCAACATGAATTAACAGAGTGGCCTATATGAAATCAATCAATCAAACAAAATGCAGCCCATTTGCTATAGCACATGTACAATTAAACTGTCAGAAAGTGCAGATTAAAGTATGCTTTCCTGAGGGGATTGAAAAACCACAAAACCCAGAGCAACACTCAAGGGCTGGGAAAGGGGGGGTGGCTGTAAATTGATACCCTGACCCTTGCAAAAAGGTTGTGGAGAGACGCTCTGGGAAAAAGATGGCAAATGGTACAAAAAAGAAAACCGAAGAGAGGAAGGTGGAGCATCCTGCCTGCTTTAGCACTTTCAATAAGGAAATCTATGCCTACAGCCAACTCCAACAGGCCATATAGGCATTCTACTGGTCAAAACCATTAGCTTTGGGAGATTGTATGGTGCAGCCCATAGAATGGCCAACTCAACCCATACACAAATCCCCCTGTGCAGCTGGGTTTGATTCCCCACCATGGCACACTCTGCACTGTGATCACCTCTCTATCTGTAACCCTCTCTGTGTAAAATAATAAATAAATAAGGAGGGCAGGCTGATGGTTTTAAAAATCCTCTGAAAGACACAATCAAGCAAAAGGAAAGATTGAAAGCAAATTTGAAAAGATAGTCAACTTCGTTTATATATAATGTTTATATATTGGCCCTCAACAACAGTCTGTGTGGTATCACCATGGTTGTTTTTTAATAGCATTGGGTTGTAATGTGAGTTACTTCCCTGCAGAAGAGGTTACTAGACTAAGCAGGTGGCAGCACAAGCTAAATATACGGGTCAGCATGAGAGAAAACTCCACATTCTATTAGCCTTACCTGCTAGCCGCACTGCCGTGAGCCCAATTAGCCATAGCTTACTAACACCCAGTCACTTCATACGGTCATCTGTCTCCCAGGCAACCCACCGGGAGGGCCATGTGACCACCTGTCCGTGCAGAGAAAGGACACGATGACGGCCAAGTGCCCTTTCCCCTGCTGCTCAGAATGTGGCCAGCGTGTCATTTAATTACAGTGAGACACCAACACGTGGGGATGTCTGGCCACTGACCGCCCGGTACCCCAGTTACCCACAGTGCTGTGCATGCTATACTTTGCAGCCTCTAAGGGAGCACACAGAAACCCTTCTGTAAGGTAAGGTGTACCTTTTTTCTCCTAAATTCCTAGACGAAGACACGACACACAACCATCTGGTTTGACAGAGCCCTGATTATGACTGAAATATTAGAGCCTCAGTAAGAACCAAGCAGCAACAACCCCTCCCCTCTTTATTTTAAGCCTTTTCCCCCAGTGGCTAAAGAGTGAACTGCAACGCTTGGTTGCAGAAGAACTTGAAACCCCACCCACTACACCCCATTTTAATTCAATGGAGAAAGCCCAAAAATAAGTCAATGTTCTCTGTTGAAATTTAAAGTCAATTCATTGAGATTCAATAATTTTTTTTTTGCAGATGACTAGTTAATCCCACCCCTTCGATTGTCTCCCCATGGTCAGATTAACAATCGGTTAGTCCTAATTTTAAAACATGTATTTTTTTCCATATTTAAAGACATCAAATTAATTGCTATTGTCTCGTCCTTTTGGCGCAGTATGTTTGATGAAGTTCATGAAGGTTTACACTAGAGGGACAGCACAGAAACCTAAAATATACCCAAGCTTTTGCTACATCATTGCATTAATTCTCTCTGTGACAGCTGAGACTATGAAACTGAAAATATGCCGGAGCGTTTGCAATTGCAACGTCGCTGCGCTGATTCTCTCAGTGCCGACCTGCGGGATCTAGGATATGTAGAATGCACTGCCTTTAAACTACTACTAAACCAAACCATAAAATAGATTTCTAATAATGCATTATCTAGTAGGCTTATTGTAATAATGCATAATCTATACGCAAGTTTATTGGGCGAATTAAACAAATCTTAAATGAAAACGCAAATGTCATGCCACTAGACGCGGCTCTGGAGTGCAGATTGTTTCAAAAGACTATTTTTTATTGTGAATTGCAACTGCAAGAACAAAATGTTAAACAGTAGCCAAATAAGATCAGCTTTTATGCCGTATGCTTTAAAAGCCCATTTGACCAGAACCAGAAAAACAAGCACCGCCATTAATAAGGAAAAAGGCCGTTTATTCAGAAAGAGAAAAATAAATGAACATCAATACAGGTCTAAATAAATAACAAAAAAACAGAGAGGCAATAAATTGTTGTTAGACCTGCTAAAAAAATAATAGTTGCACAAATCCAAACATATAGGCTTAGGCTATTCTACAGACCATGCCTGACGATTACATCTACTCAGAATAGCCATTTTAAATTTATTTAATTACATTTTTCTTTTTTTAAAAACAGCGATTGATTGATCGACTAAAGACTAAAAAAAGCACTTCGACTAAACAATCAACTGACCGACAAAGGAAGACAGCCCTACATATTACCATAAATTACCATATACGGAAACTCCCCATCCTGGCTGCCTGGTGCCTAAAGCAGAGTGCTTCAGTAGTAGGTATAATGCTGTGTCGTTTCTTTCCGATTACATACTAGACAATAGATCTCACCAGCTAGCTAGCAATCTATCTTGCTAGCTAGCAATCTATTTATCACATTCACTAGATATCCAGCAGTCTGTTTATCTCTCTTGCTAGCTATCTAGTGAACTATCTATCATCTCTCTTACGAGCTAGTTAGCTATCTATCTATCTACCTACCTCTATCTAATTCACTAGCTCGCTGGCAATAAATCTATCCTTTTCGCTAGCTAGCAATCTATCTATCTCTCTCTCTCGCTAGTTAGCAATCTATCTACCTATCCCTTGCTAGCTATGATCTACCCATCTCTCTTAGCTATCCTATCCTTAGCTCCTAGCTATTAAAATTAATGTTAACTAATAACCAAACATAATTTGGCTAATAGTAACTTAGGTTATGTTCATTTGCATAAACTCAAGATTATAACCCAATGTGTACAGATTGTTTATTTGCTGTATGTCATATTGATTGCATTTAGATTTGCTAACATACAGACTGAATGCAAGTGGATGTCTAATGACCATGTCTGATGAGCATGTAAGGCAGCCGATTTTCCTGCAGTTGTGCACTCAACCTTTTTAGCTCCAATGCGCTTGCGTTGGTTGCAAAAATACAATGGTGGCGCCTTGGTTTTGGCTTCATGCATCAATGTGCACGAGCCATAGGACATGAATGGGTGATGTCATCATCACTTCGTCCATTTTTTTTCCAAGGTCTATGGTAAGAACAGAAGATGTGTTGAGAGAACTCTATTTTTAAAGATAAAATAAGGTAAAATTTTAAATCAAAGCTAATTTTATCACATTTCAGAACCTGACTAGCAAAAAAATGGTCAAGACTATCAAGTCATTCATATCCTTAACGTAAAAAAAGGCCAGTTCATCCGTAATTAAAATTCTGTAATTAAGCTTGAAGAATGACGTTCGTTGAAAAGGTGTACTAAAATGTGACAGAATAAATGCAGATGGAATGATGCGCAGAATGGGACGCAATGACTGTGCCAGTGGCTCTGTCGCCTGCGTGCTTGTGGTTTTGTGCTCACAGGTTTTAACTGCGCTGTCCCTGCTGCGGCTCTCTTACACAGGAAGGGCAGAGACGGGCTTTCCTTTTCCTCAGTACACGCCCGCCAACTGACACCAGCCCACCCTCTTGCTGACACCACCTCCCAAAAGTCCCATTCCTCTACCGTTCCAAATGAGACGCAACACTGACGATGCCAATGCAGATAGTTACTGTATTTACAAATTTACTGAGAGACGGCATGCATTAAAATGCTAGAGACACAGCCAGCCTTTAACTCCATATATCGTCAGAGAAAAAACAATGTAGGCTTGTGTGTCCTTGAAAAACTGCACAAAATAAACTCGATCTCATACAACACACAGGATCAAGCAGACAACCAAGTGGATCTCTGCACACAACACACACACACACACACACACAGTGAACTCAATACACAACTGATATTACAAAGTGCCTCGTAAAGCTCCACAGTAACACGGGACAGGCTCCAATGAAAGCACCCTTTTCCATTTCCTTCAGCGCAATAAAGGCGTCTCTAGTCACGAGCGAGTCACCACACAGCATCATAGAACAGCACCATGTGAGAGAGAGAGATGGGGGGGGGGTGGAGGGGGGAGAGACTGCAGCAGCTGTGTGCTTCCACAGCAGTTTCCAGCCTCTCGCTGCCCAACACACTCTCTCTCGTTCTCTCTCCCTCCCCTCCACCCCCCACCTCATTTTTTTCTCTCCACATGGCTTGCACCACATTGCATTAAAACTCTTTTTCAAACATACCATTAGAAAGAGCAGAGAACGCTCCCTCCCACTCTGATTCGCCGAGTCCCGGAGCTCTTTAGTCTCTCTCCCCGTCTCTCTCAGCGCTGGCACACATACACGCACACACACACACACACACACACACACACACACACACACACACAAGTGTCTGCTGAGGTGGTCAGGCTCCTCCTGGTTAGGTGTGATCTGGAGATAATGAGTGTGTCATTCCCTGCCGCTCGGCACACCGCAGGCCAGGGCCATGCCTAGACGGGGGTATTCTCTCCGCGGCAGCACGGGGGAAAGAAAGAGTCTGCTCAACTCTCCAGCTCAAACATTTCCAGCCAAACCCCACACCCACCTCTTCCTCCCCTGCAGCCCCCACCCCCCCGGCAGAGCCCTCCCACAGAGCTCTGCCCAATGACAGCCCGCCTTCTGAACCTTCTGCTCTCCGATTGGCCACAATGCACTGACTAGCATTATGACATCACAGCCATCTGTGACAGCCCACTGAATATTAATCTTAAAGGTATTTCCCTGTTTTCATACCCAGCTCACCGTTAACAATAGTTAGTCTTCCTTTTTATGGTAAAAATACATTCCCCTCACACAAAGGGAGCCAACTGTTTGGATGACTGAGGCATGCAGGACAAAAATTGAGCTCATTAAAACCATGTCTGAACTGACCGGCACTTCCCACTGAACAGTTATACTGAGATAGCCTGTGGCTACAGGCACTACTGACACCTTGGTTATAGACTAGCAGCCTATTCTTAAAAAGGGGTTCATTAATATCAATCAAATGAAAGCTCTTCACATTAGCTCATTTATTTTAGGAGTGTGTCTTGAATTACATACTTGATATTTTTGGTTATACCTGTACATTTGTCATAAAAACATTCTGAAAACAGCTGGCAACTGAAGTCTTCACCAGACACAAGCAATACAAGTAGAGTATATACTCAACATGACATTCAGATTATCCTGATCAAAATCTGAATAATGTTTAGAAAAAGAACATTCATATGAAAAGGCAATTACAGCAATCTGGGTTAAACAGACTAACCATTACCAACTGTCTACTCAGTAGGACATGATGGATAAAATGGAAATGGCTTTAAAAATGAAATTATTTTCACTCCAGGTTTCGCCGGCTAATATCCAAATCAGCCCCAAGTACTATCTTACCAAGAATCTCCAATAGGGGCCAGTGCTTTTTCAGGCACAAAAAGGGAAGAAGGGGTAACTAAGGTATTTTTCATATTTGGCCACTGATCCCTACAAGCATTTTAAAAGGGAAATGTGCAATAAAAAAAAAAAGGTTATTGATAACTTGAAAACTCATCATGAAAACAGTACTATTAACGGATTAATTTGTGTGTATCCTTCAGTGAACATAAAACGCATAGGTTGCAAGGTCTACACCATGCAAGATATAACAGCCCACATAGCCACTGTTTCCTTTGGCGTGATCAGGCATCTGCATGACTTTGGCTCGGATTCCCTTGATGTTTGAAGTTGTACCTGTCTGCAAAACTAAAGCACAAACAGCTATAGGACATCAGCTTCACTCTTCACAGTGAAGTGTGTACATTTGTAGGGGCCTGCTGAAGGGGGGAGCCGGGGGTGTAAGAACACATGCCACCCGCCTTTCAATTCAGATCATCCAGAAACAGGACATGACTCAATATGTTGGGAGGGAGGGCAGGAACATATATCTAACCCTTAGCCTACACTGTGAAATAAATATGTATGCATTTCATGTTTATATAGCAGGTCACAAATTTGTATTAAAAATAACACAACTTCTCTGATATCAGGCATGGTCTTTTCAAGGTTCTTCCTTTGTTTTTCTCTCTATAAATGTACACTGCCTGGCCAAAAAAAAAGTCACACACTCTAATATTTCGTTGGACCGCCTTTAACTTTGATTACGGCACGCATTCGTCGTGGCATTGTTTCAACAACCTTATGCAACGTCACAACATTTATTTCCATCCAGAGTTGCATTCATTTTTGGCCGAGATCTTGTATTGATGACAGGAGAGTCGAACCACTCCGTAAAGTCTTCTCCAGCACATCCCAAAGACTTTCAATGGGGTTAAGGTCAGGACTCTGGTGGCCAATTCATGTGTGAAAATGATTCCTCATGCTCCCTGAACCACTCAAACCACAATTTGAGCCCGATGAATCTTGGAATTGTCGTCCTGGATTATGCCCATTGATAGGATAACCTGGTCATTCAGTACATTCACGTACTCAGCTGACTTCATTTTATTGCTGCATAACGTTGCTGAGCCTAGACCTGACCAATTGAAGCAACCCCAGATCATAACACTGCCTCCAGAGGCTTGTACAGTGGGCACTATGCATGATGGGTGCAACGGCGACTTTTTTTTGGCCAGGCAGTGTACTTTGTACACTAACAACAACTCAATTTGAAACAATAACGTTTAATCTATTCTATGACGTGACTGTACATCTGCCAAAAAGAGCAGAACAGGTTTTAGAGCTTGTGTATTCACTTAATCTTAAAATATTTTAAATCAGCACAGTCTGTTCTGTTGAATATCTGATGAACATAACCTGCATCTCCTCCCAGCTCAGGTGACACACCCACACACACAGGTTGGCATCGCACAATGGACACTGCTGGAGTACAGAGCAGGTAATTCACACTCAGGTTTATGACTTTGCAGTGAAATGCAAATCTACCCAACAGATGTTCTTTCTTTTGGTTCCTACTCCCAAAAGTTGATTGCCATACATGCACTCCCTGTCCCACTCACACTGCCAAAAACATGACAGACAAAACATGAAATCAAAATTGCCTAAATTAACTGGAATTATTATTGTTTTTAGGTTTTCTTTTAGAAATTAATACACAGCATTCTAGGTTTATCGGACGATAAGAAGATACTTGATACAGGCAAATACACTTGCTAGAGGAGAAAATGCAGTCAAAGCTTTAACTAAAGCAAAAAGGAAATCTATGATCCCAGAGATGATGTTTTAAACTTTAAAGCTCTGTAGGCCAGAACAGAGGATAAATAGACAGCACTGTCCATGTAGAGCACAAAAAAAAACCAGTGAGGTATCTTATGTGTTTTTTTTTCAGAAATCCTTCCAAACTGAGACAACTAACATACACCTACTTGCTGGTGGCGTTCGTGGTTCGCTTCCTTTTCCTCTGAAAATTTGTGTGGTACTTTATTGGAGTGAGAAAGAAGTAATCCAAATAAACGTGGGCCAGCATAGCGTGTGTAAGAGGAGATAGTACTGTGCATTTTAGAGATATCTGTTAGTGAAGCACAGAAATTTTCCCAAGATTACTTTAAAGGAAAAGATATACAGTAGCTAGATGTGTCCTTTGAGCAACAATGTAAGACAGTTCTCTTCACGTGTAGGAAGGGCCAAGACTGATTTGTATCCAATTGTGAATCTCACATAATTCTCAGAGGAACTGCACTGAAAGGTCCCGGTATGGCACATCCCTGAACACAAAAAATAGTTGGTGTGTTATCCTGAACTCCTTTAAGAATATCCTTAAAGGGCCTACACTGTTTACAGAAAATATCACTGACTGGAGGTCAGGCACTAACTAACCTTGGAGATTTGAGCAGGGTGAATATATTTCTGTGCCCTAATACTAAGACAGCCCACTCTACTCTATACAGAAAGGTATCAGTAGGGTGGTTTGCCTAAAACAGTGAGCAGCAAATGCTGGGGGATGTCATGGCAAATGAGAACCCCCCAGCAAATTCATGTAAAATACATATGTAATATATGCATATGTAAAAAAAAATCATGTAAATTAAAGCCTGTTGTAATTTGCCCCGAAATGTCACATTGGAAAGGGATCTGGCCCATTTTAATATCTAGCCTGGAATCCATCAGTTACATTCATCAGAGAATCTAAAGCAAGCACAGCAGAACCGCATTGATGAACATGTGCTTTACAAACATAGTAATCAACACACTTTATAATGCTCAAGGCTCCATAAAGATGTGACACAGACAGTCAGGTGAAATGCACTCCATTAAAATTTTTGTGAAAACAGGAAAAAACACTGAAGTCAGACAGGGCATCTGCTCCCCATGTGATGTTCACTCACAAATGCATATACTGTTTAGTCATTCACTGCCTATACCACAACAAGCATAAACACCCATACCCAAAACCCATAGGTCCAGCCATTCTAATATTATCCTGCCATGGGAGTGTGTTACACTGACAGACTACATTTCCTGAAGGCTTGAGGAAACATCTTTCTATAGATTAACTGATGCAAAATTCCTCAGATCCTTCCATCGAAACGCTGGCCATCACTGTACGCACACAACTCCAAGAATGTTAATATGCACCCTATCTATTATAGTCGGCTTGTTTAAAAGCAATATAAAATACTCTTTTTGATGCCCTTTCAAGAGATCAAACCCTGAATGTAATCAAGCCAATTGCCAAGGCCACCAAGTATTGAAAACTTTATTAGATAATGGGCAGCCTGGTAAATCAGTATTTTTGGGTAACATATCCAGAAACTTGCAGAATAAAAATATATAGGATGTACTGCAGAGCTACTCATCCCCTACGTGGAATATGTGACGTTAGTGAAAATGCCGCAGGTGATCCCCGGAGAGGAAAATAAATATACTGTAGGAGTAATCAGAACTGGCATGAATGCGGGTGTGGGGAAAAAACAGTCCTCCGAAGATCACAACAACAATCAATGTCAGTAATATGGTCAAATAAACTCCGATTTCCCAACGTCTCAAATGTTTGGTTCAATTGTTTAACATAAGTAAAATACAAGGCTTTCTGTGCATGTAACAATCAATGGGCCCCATGCAAGAAACACTTGCATGCACAAACACTTGCATGCACAAACACTTGCATGCACAAACACTTGCATGCACAAACACTTGCATGCACAAACACTTGCATGCACAAACACTTGCATGCACAAACACTTGCATGCACAAACACTTGCATGCACAAACTTGCATGCACAAACCTGTTCTTATGTGACAGGTAAGAACGGTTTACGCAATTTTATGCCATTCACCATTTTTCTCTTGTTTTCGATTTACTCGCAGGCAAGAACAAAATTTAGTGGTCGTGAGTCATGACCGGTCATATGAGTTACGTACAATGGCCTGTTATTCACCAGAGCAAATAGACCTAAATTAATTCCCAGCAATTGAGTTGTTTTCATTTTGACTATTTAAAAGAAAATTTGAGTTTGAATGAAATCGATACAATAATTGTAAATGTAAATGTAAATATTATAATGTCAATTGTGTTCACAATATATCAATGCACAGCAAGTGGTTTATAAAATAAATCCCCAATAGATGAATTAGCATTAAATTCAGATGACAAGGAAATTTGTTGTTTTCCTTTAGACAGTCCACAATGGACAAATCACATGCAGACGTTTGTAGTAACAAAGACACAGAACAGTTAGAAGTATTACATTCATTCTGAAACAAAGCTCAATAAATGACTTGCACTTTCGGCTAAGAATAAATCTGATAACAGATTTTAAACCTCAATTTCCTTCTAATTTTATTTTCATTATTTACAAAAAACATGATAGTTCAAAAATCCTCCTTCACCCCTGAACATCTTGTGTCTAATGTGAATTGCCCATAGGCTTCTCTTTTAAGAATTAAATCATGTAAATCTCCACGTCTTCTGCTCGCAGTTACTTGCTCAATACCAATGCACTTAAGTGTTTGGACTGTGTGCCTGTGTTTTCGAGTGTGCGCTTCCCGTTTTCCCCTTCATTACTACTTTTTGGAGGTCGCAGCACCATCAATCGCATTACAATTCAATTTTTTGAGCGTGGATTAATAACCATTGTTTCTAAAATTATATGATTTAAATATTTATTGTAGTCTACACATAAATAAATACTTTTTCAACCATGCAATTCACTAGCTGAGGTGAGGAAAGCACATGGCTCCTTATTGGTGCAAGACAGTGCATGTGGGATGTGTCTTGAACTATGTGCTCATGAAGACCTGTTGCCTTTTGTCTTTATCCCTTTTTTAGGCACGATGCCAGTTTTATTTATGCGTCTTCCGGGTACAGGGAGCAGGACAGCTGGCCCTATATGGTATATTGGGGGTGTTAATTATGGTAATAGGGAATGCTCACGAACGCACTTTCATTTAAGAAGAGGTGAATTTGCACTGGCCTGTAAGAAGATTTCCGGAGGTTAAGAACATTTGGTGAATCCGACGTCCTCGCACAAACATCGCTCAAGGTCAATAAGAGAAAGCTAAGAGAAAAATAAGAGAATGTTCTTGCATGAGGCCCAATATCTAGCATACATTGTTGGTGTGTAAGGTTCTCTTTTATTCTGTTATCTGATTTTAAAGCATACGCATGAATAATTTAATGGAAATAAATCAACACAAAATACTTCAGAGGAAAGCGAAGGCAGCCCCATTGATAAAACAGGTAGTGCTGAAGGATAAGTGGCTTTATCACAATCACAGAGCCCATAACACCAGATGACATTTTATTACTTATAAATATTAACACATCTGCTGTAATGTTGGTCAATGGCAATGTGATTCAGTGGTTTCTAGGGTTGTCAAAAGTATCGATACTTCAATACTTTTCGATACCACGTGCTTAAAAACGATACGATCTCAACTTTATAAAAAAAACGATATTAAATTACATTTTTATTTTTTATTTGTATAAAATATTTGTGGGTCTTCAGTGCCCTCTGGCTTCATTACGGAATTCTCTCCAGCAACGAACCCACCACATGACTGACAGAGTGAGTGAGTGACAGTGGCAGAGGCACAAGCACTAACAGGTACGATGATGATCAGAAGGAGAGCGAGAGACAAAACACGCCAGTGGATGTCACTCAGAACAGCCGGCGACCCGTCTCTGTTATTCAAGAAGCTAGCTAGAGTTAGCCATGGCAAGTCCAGCTCCAGAACTAACGTAAGTCGAAAAAGAAAATAGTAGGAGTGCTGTTTGGCAATATTTTGCCTATGAGGCGGATGCAGAAGGAAAGGCGAAAGATTTGCAAAAGCCGATTTGCAAAAGGTGCTTCAAAACGGTGTCAACAAGAGGGAACACTTAAAATTTGGCAAAGCATCTGAAGGACCGGCACCCTGATCTCTCCAAAGAATTAAGAGAGGTAATGTTGAGTTAATATAATTTAATAAGTGTACAGTTATTGTCATGAATGACATTGCGATGTGATGCTGATGAGCTCAGAAAATTTCCCCCGAGTGAGCTAACGTTAGCAGCTATAACATTAAATAGCCTAGCTTTATTTTATTTTTTTCTCTGAGCAAGCTAGCATCTAACTAGCTGGCTTGCTATGTTGTGTGTTGCTTAACGACACCAACTACATTAGCCTAAGTAAGGTAACGGGGTTGCACTGACAGCTGAGCTGAAGACATAACGTTACACATTTATCCAAAAGTAGTTTCAGCCAACGTTAGCTAACACAAAATAGCTGGCTGATCTTGTGCATTGATTACTGCCAGTGATGTTGGACCTGACAGAAAGTTTTATTAATTTTAATTGCATAAAAATACATGGAATTTAAGTTATATATAATTATACCATCAAATCAAACTATGGATTTTCTCTCATATAGCACCAGAGAGAAGCTGCAAAGGACACCCAGACCCTTGCAATTGGAATGTTCTTGTTTTATTTTATTTATCCTTTGTTTACAGGGGAAACCCACTGAGATTGTACTGTGTTCACAAGTGAAGCAACATTATAGAAAAAAAAGAAATACTAAAAGCAATAATAACTACATAAATAATGTGTAGGCCTACAAGGTAGGGAAAACATTTAAGAATAGTAATAATAATGTTAACCTTGTTCTGTGTTCAGTGATTTTTTTCTGTACCAGCACTGTGCAGGTTGTTAATTATTTGTTTTAAATGTATCCTATTTTGTGTGCCTAGGACTTTTTTTTCTTTTCTTTGTGTGCCGTGGTATCGAAAGAGGTATCGAGTATCGTTTTTTTATACTAGTATCGTATCGAAGTAAAAAATTCTGGTATCGTGACAACCCTAGTGGTTTCCATAAAAAGAGAAAAAAATAAAAATAAATGGCCTATACAATCATAATAATAAACGTTATTTGTATAGCACCTTTCATACATAAAATGCAACCCAAAGTGCTTCACAACAATAAAAACAAAATACAGAACAAAAGCAATAGAAGAAAAATAGACATAGAAGACAATAGAACATTTACAAGACAATATAAAAGGAAATACGATAAAAACACTGGTGTGTCTGTACACTAATGTCTCTCTGTACACTGGTGTCTCCCCAACAAACACTCCTACCACAAACAGCCTACTACCTGCCATCTGCTACGCACCGTATAGCCTCTCTCTCTGGGTGATAATATACCTGCCAGCACCGCTGCAGGTGCCTGCATCATGAGAGTACAGGAAGGTTAGCGATTTCCCTCCTGTCAATGACTACAGCCATGCGTTGGGTTTAAATCCTAAAACCTTTCGGTAACCTTTATATGCTACACTATACAGAATAATGCAGAGCAAACAAACTAAAGATGTAAAAAGAATAATATCAGTAACAACTTCGTCAGGTGGACGAAGGGAATGAGACTCAAATGATAAGTTTACAGTTTAACCCTGCCTGTGCTCTGCACGTCACGCATCATTTAGCCTGGAGGGTTTCCAAGGCTACAACAGAGAAGGGCACAGATACAGAGATAGCCGCGAACTCTCAATGCAATCTCCAACACGTTCACATGCAAATCGTGACCAGGAGAATCCTTTGTTCAAAATATCTGCTGGTCCTCACCTTTCATGCAAAGCAACTGAATGCTGGTTTCTCAAAGGCATAGGAGGCTAATTAAAATGGATACTGGAAGGGGGAGGGGAACCATATTTTTATGGTGGACCTGAAGATATCAGCTTGACTGATTAAAAAATATATATTTTTTATTTTGAAGTAATAATAAAATTAAAAGTTTACACAACTTTGTACAACAGGAACTTTACTGGTATTTAGTATTACATGAGTACTCCAGAACAATAGGTATTAATATGAGTACACCCGATAATAGAATTACAATTGTATCGAGGTCACATGTGCATTAAAGATTATATATAAAGATTTATATCAGTCAGGCGAGTAGGTAGGTGGCCTCTGGCATAACACCCCATGTAAAAAAAATGGACTGCAGTTCTACAATGAAGTCAACATTGTGTTCAAGCCTTTCATTGTGTAGCACCAATAATTGCAGGTAAATAAGGCAGGGCTTCAGAGTGCGAACAATTGGTAGCATTTTGCAGCGCCAGTTCTAGTGAGATTTTCAGAACCAAGTTGGGCAAATTCACATTTCTGCACCACCGCTCCACTAAATCCTAAGTTTAATTCCAATGCAGACAGCTTAAGCTCAAATCAATCAAAATTATATTACAGCAAGAGCAACCCTTGTTGGTCGGATGCAGAAAGTTTAGTATGTACTATGTTCTAAATCATCTCTGCGGATGTGGGCAGACCCTGCCAAGTTTTATTGCAGGGGAAGCCGGTTCCTGTTTTGAGTAGGAGCTGTTAGAAATGGTAACATTTAGCTAAATGTGGATGTATGCCTGTTCGCTCTCTCCCTTCCTCCACTTCCTGTTGGAGTTGTTTGATGACGTTATGAATTAACAGAGAATAACATTCTGACCATTACATACGATATCCATAGCCGTTTTGGTAGCAGGATTGTGCAAAATTCAGAATCCTATCATTTGCTCCCATTCAATTGGAATCTGAATTGCAATCACAGGAAGAGGAATTTAATTCATTGCAAAACAAAGAAAATGCAAAACACAAGAGAACTTAATCATATTTGACATATAATTTACCATAAAATAATGACATCATTCATTTCTAGAATGATTTCCATCTATTCCCTCATGTAGAATCACAAGTAATATTTATTTTCATTTCAACTTTAGCACCTACTAGATTAATGCTGTTTTAGACTACCATGTTCTAAACCTCATACAGAGAATTTTGTTTTATATTTAAAACCACAATCCCTTTCGTTACCAATTGATTGTTTAAAGGCACTTGAGGCATTGCTTATTTACACGTTGAATTAGTGTATTTTTTTTCATCAGAATGATCCTAATCTATATAGCTATATGCCTATGATACTAGAATATGACGGATTATAAAATAATTTTATCCCTGAACAGATTTTCTTTATGATTTTTATTCAACTTAGTTTATCAGTTCAGTCTGTATAAAAATTGCCATTATGTTCTAATAGGATGTACAGCCGGTTAGGCCGTCAAAGATATTAATAGCAGTCACTGTAAACTAGATGTAAAGTATGCATATGAATTACATTTAATTTTTTTTTTTTTTTTTTTTTTTACTTCCTGTAATTCCTCAAATCAAATTCAAGAATTGAACTGGAATTAAAAAGGCATTTTATATTATTAACCTACTTCCTTAAAGTAAGTTAATAAACTAACGTTATCATATATTCCCACGAGTGTGAGCAAATAAAACTGACATTTCAAACTAGAATATCCTGTTGGATTGCTCCGTCACACACAATGGTTTTGTTACATCTACAGTCAGGCGACTAGCTAGCTAATTAATGCGGATCCCCAAGACCGTTTGAAAAATGTATCCACTTAAACTAAATTTAAAAATTTTCCAAATCTGAAGAGAGATAACGTTATTCGAACCAGGAAAGAAGCCAAGAACCTAAGTTAGCTAACGTTAATAAAAACTGCGACAAAGTCCACAATTCCTAACGTCAGCCTCATTTAAGACACTAGTTAACGTTACACCCTGTTGACAGAATCGTAACGAAAATGGACTGGTGCAGTGTGATGGTTGACGAACAAGCAAAGAAACTGAAAGGTCCAACTAAGTTAGCTAATGTTACTAGTCTAGATGTGGCCAAAAGTACCGTTAACGTTACCCATTGAAAATCGCGGAGTAGTATCACTAAGCTACAAGCTAATGTGAACTGAGGTGCATTCCTAGCCAACCTTCCAGCTGCTAACGTTAGTAAACGGCACCAGAGCCTCGTGAAATGAACGTTAGTGCCTTTTAAAAAATAGCTGGCCGGCTAGATGCTTTTAGCTAAACGTGCTGCCAAGTAGCAAGTTGCAACCTGTGCCGAGTTTTCCGAGTAATGTTAGCTGGCTCGTTTACGCCCGGGCTAACGTTAGCATGCGACTTTCTTCTCACAAGTAACGTTGGGTAGTTAAATGTAGCAACGCTGTGCCCGTAGCTAACGTCAACAGATTAACTTACCTAGAAATCTAACGTTAACAAGTTTGTAGCTAAATTACACAGCTAACGTTAGGTAATTGCGTGCATTGCTCGCAGCATTCCAGACTAGATTCGAGTGAACGATATAGCTATAACGTTAGCTAGCGTGCGCTGCGAACGTTAACGTAATGTAGATGTCTTGCTAATGCAGTCAGTTCGTTGGCGAGCCATCCAGACTTCAGATTCAGATAACATAGCCAGTTAGCTAGCTATGTTAACTTAACTAACGTGCAACGTAGCTAGTCCAAGTTAGCTAGCTGTGTACCTTGGCTGGCCCATAACGTTAAACATATTCTGTTTGCTTGTTTGTTTGCATCCCGAGAGCTTTTTATAGTTTTAGCTGGTAGCGTTAAGCTTGACCGGGTGGCTTTCTTGCTAACGTTAGCTCGCTTAAAAACCATCGTCACGACACGGGCGCATGCGTTGACATATTCACGGCTGTTGCTGGCAAGTTTACTAACTTGAAAGCTAATTAGTATATCTATGGCAATTAGCTACTTCTTCCAGTAAGCTGACGCTAAATATTGTGTTAGGCTGTGAACTTACTTAACTCGCTAGGCAGATATCTAACGTTAAGTTAGCTGTGTAACGTTAGGTACTACACTTACCTTATCACGACGACCTGTTCCTAGTTTCACACTGCCAAGATGCCAAATCGGGCCCGCGTCACAAAAACAAGACTTTTAACTAAGTGAACATGTGAAGATGTAAATTTTGGTATTGGATTAACACTCACTGTTAATTAAAAGAAACCATTCCCGCAGTGTAAAATCAAATAAATTAATGAAGAAAATCAAATGCGACTTTCATTTCCCTGTTACTTTAGACTAGCTAACGTTACGGCTTGACGTGCAACAAGCCTCTGACAGCTCTTGGAGAAAGGTAGCGTTAGTACGGTTGAAAAGGGGTTACCAATGTCAGCGTTTCTGTCATAACGTTTTCGTTGTATTTGCTATTCTGCAGTTAATTCTTTGTAAATACAATATTTCCCGCACAAATGTTCGGATAAATTAACTTTTTAGCATAGCTCAGGCAAATTTTACATCGAATGATTCACACCACCCCGCTAATAGTTACATATTGGTATGTTCCAAACGAATACCGGCGCTTCGGTAAGGGCAAGGGTCTGCTTGTTACCTAGGAAACAGCGGTAAAACTCACACTGGATTCTGCATTTTTTTAATCAAGAGACAGGTTTTATAATCAGATTGACGAAATTTAGCATGCCGGGGTTTAGATTCAGGGAATATCCTCATGTATTACAAAAGTGTGATGTCATCATTCGCGTTCAGAATACTGTGCCATAACTGAACGAGTTAAAGTGGCTGATTTCACTTTCAACGAGGAAGCTTGAGGACAAAATTTAGTTGGCTTGAAGCTACGTTTGAAAGCTTAACATGGGGAAGTACAAACAGTATTATCAACCTTAAACAAAACATATAAACAAAACAACAGAAGTATATATAAAAATGGAAACAGCATGTTTGTGAATATCTTCAGCTAGCTAACCATGACCTAGCTAGCTAGAACAAGCTAGCTATCTAAATTACAAATTTATCTAATTTATATATAAAATAACGTTACTGTCCGCCAACTGTGCATTCTTGCTTGATAGAACAGTTTATTCCCTAAAATATTTCTTTTAGTTTTTGTTGCATATAAATGATACTATGACTTGAAAAATGTCTCCTGTTGTGTGTTTTTTCCTGGAGACTAACTTTTATTTTCCCGTTAGGTTAACTTCAGTTGTAGTTTCCAGCAGTAAAACAGACAGACAGTGGGGCAGACCCACAAACAAACATGTTAAATAAAGACATTCAATTGAATCAGATGTTTCACCTTGTAGTGAAGGTATGAGTGATTATGGTTATGATTAAAATTACTATTATTAGTAGTACTATTATTATCAAAATTATATATTAAATTAATTAAATATTAATTATGATGAAAAAGTGAGCATCAAAAGCAATAACAGTTCCTCATCTGCCTTTACTGTCTTTAGATGTCCAATGTCATTAAGCAGTCTAACAGCTGAAGGGATAAAGCTGTTTCGGGCTCTTTTTGCTTTAAGGGGCAAGGACCTTAGGCCTAATCTTTGACCTGATGGAAGAGTCTCAAAGAAGAAAGTTCAGGGGATGTGATGGAAGGGCCATAATCTTCTTTCCTTTTTTAATTGTACGCTCCTCATACAGATGTTTCAGCGTTTTTTTTGGTTCCCTATGATTTTAGTAGCCTGTACTGTCACCCTCTCCAGCTTCAGTTGCCTGATTTCACTTAATGAGCTAAACCAAGCTGTTAGGCTAAAGGTCAGCACAGACTCAAGGAAGCAGGTGTAAAATGCTTGTAGTACTGACTGGCTCATGTCCAAATTCCTGACTTGACTGACACTTTGCATGCACTCGATGACGGTTTGCCTCAAAAGTCAGTTTATTATCAATGATGGTACCCAAATATCTGTACTCCTCCACTCTTTCAACTGTTTTGGCTCCGATGGTCAGGGGCCTCAGTGGGGACGGCTCACGCAGGAAGTCGATGGCGATTTCTTTAGTCTTCTCCACATTCAAGTCCAAGAAATTGACTTCACACCACTATTGGAACTGGCTGACAGCAGATTGAAGCTTGTCATCAGAGTTGGATGAGTCCACAATTACTGTATCATCTGAGTACTTGATGAACGTGATCTCAGGACAGTTGCTTTGGCATTCATCTGTGTAGAGTGTGAATAACACTGGAGAAACTACCGAGCCTTGTGGTGAGCCAGTAGAGATCGTCTTGGTGGTGCTGCAGTGGCCTTTATATCTAACCCACTGAGGTCTGTCAGTTAAGAAGGACATTACCCAGAGGATAAAATGAGGATTTTTATTTTTACCATAGAATAGAATAGAATAACTTTTATTTTCCCGTTAGGGAACTTCAGTTGTAGCCCCAGCAACAACAAAAAAGACATAGACAGTGGGGCAGACCCACAACACACAAACAAACATATCAAATAAAGACATTCAATAGAATCATTGCATTAATCAAACTAATTAAGTGAATTAAAGTGGAATACAGCCATGATTAAAAATAGCCCCCGCTGTCCCGAGATGTCCAGTTAAGCAGTCCAACACACAAACTCCGCCTCCACGACTTTCCTCCATACACGCAGTGTTGCGGTCTCTGTACACTGTCGAAACGGAGCACCAAACTGTGTCAACCTTCCCAGTCATCGCCTAACACCTCCGCTGCATTATCTTCTTCCCTTCCCTGGATGCCTTTTGAAGATTGCCTGCACTCCTGGATTAGTCCCGACATCTTCAACTCCGGTGAAGAGCGATGGTAAACTTTGTTGCTGCAGATCCAACGGACATTCCCGAGCATATGTTTCGAATGCGTCTCCATGGTGACGACCACAAACAAAATGATCTCGACTAGACAATTCGTCAATATTATCAAAAAGAGCAGCAGGATAGCCCTGAAAAATCTCCAGTCCGCTTCTCTGTCCCACAACAGACACACAGCGCATGAAAAAAACAAAAGACAAAAGCCAGACACAAAACACATTCAAATTAACAAACACGAACACGAGAGACAGCTGGACTACATGTCGCCATTACAGCGCCACGTGACGTCACCGTCACATATTATATTATAATATAGCACATATTACATTAAATAATAATACAAAATTAAACACACAATAATAATACATAGCGTTACATACATAAACCAAATCAGAATCATGCAGCTAACATCCATAAAATGATACCCCATGCTATTACAATGATATAAAGTAACAGGAGCCCTAGTAGCCTATTATTGCACCAATGCAATAGGCCTACATGACTTGTGTCTGTCCTAGACTAGCGAGTGTACCTTTGCAGCGCTAGAATCATATCTGCATGCATGCTATATTATTACAAACCCCAAT
The DNA here is from genome assembly GCA_029718625.1 of Synaphobranchus kaupii. Taxonomy (NCBI): domain Eukaryota; kingdom Metazoa; phylum Chordata; class Actinopteri; order Anguilliformes; family Synaphobranchidae; genus Synaphobranchus; species Synaphobranchus kaupii. The sequence continues at coordinate 36,581,321 of CM056384.1, read as the reverse complement.
ATCAAAAAAGTTGGGACAGTAGGCATAGCTGTGAGTAAAAAGCTCAATAGTATGTTCCTGCAATACCGGTGCATACCAGAAGTGCCGTCTCAGGACCGCATTCCTAGGACCCTACCGAATTGGATGACCGCGACAGTGCAAACATGGCAGGACCGCAGTTCTAGCGTGTCTTTATCAATAATAAAGCTGTATAAAAAATTAGACCTCTGGCTCCAAAAAGACCATAACTTTTGCGTTAGATCTTTGTTTTGTTTCTTTATTCAATACTGTTCATGATTTCAGCTGTCCTTTTGGCACTAGATAGAGCTCATCAAGAGCTTTCATTTGACACAGAACTCATTTTACCCCAAAATGCATTTATTTTATGAGGTAAATAGGGTACAGTGGCTTACAGTACAAAAATGATTGGAATCATATGCTATGGCCTTTGCAGCCACTAGATCTCAACCTAATTGAAAATTATTTTGGAAGAATGGTGTTGCTTCCCTCCAGTAGAATTCCAGAGACTTGAAGAATATGCCAAGGTGCAGATTTCTCACAGCCACCAATGGTGGTGTCCAGAAGAACTAATACAGCTCCTGTGTGTGTTCATCTCTTTAAATAAGATGGAAGTGGTTTCCAAGTGAAAATATAACGAGAAGTAATATTTCTGTTGCACACAATAAATGTATCACTCTTGACTACAGTTCAAACTAAGGTTCAAAATGAACCAAAATTTAAACGCAACATGTAGGCCTAACAGTTTCAAAGATTTTACAGAGTTATAGTTCATATAAAGAAATCAGTCCAATGCAATACATTCATTAGGCCCTAAACTATGGATTTCCATGGGGATATGGATCTGTAGGTTGCAGTTACCCCCAAAGAACAAGGGGTCTTTTGGGGGGGGGGGGGGGGGTTTGAGGATCAGTCAGTATTTTGTGTGTGTGACCAGCAGCAATTCTCCTTCGCATAGAGTTGATCAGGTTATTGATGGTAGCCTGTGAATGTTGTCCCACTCCTCTACAATGGCTGTGTGAAGTTGGTGTGACAGTCCTGGGCCAGAAGTTATATGTGGTCTGTGGTTTGTGACAGGTTGGACGTCCTGCAAATGCTCTGAAACAATGTCAGAGGTGGTTTATGGTAGAGAAATTCATTCAGTCCTCTGAACATGAGGTTTTGGTCTGTTGAAAATGTGCTACAAAATGTTTTTTCCTGACTTTAGGAGGGTGTCATGTGATAGCTAATGAACATAGAGTTCTAATATGCAGGAATTACACAGCCAGTCGGGACCAGCTTTAAGAGTAAAAAAAAATAATATTAAGTACAAGTATCTCATTTAGGTCCTTAAACACGGCTGCTCGCAGAATTAAATTACATATTTGGGACATTTCAAATGTATTTGGGCAATTTCTGTTAACTTTAATCATTGATATTTTGATTTATATCATGTCTATAGGTCATTGTTTATCACCACAGAAAACTGCATTGCTCTATGTGTTGTATTTGCAAAGATATGGGGTACTGGAAATAGCCCAAAATAAGACGGCCGCAAATTTCAGGCAAAATGTGACGCATATCATGCACAGTAAAATGGCCACATCTCAAAAACTACTTGGACAACAGCACTCAAACTTTAGATGTGTCCCTTAATATGGCTATAGAACCTGGTAATTTCAGCAAAATCCGAGACCGAAGAGCGTGGGGCATTTGTTCATCTGTTATGGAATGACCTAATGCCATTGTGGTCTGCAATCTATCCCACATCTGTGAATGATACCCTAACACAAGAACATAGAATTGTAGTATCATTATTTTATGATCATATTATTTTTAAAAGTGCTAATTATGAATACCCAAACCATTACAAAACAATGTCAAAATGAAGAAACTGGCTGATAACACGTAGGCTATTGTGGGGGTAAACAGGCTGCCAGCAGTTTAATTATTAAGATTATTTAAACTTCATTAAAATGGTAAAACAGTATTAAACATTTACACTGGAGACAGTAGCCTACTGCTGATTTAATGTAGCTGACAGACACATGGTCTTATCATCTTTTGAAGTTTAATCAATGTGCTGGATAGAATTCATCATAGTCAACTATTAATAGACAGCTAGTTGGGCTTGCCAAAATCGCGCTACGGTTTAATTAAACAAATAGACAAATGAGGCTAACGTTAACGTTAGTTCGTTTTGCAAGCTATCGGTAAGCTAATGTTATAACAGAGGATTGTTTGTAGTGCCTTTAAAATGTGTTTCCATTAGCTTGGAATCGAAAATTAACATTAGCAAAGACTAAGCTAACGTTACATTCTATTTATCTAAACGTTAGGTAACAAGATCTATAAATTACACCAGAATTGTTTTTAACGTTAAACAAATAAAACTTGATTCACATTCAGTTTTGTACTCGACTCACACTCTGATAGTCGTCGGGTTTTGTATCTTGTTGTTTCTCTTGGGCACGCGCAGAACTCCAGGGTCCTAGAAACGCGGTCCTGAGACTGGCTCTGGTATTGCAGAATCACCCTTCTCAAAAAGCTACTAGTTGGCCTTTAGCTCTGTACTGGTGCCCCCTCCTGGCCCAATCAATTATTGCTGAGAATATTTAACCAGAGCGTCACTTCAAGACCAAGGTTCGGGCCGTCTGATCTTAGCGGATGGGACAACGTAGTCTAATGAAAGTAAAGGACGAAGATATATTATAAAGGAATACATTAGGCTAATGTAAAGCAGTTCAAAGGAAATGCAAAAGAGAACATGTACAGTATTATTATCGAGTATTGTACTGTAGAAGTAGGCTATATGTTACTGAAATAGTCTGATACAACCAGCAATATCTTCAACATTTAGCCGTTACTATTTTAGTTGAATTCTTCTTTTTACTCTGCTGCAGCTGTCACTCAATGCTGACACGCCCAGACCCCGCCCTCGTATTCTCAAGCCTGGTACGTGAGGCCGTGTCATACTAAGGAAACGGCAACTACAGAGGAACAAAATACGCCTGGCTATGGGACTTTTTTGACAGGCGAATCCAGGCCGTTGCAAATGCTGCGCTAAACGTTGTGGTTGGCTAGGCAGTAGCTAACCAGCACTGTAGCGCGCAAATTTTACGTTAAGAGGTATAGCTGCCTATCTTATCTAGCTAGACAGCTAAGTAGACATACTAATTAAAAAGCTAACTGACGACCCGTGTGTATTTGCTTGTTAATAAAGGAAGGTTCACGTAAGGTTCAAGGTTCAAGGTTTTTTATTGTCAATTCAACCACATGTACCAGACATACAGAGGAATCGAGAGGACGTTTCTCACTATCCTACGGTGACAGAATAAAATAAAATGCACAAGACAAGACATTTTCTAACACTAAAATAAACAGTAAAGTAAACAATAAAGTGCACAACAGATAAGACATTTACTACTATACAAAAAGTTAAATTAAATTAAATAAAATATATAATATATAACCTATAAAAATATGTAGGAGGATAGCAGCAGAAGTTTTTTATGTATATGTTTAGTGCAAAAAACATGATATATTGTGCAAAACAGTCATTAGTGCAATAGTGCAAAGGCGTCTTTTGTAGCCTATGGGATTATTTCCAACAAGAGACCCCATAAAAAGCACGGTGCATGATTTGCGACCGGCACCTGTCCTATTAAAATGCTTTGTCGCTTGCGGTCAACGTATCCCGATATTTCAGCAGTAGCCTACCATGGAATCATGCTGTGACTCAAGCTGGACCATCTAAGCTAGGTAGCGTATAGCCTAATGGAGCACCAAAAAATGTAGCCTACCTCAATGTTTAAAAACGTAAGATAAACAAGTTATTGAAGTTCGTGAAGTTAATGAAGTTCCCCACATGCATGAGCATAATGTTATTTATTAACTGTGTTAAATCACGGTAGCAATCCACTTATGCCAGGAAGCCCTGAAAAAATATGAAGAAAATAACCCCTATAGAATGACTAATAAGAATAACAATAACGTGAATAAAAATATGGCTACCTATCTTTGTTCTATTTAATATAGGCTACTACATTTCCTTTCCACGATGCTATGAGCTGGGGGAAAGCTGATAGGCTACGCTTTAAATATGAACCACTAAATGGCAAAAATTGTTTTTCAATTAATTTGAATTTATTGTTGCAATGTACTCTCCTTATCAGACATGCAATAGGAAATAGAAGGGCATTGGTAGATATGATGGCATTATGCTCATGAAACACATTTTCTGTAATGGGGGTGTGACGTGTGAGGTTGGCTACTGAGACGGAGAGACCCCGTATATAGGGAAATATACACTGCTCAAAGAAATTAAGGGAACACTTAATCATCACAGTATAACACCAAGTCAATTAAACTTCTGGGATATCGATCTGTCCAGTTAGGAAGCGTAAACTATTGTGAATCAATTTCACCTGCTTTGGTGCATATGAAAGTGACAACAGGCGGACAGAAGAGGCAACAACAAGACAACCCCCAAAAAGGAAATGGTTTTGCAGGTAGTGGCCACAGACCATTTCTCTCTCCTTATCCTTCCTGACTGATTTTTCAGATTTTTGCTGTGTCTCCCAGCACAGTATAAAGAGCGTGGAGGAGATACCGGGAGACGGGCCGTTACACAAGGAGAGCTGGACAGGGCCGTAGAAGAGCAACAACCCAGCGGCAGGACCGGTATCTGCTCCTTTGTGCAAGGAGGAACAGGAGGAGCACTGCCAGAGCCCTACAAAATGACCTCCAGCGGGCTACTCGTGTGCATGTTTCTAACCAAACTGTCAGAAACAGACTCCATGAGGGTGGCATGTCCTGTAGTGGGACCTGTGCTCACAGCCTAGCACCGTGCAGCTCGATTGGCATGTGCCAGAGAACACCAGAATTAGCAGGTTCGCCATTGGCGCCCCCGTTCTCTTCACAGATGAGAGCAGGTTCACACTGAGCACGGGACAGACGTGAAAGAGTCTGGAGACGCCGTGGCGAACGTTATGCTGCCTGCAACATCATCCAGCATGACCGGTTTGACGGTGGGTCAGTGATGGTCTGGGGAGGCATATCTTTGGAGGGTCGCACAAACCTCCACGTGCTAGCCAACGGTACCCTGACTGCTGTTAGGTACCGGGATGAAATCCTCAGACCCATTGTCAGACCTTACGCTGGTGCAGTGGGCCCTGGGTTCCTCCTGGTGCAGGACAATGCCCGGCATCATGTGGCCAGAGTGTGTAGGCAGTTCCTGGATGACAAAAGCATTGATGCCATTGACTGGCCCTCACATTCCCCAGACCTGAATCCAATTGAGCACATCTGGGACGTTATGTCTGCATCCGCCGCCATCAAGTAGCGCCACAAACTGTCCAGGAGCTCACTGATGCCCTGATCCAGGTCTGGGAGGAGATCCCCCAGGACACCATCCGCCATCTCATCAGGAGCATGCCCAGACGTGGTTGGGAGTGCATACAGGCACGTGGGGGCCATACACACTACTGAGCCACATTATTAGTTGTCGTAATGAAATTCAGACAAGTTGGATCAGCCTGTGATCTCAATTTTTCACTTTGATTTTCGGTGTGATTTTGAATCCAGCCCTCAATGGGTTAATGATTTTGGTTTCCATTGACCGTTCTTACGTCATTTTGTTCTCGACGAATTACACAATGTAATCAATATTTTCAACTTGAATATTTCGTTCATCGAGATCCGCGATGTGTGATTTAAGTGTTCCCTTAATTTTTTTGAGCAGTGTAAATGATTAACGAAAATAACCTAGTTCCTACTCTCACTGGAGGGAAATACGGGAACTAGGAAAAAAGGGGCGTATCCAAAAACGACCCGTATAACCGGCGAATGTCAAACAAGAGCACCAAATCTCGAGCTCGGAAAACTCAACGAACTAAAACACTGAATACTTCACAGTATTAAAAAACAGTGAAAAAACAAGATGCAAAAAGTGAACTAAGGAAAGGAGCTGCCTCGTAGGTAACAAACAAAAGGACATAAATTAGAGCTAATCAAAAGGGAGAACGCGACAAGCAAAAAAACTCCCTAACTCTAAAACAGAGAGAACTGCTTACTGCAGGAATATAAGGGAAGCAGTTTCCGTGTCCTAACCTACCGTATGTACAGTATGCCACACGCAAGACATGCGAACACTAATGGCCATATCTCACTAACCGGGTGAACGGCACACGAGAGCAACGAATCTCGAGCTCGGTAAACACAACGAGCTAACAAACACTGAATACTTTACAGTATAAAAAACAGTGAACGAGACGCTAACGTGGAATGAGAGAAAAGTCTGCATCGGAGGTAACAAACGAAGGAACGTAAATTAGAGCTAATCAAAAGGGAGAACGCGACAAGCGAAAAAACTCCCTAACTCTAAAACGGAAATAACTGCTTGCTGCAGGAATAAAAGGGAAGCAGTCTCCGTGTCCTAACCTACTGGCAGTATGCCACACGCAAGACATGTAAAAAATAATGGCCCTTCATCTCAATAAAGGGAAAGGTAACGAGAAGGCGAAAGGAATAGAGATCTAACATTCCATGGCTACTTTCATAGGCTCGCAGTCACATGCAAAAAACATAAAGGGATAAACGCCCGATCTCCCAGGAGAGAGAAACATTTTACAGGCGAGTAGAACAGTGAACCGTCGTCCCATACCTTTACTAGCAAAAATGACTAACGCAAGCCTAGTAGAAAATACACGCCCTTCCTCTCAGTATAATAAAAAGCCCTGACTCACAACAAAGGGGAACCGTAGTCCATGAGAAGGAGACAAAACAGGGAACAAACGTACCGAAGCTACTAACCGGCTCACTGTCACACGCAAATGAGTACAAGCACAAACGCCAGGCTTCTCAGTAAGAAAACCAAATAAGGTGAATGGAACAAAGAACTGCTGCCCTATACTTATACGAGCTAAGTAACTAAGTAAAAGTGTGAACGCCCGGTCTCTCAATAAGGAGAGACCATAGAAAGGTGAATAGAGCAGAGATCTGCGGTCCCCATACTTCTACAAGCTAAGTGACTAAAGAAGAGCCAGCAATAATAAACGCCCTTCCTCGATAACGAGAAGGGTAAGAACAGGTGAATAGCATAATGGCACAAAAACACACACCCAAGAGTCCGAAATAAAGCAAAATAATACAAAATAATATCGAAGCCCAGAACGGAGGAAAACGTGGGCTTAAATAACTCCCAGGTAACCACGCACAGGTGTGGATGCTGACAGAAGCTTCACAATCAAGACGGGGCGGAGCAAACATCCACTAAAAGGGCAGCGCCCTCGTGTGGCTACCGAGGAAAACGACCGCAAGGGAAAAAGGCGTCAAAAACCATGACAGTTTCATTTCAATTTAATAATGATAATTATTGTCATCTCATCATGAGAATATATTTAATTTGTACAACACTTTCCTTAATATAGACTCAATTGGAGAGGGTTTTGAGAATACGTGGCAAAAGTATTAATATTCAAAATCAGAATTTTACAAGAGTCAAGAATGTTTCATTAATTTAAATTTATCGCCGTTGTAGACCAGGAGATGTCACTAGAGAGGCAGGTGTCAAATGCTTCATGACACCGACACTTCAACCAACACAATCGCTTCAACTGTGTCAATGTTTCAGAAAGCTTCGCTCTGCCCATCACTAGTGTTATTTAAAACATGGTTCGGCAGGTGGTCGTTGGGGTGAGGAGGGGGGCCGCCTATGGCTATGCATGCCATGTAGAATGCAAGTCCCACATTGTGTTTATTGTGCTGTATTGCAAACAATTTAATTTAATAATTTAAACAAATTATTTAACTGATCAAATTAAAGACCAACGTGAATCAATAGGCTCCTAATTGGTGAACGTGTGGACACATGCCCACTAAAACTAACCATTTGGTAGATAATGAATTCAAATACAATGCAAGTGATAGGCCTAATGAGTCAAACCTGCATTGTGTTAATACGTTTAATGAAAAAGGAAGGACTAAACTTGAGAATGCAATAGAGAAACAATAAAAGTATATTCAGCGAGTGTAATAATTCATTAATACGTAGGCTATTGGTTCGACAGCAAGCATTTATTTTTGGCTAAATGTACTAGCCTATATCATAGGCTGGATGTAGCTACGGTATCAAGCTTGAGGAATACCAGAAAACGGGCTTCACTGCTTCACACCCGGGACTTTTATTTTTTAATTTTTGCTGGAAGGAGGCGTGTCTATTGCGTACCAGACGTGAGGTATGAGGCTTGAGGAATACCAGACGACAGGCTGCAGGGTGCAGCCATAGTCTTGAAAAAAATTGGTCGAAGAAAAAAATAACTTGACGAGAGTGAAAAAAGGGAAAAAACCAAAGGTGAAAATAAGATTTTTGATCAAAGAACATTCAAAAGTGAATACAAAATAATTATTACCAATTAATCAACATTTTTTCAATATCAGTTTTTATTTTTTCAGTATCAATTATTTTTTCAAGATCAATTTTTATTTCTTCAATATCAATTCTTATTTCAGTATCAATAATTTTTTCAATGTAAGTTCTTATTTTTTCAATATCAATTCTTATGTTTTCAGTATCAATAATTTTTTCAATGTCAATTTTTTTTTTTTTCACTATCAATTCTTAGTGGCACTAATCTAACGCCATGGGCTCTATTTTCAAACCGGCGCAAACCAGCGCAAGGGGACGGTATAGTCAAACGCAAGCTTGTTGACAGCATCAACGTCTTAAAACTGGCGCTATGGCGTTTCTCAGCAATACCGCTAGGATCAACAAATTCTCAACATAACATCCTTTCGCCTGCGCTGCAGTGGGATGGGTGGCGCTGTCTGGGGCGTGTTCTAAAATACTTTCGGCGCAGTGACAATTTGAACCAACGAAAACCCATTGCGTTATGATCAGCTGGAACCACCTCTTAGCGGCAACGCAATAGACTCTGGCAATTTGGCAACTTATTAGTCATGTAGTTCTATGTAGTGTCTATAGGTGATGCCAACATTACACTTCCATTTAATGAACAAATAGCCTATAATTATTATTAATTAATTAATTTTAATTTAAACTACTAGAATAAAACACGACAGCTTACAAGAAACTTGCGATCGTGTAGGCCAATAGCCTATAATATATAAATTACACATTGACACAGTTGAATCATAAGCCTACCACTTGAATCATGATTATGCCTACATCACCTAATGTAGGCTAATTAACCAAACGATACATTTAGTCTTCAATCAATCATCAGCAGGGTATATAAGTGACTATTTATGGAGGCAGGTGTTAGTGGCCTAAGGATTCAATCCCGTGACACTGACGATGGAGTACGTGATCGGTCGACGTTTGCGGCGATGACGACAATACACAGAAAGGATATACTTTCAGCGGGTGTCCTTCCTTAACTATACGGACAATGAATGCAGTAAAAAGTTACATCTTTCAAGAGAAGCAGTAGCCTACATCTGCCGCATCTTAGAGCCGCATCTTCAGAGTGACTCCAGAGGAGGATATGCCCTACCCACCCCAGTTAAAGTTACTGCCGCGCTTACTTTTTATGCGACTGGGTCATTCCAGCATACCGTCAGTTCCACCTCCGGAGTCTCCCAGACAGCTGTCAGTGCTGCCATTCAGGCTGTGACATCAGCCCTGGTCAACCAGGCCAACAGGTATATTACTTTACCTTCGTCACCAGAACGCCAGCGCGAGACAGAACTCGCATTTTTTCTCAAGTGTGGGTTCCCTGGGGTGCTTGGTGCCATCGACTGCACGCACATACAAATCCGCGCACCACTCGAGCATGCAATAGTTTTCGTCAATCGCAAAGGAACACATTCCATCAATGTCCAGGTGACATGCGATGCCGGCTGCAAAGTCACACATGTATTTGCCAATTACCCAGGTTCAGCCCATGACTCCTTCATTTTGGCAAACTCTCAAATTCCTGGAGCCTTCGAAGGGAACGTGGATGGGTGCTTATTGGGAGACAACGGGTACCCTTTGAAGCATTGGCTGATGACACCATACGTCGCACCCAGCACTAGAGCACAACACATTTTCAATCACCGACTAACAAAGGGTCGCGTTGCCATTGAGAGAACATTTGGCCTACTCAAAATGAGATTTAGGTGTTTGGATAGGTCGGGTGGATCACTGCAGTATACCCCTGAGAGAGCAGCTGCCTTCATGGTGGCCTGTTGTGTGCTGCATAATATCGCACATCTTCACCAATGTGAAATGCGCCTGCCGAAAAATGTACTTCAGAACCACAGACAGCGACAACATGAGCTTGCCCCACCTGCACCAGTGGTCGCGGTCCCCATCACAGCCAGAGCAAAGAGAAATCAACTGGCTGAGCGGTTTAATAGGGCTAGATAAATGGTAAGTATCGGATCAGCTTTTAAAATGAACATTTCAATGCATGTTCCCACGTAGAATCATACGCACATCCAAGTTGAAGGTGCTGGGCTGAGATTAATCAAGCGTAATTTTAGAAAGAAAGCCCGCACACTTTAAATGCTCATACACACCTTTATTCGTGATTGCACACGTTACAGACAACGTTTCGATCCGGTGAGGATCTTTGACGAAGCGGAAAAGCGCTCTTGTCGTTGACGGTCCAGTACGTTTGGGTTGCTCATTATGAAATTGCATGGAGCGATTGTGTTCCAACTGGCTTTTTTTTAAAGCATGAGAACAACAATTTGATTGGCTACCATAGAGACACACCTTGGACATTTAGGGCTCTATTTTCAAACCAGCGCAAGGGGACGGTATAGTCAAACGCAAGCTTGTTGACAGCATCAACGTCTTAAAACTGGCGCTATGGCGTTTCTCAGCAATACCGCTAGGATCAACAAATTCTCAACATAACATCCTTTCGCTTGCGCTGCAGTGGGATGGGTGGCGCTGTCTGGGGCGTGTTCTAAAATACTTTCGGCTCAGTGACAATTTGAACCAACGAAAACCCATTGCGTTATGATCAGCTAGAACCACCTCTTAGCGGCAACGCAATAGACTCTGGCAATTTGCCAACTTATTAGTCATGTAGTTCTATGTAGTGTCTATAGGTGATGCCAACATTACACTTCCATTTAATGAACAAATAGCCTATAATTATTATTAATTAATTAATTTTAATTTAAACTACTAGAATAAAACAGGACAGCTTACAAGAAACTTGCGATCATGTAGGCTAATAGCCTATAATATATAAATTACACATTGACACAGTTGAATCATAAGCCTACCATTTGAATCATAATTATGCCTACATCACCTCATGTAGGCTAATTAATGCATTCGCCACCTCCTCCCGTGCCTTCCGAACTTCTGGGAGACGAGGTGGTGTGGATTGTGATCCATAAATTACTAGTCCTAGTCTGTACTTCTGTTGCAAGTATGTCTGATTTTCTGTGCGGAAAATCGCTCTTGTCGTTGACGGTCCAGTGCGTTTGGGTTGCTCATTATGAAATTGCATGGAGCGATTGCGTTCCAACTGGCTTTTTTTTAAAAGCATGAGAACAACTATTTGATTGGCTACCATAGAGACACACCTTGGACATTTAAACCCAGCCTTTTAGCAATACCGCCATCAGATGCGCCAAGATTGCCGTCCTGAAATTACCAAATTTCTCGCCGACACGCCCTCAGAGCGATACCGCCAAGCGATTACTCTTGCGTTCACCATTGCGTTTGGTTTATTAAAATAGAGCCCTTAAACCCAGCCTTTTAGCAATACCGCCATCAGATGCGCCAAGATTGCCGTCATGAAATTACCAAATTTCTCGCCGACACGCCCTCAGAGCGATACCGCCAAGCGATTACTCTTGCGTTCACCATTGCGTTTGGTTTATTAAAATAGAGCCCTTAAACCCAGCCTTTTAGCAATACCGCCATCAAGTGCGCCAAGATTGCCGTCATGAAATTACCAAATTTCTCGCCGACACGCCCCCACCATTGCGTTTGGTTTATTAAAATAGAGCCCCATAACTATTAGCACACCCCTTCCTGTGGTTCTGCCACACGTGATGGTAATTGCTGGAGGTGTGAATCTTTTTTTAAACATTTCAAAAAGAAACATTTATATTTTGGTGAATACTAAGGGAGAGTTTATATGAACGTTTAAATCACAGACATATCCAGATTTTTCCGTGTCACATTCCACTACATCCAAAAACTACGTAAAGAGGGTGGTCACACTATATTGTTGCACTATATTTGAAACTTCACGTTCAAGATATTTCACATGTATGCCTAATCTCCTCTCTATAACATAAAACATAGTGGCACACAAAAATAGTGTACCTACAATTGAATGGTGCCATGGTGAACAGGGGCAATCAACAGTCCTGCAACTGTTTTAACTTTATCAAACTAGAAACTGATTATTCTTTTCTGGAGGTTAACTGTGGGTTGACAAAAAAAGAAGAATCACTTACTGGAACAAAAATAGACTTTCAAATGGAGTGATAACTGTATATGGACGCCACACCCCAAACAAGTCTGTACAATACAGTGAAACAGGGTGATCATCAGGGCTGTTTCTAGGGGGGGCACGGGGGGCAATACCCCCCAAAAGCAAAATCCTAAAAAAAAAAAATCAGAAAATATGAAGTCAGTAAGCTATTAGAGCTACAGACGATTCGGTCAATCATAAAAATGCCACATCGAAATAATATATTTCTGTAATATCTGATTGGTTGGTTTGGCCATATAAAACATGCTGTCTCTAATCTATGCTGTCTCTTCTTGATAAGTGTAACTGTTATGCATTGCTTAGGATATAATATTCGCTATCCTAGCTTACTCAGTGAGTTGAGGATAGTGGCGAGAGTCTCCGTCTGGGAGACATATAAAAACATGGCTAAAATATAAATGAAAATGATGAGCCAGTTACAGTAATGTAGTTTCACATGTAAATAGAAAATAGCACAAAGAGACTGAAATGATGAAGGAATATAGCTCGTCTTTAATATACTTTTTCCATATAAGATTAGATAATGATTTGGTCTTATTGGACATAAATAAAGTTGTGGGGGGTGGAGGTGGGTTTAAAATGTAATAAAATGATCTTATCCACTAATATACGGATTAACCTATACTTTAGCTTTATATGAAAGCATCTCAAATCTCATCTAGGGCTTTGGGGAAAAAAATACTAAATCTTCAAAATGTTCATAAATTAAACATTTTATTTTAGAAAATGCCCTGTGTGAGGTTGTGTAGAAATGCAGGAAATTAGTTTTAAAAGACTCAAATTTTTCTGGGGGAGGACCCCCAGACTCTCCGCTACTTCATCCCCCATTTGTGCCCCACCAACATCTCTACATGCCCCCCCAATCAAATCAGTCTAGAAACGGCCCTGGTGATCATATCAGGGATATGTTTTACAGATAATATTTTCAACTATAACTTATTCTGTGAACATTCTTTGCAACCTCAGCAGTGGTTCGTACAGAGACAAAGCTTACTTTACAGGCCTATACACAGAAACCTATGTGCATAGGCAGGTGGCAGATCTAATATACTAGACAGCAGAAAGAGACAGTCAGACAGGCAGACAGACAGGTGTTCAGCTAGACAAAGAACCAATAATACAGAGGGATGGACAGACAGACACACATAGGGATAGATGACAGATGAGGAGAACGTCTCTCACTTGTTCCTGGAGAAGAAAACTGACTCGGAGCGAGCATGATCAGTGAAAGGAACACAGGGGAACTTGCTCCTCCACTCCACCCTGTCAAACAGACCCAGCCACATGTAGCTCAGTCTGCTAATTCACTACAGTGTGTGTGTGTGTGTGTGTGTGTGTGTGTGTGTGTGTGTGTGTGTGTGTGTGTGCGTGCGTGCACACGTCTGTATGTCTGTCTGTCTGGCTGTCTGTCTGCATGTGTGCGTGCGCACAAGTTGGTGTGCTTGTCTTTGTGACATGGTGGATCTCAGAACACCACTTGTTTATGACAGGTCACAGCAGGTGCTTGTATACAAGAACCATTTCAGAACCCTTTTTTCTAACTCTTAGAAAAAAGGGTTCTGAAATGGTTCTTGTATACAGTGTAGTTATATCGCCATGTGAAGAACAGTTCACAATGCGAGCTACATGCACATTTGCAGATTGGTTGGATTGCTCAATGAACAGACAGTTTTATTCATTTGTAGGAAGAAATGTTGAATTTATAGAAACACACCACTAGGTGGGGATATAACGCTTTGTCATTTTCTTATGGAGGTAAAATATAGAAGGGTCAATATTCAGTATGTGAATGCTCAATACACCTCTGTGTTAAAGACATTTTGTTCAATTACATTAAATGCTGTTGAAATGCATGTATTTTATATGCATTTATTGTTTGTGCAACTGGAGGATAGTTGCTGAAAGCCATCATAAAAAGTCTTTATTTGGTCATGCATACTCTATGAATGGTTTTGCACTGAATTATTGCTGCTATTAATGAGTGCAATCATTATGCTTACTGGCCTCTTTGGTTATGTGTGACTGTCACGCAAACGTTTTATCAGCGTTTGGATTTGGAGTTAATTTTCATGTGCGAACTGCAATCTCATAAAATGTGTTTTGTTTATTCCGGTGAGAGTGAAAGATTATCTCTTGCATTGATAAATAAAAAAATTGTGGCTTTTTTCATTATTATGCTTTCTGCTTCTATTATTGCTTTACACAAGTCAATATACAATCAAAGGCAGCATGACATTGAACAAAATAAACAAGACTGATCATATATTTTTTGTGTTAGACTAGGCTATAGACAGCATTCCATTTTATTTTAGCCAGGCATTAGAATAGTGCAAGGCCTAATTAACTAACTTTTGTACAGGCTAGGTTATATTAATCATTTGTCATCATTTACATAAGTGGTAAATGTTAAAATGTGGTGCCCCCTAGGGGACAGTAGACGACGCCATCCGTCAGTTTATACCAAGAGTGAAGGGAATTCTGAATTTAAAGCCGGAGTACACAACTTTTTTCAACGATCGCACAACTACATTGTTGTCAAAAACATTTCAAAGTCATAACATTCCGTGGCCCTGCCCACAGGGACACACCCCCACCCCACTGCTTCCACAGACCTCGTTGTGAACATACAAGTTTTCTAGATACGATTGCAGGATTACAGACTGGTATAGCTAACGTTACAGTAAAAATTTCATCTAAAAGTCCAGGTAAAACAACAGAATCTTTTCTGTTGTTTCAGAGTTGTTGCATAACACTGAGTTTGTGTAGCGTTAGTCTGAAGCAGGCATTATCTGGCTACAGCCGGAATGCATGGTAACTTAGCCGAGTAGCCTGTTCTAGCTAATGCAATCTAGTATAGGCTACGACATAACGTTAGTAAACATTTCCTTCTTCCAAGAACTAGCCGCCGAATAAAGTAACGTTATCAATACTAACAACCAAACAATTAATTATAGGTAGCCTAATTGTAATTGGCTGGCAAGCAGAAAGTCCACTGGTAAATTATTTGAAACTTTTGACCTGCCTGTCCATTAGAAACAATATGGCAGCTCCACGTCTGTCTTCAAACCAATCTGCTCCCGAACATCTCGACACCTTCTAAAATGTGCACCTACAGCGCCGTCTAGTGATGGCGAAATGAGGCTTCCTGAAGCACTGAGGCTTTGCAGCCAATTGTATTGCAAATAGATTAATTACTCGAAGCCTCATTCAATACAGTGTACACTAGTGACACCTGCTGGTAAAAGTAATTTAGAGCAACGAAATCATTAAAAATTCCACCCCAGGTTCAAAATAACGAAGTTGCCGCTAGCTAACAACAAGCGACCCTTTAGCTCACTGGTAACGCGTCGGACTTCAGAGCCATTTCTGCAAGAGAAAGTGCCAGTTCAAAACCTCGCTCGTGCGATACATATACTAACTTATTAATAATTTATATTTGTAACTGTCATTAGGCTAGATTTGTTTAATACTAAGATATATTATAAAATAATATATGTAATAATATTATATTAACTTTCAAAATGAAAAAAAAACAGGAAGATTGATATAAAGGGGGACAACATTTGTGTGGGGTTCTATTGAGCAGTAAAAGTGTTTCTGGTCTGGGACTGGGAGTGCTTCTGTAACCAGGCAGTGAAAGTGAATGTGCTTCAGTATGGGCAGTGAAAGGGAAGGTGCTTTTGTGACTGAAAAGGGAGGTTTTTATTGATTTTTATTAACGGCCTCAAGTTCTTGCTTTCTGGAACCTATGGGAAAATAACAATATGCAAATGTATTTTTATCAACATGTATGTCAGTATGATTATGATAAAGCAATCATAACTGCTATTAAAAATAAATAAATAAATAACCTCCGCTGGTTTCTTGCTCATTGGCAGGTACATTTTCATGCATTGCCCGATAATGCCTGGACGAGGTATTATTGCTGTAAGCCAGCTCCTTTAGGCACAGCAAGCACTTTACCTTCAAAATTAAATATGCCATTTGAGAAGGAATGCAGATGATAATGATAAGAAAGAATAAGAAATAACAATCAAATCATAATAATATTAAACAAATCGTAATCTGCTGTAGTTACGTTAAAATAACAACCAACGAACTAAATGCACAGTCGATTGCTAACCCAGTGTTCGAATAGCGTTTCAGTGTGTTTTTATATCTACGCCACTTAGGGCTGCCTTATTTGGAGATATCGGGTCAAAATATTCCCAAGCAGGAGAAGATTTTCGCTTCCATGCAGGTTCCATTAGCCTATTTTTGTACAAAAACGACAAAACTGTACAAAAGTTGTACAAAAAAAATTAATAAAAATACTCCAAAAACTTTCAATAGCAATAATACCAATAATAAGAAACTCTCCGCAACAACCCTCGAAATAAAGGGGGTATCGCTCCTTTATATCTGCAATTCAAAACCCCTAATTCCGCCCAAAACGCAAAACAAACCGATCACATGGTTCTACAACACCCGAGGCCTCGTTTGTCATCGATCACGTGCTTCTCTGAAAGTGATAGAAGCTTCGGTGCGAGGCTTCTGTAGAAACTGTCCTACGTACTCGACACACAGCTCGGAGCTTCGGTATCATCCGTAACATCACTACTCCCTCCTGACCAGTCTGAGTTCCTGACGCGCCTGTTCCCGTCTGTTCCTGACCTTGGTCGCCCGCACCTGTTGAGCTACGGACTGGTCTGGTTTCAGTCCAGCCTCCGCCTGGCCCCGTCCAGGCCGTCCCTTTCCACGTCTGTCTCCGGCCAGCCTGGTTGATGCCCAGGTAGTCCCCTCCCATCTGGTTCCTGACCTGTCCGGCTCCTGCCCATCTTTCCCGTCCGAGTTCCCGACCCCCCCTCCTGTCATGCCTTGTTCCTGCCACGCCTCGTGTCTGTCTGTCATGCCTGTTTTCCCATGAAATGTACTCCCTGGCGGAGATTTCCACTGAGCCGTCTGAGTTGCATTTGGGTCCTGTCCCCTCACGAGAACGTTATGCGACCAAATATTAAAAATGATTACTTTATTCTACATTATGTTAAACTATCCAATATTTTTGATGCCTGAAAATGGGGGGGGGGGGGGCTATGTACAAAAGGTTCTATAATTTCTAAACGGTTCATCTGATATGGATGAAAATACCCCCAAATAAAAGCTGACAGTTTGCAGTTCAACATCATTGTATCCTTTCAAAGTGCTAGAGTACAGAATCAAAATAACAAAAAATATGTCACTGTATTCTGCACATTCATTGGTACCTCCATGTGACGACTGTTAAGGCATACGCGTTTTAACTGTCCTCACTACCAAATTCTTAATGTAGGCTACCTAACGACACTACATGTGTATGATAAATACCTGGGACTGTGGCTACTCAGTGCCCAAGTGAGCAATTTGAATAGCCTATAATTCATGGTCATGCTTGGAACAGATTGTGTTTTGATAATATTTATATTTTAAAACAGCAATTAATGTGCGTAGTGTAGGCTAGCCTACTACTTTGTTCCATCGTGTATTTTGAAATTAAATAGCAACGTTAATGTTGTACACAAGTGTTAGACTAGGCCCACAGCAGCTCCATTGTGTAGGGCGGCTATGCACGTTTATTTATAAAGCTCCTATAGCTGTAATTGCAACCAGCTACAGTTTGGCTACACGGCGAGTCTATACCGTTAATTAGGCCTATAAAACGTGCAAATGTAAACTGCAAGGATTTGGAATTGTTTTCATGTGTGAACTCATAAGATAAGTTTCCTTTCCTGTTGAGAGTGAAAAAAAATCTCTTGCATTGGTGAATCGAAACTTAAGGTTTGGTGGTGGGTGGGAGGGGTTGTGCGAGCGCGTTTATAAAAGGTGCGCTTTCATTGTGGTTCGTTACTGAGAAGATGACATCAAAAAATAAACTTACACATGGAGCCTGCAACGGTTTTTGAGGTATGCTATTATGATTAATCTACTAGGCTACGTATAATATGCTAGGCTACTATTACTAGCCTACTTCCCTGCCGCTTATTGATTTCGCTTATTTTAAATACTGCTTTCTGCGTTATTTGTATGAGAAATGACTACATTCCATTTATGCGCATTGAAGGCTAAATCATGACATAATAAATGCCGTCTCTATTGTTTTGCCGATTAATTCTAACCATAGTTTCTTTCATTAGGATCACATTTGGAAGAATGAGTTTTTCTGCAAGCCAAAAGAGGAGACGGCAGTAAGTAGGATGATACGGAACCGCAGACACAAGTGTAAAAGGTTGAGAAACAAATTGCATGGCATATGTGATATATTTGTTTGGGTAGAAATGATAGGCTATGTAGTCTCCTCTAATGAAAGGGTAACTAAACGGGCTGTTTCAGAGCGATAATACGTAGACTGTGTGTGGTAGCTTATCCCGAGCCCAACCCTTTCATAAGTAGCCCAGCCTAGGCTACCTTTCCCACCCCCGATTTCCCCCTATCCTCCTCTCCTCTCCATATATATCAGCTGGCTACAGGCTTGGAGAAAGCAGTTCTGGACGACGCATGCGCACTTTAGACAAAGCAGTTCTGGACGACGCAGTTTTAACTCGAACACGGCATCGAGACAGATGTAAATTATGGAGTAACGTTACAACAATTATGAACATCATTATTATGGAGTGTAATGTTGTATTATAGCAGGCTAGTAAATGTTTTTGAAACTATAAAATGCCTGAATTGTAATATATCACAATGGCGTATTTCTTCGTGTTCCCTCGTAAAGTTATATGTTTAGCGATGATGATGGACTAGCTTGGGTTAGCTTGCAAGATATGCCTACTGTAATGAATGTCAGCGTTGTGCAGCCTAGGTGCTTAATTGTTAGATGAATGCCACCTGCGAGGCTGGGAGATCTAACAAAAGCCAAGATGGCACAGCGTCCTCTCTTCTCCCTGGCCAGTCCGTGGGCTAGCGGTAGGCTACTTCAATTTTGAACGTAAAGGCCGTTTTATATCTTATTCCTAGTCTTTGCGGGATTATATGACAGGTTGCAGTAGCAAAGGTCCACTAAAATGTTATTTTTGTCCTATTTACCTGACAAGGCATATGATAGTAGGCCTACTGAACATTAATGTGTACTATCACTAATTATGTTTTTATTTTATTTATTATTTGTTTTAGATACATCATGCTACAGTCTGCAAAAGCTGCTGCAGCCTTTTTCATTGCCCGTTTTGCAGTCCGCATTTTTTTAAGTCGACGAGGCAAGACAAATTGGCCTTTTATTCCGAAAACAGTCATCCGGGAGGGCTGGGGGAGTGAGTGATGGAAGGAGTGAGGGAGGGAGGGAATGAGTAGCTAAGGGAGGGAGGGAATGAGTGAATAAGGGAGGGAGAGAATGAGTGAGAGATGGAAAGAATGAGTGACTGTTTACTATTTTGTTCTAATAAATGTTCATTATTATGATTTGTGACTCATTATTTATTTTTACTTGGAGGGGTTTGGGGTCTGTGAATGAGAGTAAGTTGGACATGGCTTGAGTAATATGTATTCATTAAGAGCGCAGGTGTTAACGTTAGCTAACTAGCGGACTTTAGCTAAATTAACACTACTCACTGTAGTCGGGTGCACGCACCCTTTATGATAAGACTGAATGGCTGTGTTGGTAACATTAATCGGCAATAAAATTAGTCCATCATCGGAACTTTAGCTAAATTAACACTGCTCACTGTAGTTGGGTGCACGTACGCACCCTTAGTTATGAATGGCTGTGTTGGTAACATTAAGTATGAATTAGTCCATCATCCTACAAATATAACGTTACGAGCGCATACTAAGCAATACGCCATTGTGATATATTACAATTTAGGCATATTATAGTTTTAAAAACATTTACTAGCTTGCTATATTACAATATTACACTCTATAATAACGATATTCATAAGTGTTGTAAAGTTACTCCATAATTTAGTGTTTCTCGATGCCATGTTCGAGTTAAAACTGCGTCGTCCAGAACTGCTTTGTCTAAAGTGTGCATGCGTCGTCCAGAACTGCTTCGTCTAGAACTGCTTTCTCAGAGCCTGCAGCCAGTTGACTTGAGTCTCCCCCGATTTTAGCATTTTTTGAACCGCAAACGGAGGCGTGGTCGCTCTGAAACAGCCCGTTTAGTTACCCTTTATACTAGCCTACCTTTATTTTAATTAGACTGGCTAGATTTCCCTTCAAAAAGGTGTAAAAACTGTAGCCTATTTCATAGCCTACGGGCAAACCGTATAGGTTGACACCTATCATTAAGTAGGTTACATGCAAGCAGAACTTTATTTTTCTACAGGTGCACTTGTGTTCACTGCACCAAACTACCTCCCAGAGAGTGTGTTGTTAAAAAAAATAAAAATAAAAATTATAGTGGATGGGCGTAGCCAGATGCACCCAGTTGGTGTGACATCACGTGTAGCGGTAGCCTATAGGCTACTGGCATGTCAAATTCTGCCATCCACCAAGTTACGGCTTGGCGGGGCATGCCCCATACCTATACAGCACCGAGAGTTTGGCACTAGTGATGGGCAAAACAGTTCACTTCAGTGACACGAATCACTAGAATCAGTTCATTAAAAAGATTCGTTCACCGAATCGTTCAGTGCTTGGGCGGAGCTCCGACTGCGTACTGCGTAGTCCGACTCACTCAGTGAACTGAAACGGCCGAACAGTTCATGCGGAAGTGCTGTCGCTTTGACAAATGCGCCAAACTCCGTTTACAAATCTTGATATTTTAAAAGTTTCCTCGTTCAATATCAATATTGGAGGTGAACGCTGGTTTTCAATTACTTTTAAGTCTTAACTTGCTGGGCCTGATTCTGGCAGTTTGAGCCGCTGATTATCACTCAGGATCACGTCACGTTAACTCACTGTGTCCAGTAGCCTTCAGTGAACGGATCACTCAACTTGCACCGTTCCGTCACAGTTTAAGGATCTGAGACAGTCTCAGCCACACGTTTTTTTTTCTTCCATATTGCAGGTTTCACCACGCAATAAAAAAAAAAACTCAAGAAAACAAAAAGTTGAAGTGCAATTTAATTGTAAGCTTGGCTTACAATTTACATTGCAATGAAGTCTGCTATTCATATTGTGTATACATATATTTGTTGCCATGCATCTATTCTGCTGACATGTAGTCTGACTACAGTAGTCAGCCGAATGTAGTCAGTCATGTAGTTGTCATTCATATTTATTGCTGTAATTCACATCTTTTAATGCTATTCATAATTTTGTTGACATTCATTTTGTTCTACCACTAACTTCAATCACTCACTCATATTTTGTTATATTGCTACATGATTCTAAACATGTAGCAACAGAACAAAATATGAGTGAGTGATTGAAATTAGCGACAGAATAAAATATATATGAATGTCAACACACAACAACACTCGTCACGTGGTGCTGTAGATTCTGTAGCCTACGTGTGTTGCTGTGGCAAAGTAATTTCCCTCCGGGATCATTACTTGAACGCGCCCACACTCCTCTCTCATCGCAGCCTGCCGGCATCGTTTTTCTTTTCTTTTTTTCTGGAAATATGCACTCCTGCCTGCACCGGTGAGTCTGTCGCTACAATCTCCTTTCATTACGGGCCAGCCTAACATTTTAAGTTTGTTTATCTGGAAGTCTGTTAAAACAACAGGGAACTTAAAAGTGTGCGTTTATGTTAATTCATGTGGCTTTGCAAGTTTAACAATCATGTGCTAACGCCCGGCTCCATTAGCTGTCAGCTCGGAGAAAATAGACCCA
This sequence comes from Synaphobranchus kaupii, assembly GCA_029718625.1. NCBI lineage: Eukaryota > Metazoa > Chordata > Actinopteri > Anguilliformes > Synaphobranchidae > Synaphobranchus > Synaphobranchus kaupii. Next base: position 36,559,140 of record CM056384.1, on the reverse strand, counting down.
CGTGAGTCTATCCTATCGCTGCGAACGAATGACTTCAATCACTCGGGGATTTAGTGTTGTGTCGTTCGCGAACGTCCCCCGGGGGATTCGCAGTGAACGAATCACGACACGTTCGCTCGCAGAAGTCCACTCTGCACGCTCGCTGCCTCGCTCGGCGCCCGCCCTCCCGTGAATTTTTTTTATAATTTTTTTTTTTAATATCAACTTTATTTCGAACAATTTAGGAAATTAGAGAAAAAAAACAGAAAAAAAAACTTTCTAGTATACAACACGCAAACACGGTACTCATTTCGGCTATACAATACTTAGAACAATACGTCCGAAATGGAATAGGAAGAAGCAAATGCGAATGATTCGTTCAGCACAGCAGAACTGGTTCGCAAGGGACGAATCACGTTCGCTCGCGGCAGTCCCTCCCCCTCCCTGCACGGTGCACGCTCGCTGCTTTTCAGATCCGTTCGAGAGCTCAACTGAACTGAGAAATGGACGGATCTTTTCAGTAAGTGATTCAATTCAGTTCGTTCACCCAAAAGATTCGGTCTTTTGAACGAATCGTTCGCGAACGACACAACACTATTACTGAGCTCAGAACAGACTGAGTCAAAATGGCGTCTGGATCTTCCCTCCTGGAAGAGGAGCTCTCCTGTCCTGTGTGCTCTGATATCTTCAGGGATCCTGTTGGCCTGAGTTGCAGTCACAACGTCTGTAAGGCCTGTCTGCAGCAATACTGGGAACAGAACGAATTTCGAGACTGCCCTGTTTGCAGGAGAAGAGTTTCTATGGATTCTCTTCCCCCTAATATGTCGCTGAGGAATACCTGTGAGGCGTTCTTAATGGAGAAAAGTCTAAAACAGGATCTGAGTATAAGGTAATTCTCAGATAAAATAATTCACATTTTACCTACTTCTTTATTGCTTGTAAGAATTTTCAGTTTTATTTTGTAAACTCACTGGGATTCAAAATTATTGGGATTTACTAAGTGTTTTGAGGTGGTCCAGCTTTTATAATATCCTCTTAATGGTTTATTCTGTATATATATGTTTGATCAGTAAACACAATGGGTTTGATAAGCGTTTACTTTGTGTTTCTTATTGTTTTGATAAGGAACTCATGGAGATGCAAAGATTCGATTCGAATCCAGGTACTTTGTGGAAAACATTACATGTGCCGCGCGTCCTGCGGGACTTAGAATTCTACAGCCACTTCAGAAGCAAAATGGCACAAGAAAAACAAGGCGCTCACCACCTTATTCGAAATAACCCCAGAAGGGATTTTGTAATAGTGAAATGAAATGTTATTCAAATTGTGGCCAACCCCTGTCTTGACATCATGCCGATTGTTAAAATCCGATTGGTCCAAGATATGCTGGCAAAGAGGCGCTTTGAAATGTTTTCTGATGTGGCTAGGTCAGTAAACCTCCAGATGAACAACGACATTTTTACATGTAGATCTTCATCAAAATCTCGTCTACAGTATGGTATAAAGCATTTTAATATTGCGAATGGGTGTTTTTTTAAAAATTAACATGAAAAGGGAACATGGGTCAGACCCAGACGCATTAAGTAGGCTAATCAATGTTACTTATGGTTGGACGCAGTTGGTCAATCTTTGGATGGATCTTCGTCTGTGTTCATCCTCTTCAAATAGCGCAGCATGTTTGCGAGTGCTCCCCTTGACTGAGAGGATGGCCAGTACCCGCGGTAACTTTTATTAAACATTCTGATATTTTCGCGGGTTTCGTGCAGTGGTCTCGTGTCACTGTTAACTAAGGGAGCGCTCAGAAGACGCGCACGTTTGCCTGTGACAGTGATATGCGCACTGACAGTCGGCTCAGTTGACATTTTCCAAGTGGGAAAAAAAAAATCCCCTTCGTCCCGACTGCGTCCCGGGGAGGATTTCTGTTCGTCCCAAATACATATTTTATGTGGCACAAGGCTGTGGCACAAACCGTCTCACAGGATAACACATGTATCCTATTTTTACTTTCTCTGGTAGTGCCCCCCCCCCCCCCCCCCCCATAATCCAGCAATACCGACAAACTGTCCTCCCTTTGTCCTTCCCTTGTGCGCCGCAACCTACTACAATCCAGAAGTTTACCACCCTTGATACATTTCCGTAGTTCGGCCATTTCCATAGACAGGGGAACGCCTGTAATTACCCCCCTATTTCGAGCCCCGCCGGGCACCACAAGTTTCTCGACTTCATGTCCCCCCCGTTTTACGGCAGCCTAGCGCTTTAGCTTGCTGTTCCATACTGGAGCAAAACACCAAAATCCTTCCGTCCCTCAGCCACCTCGCCGACTCAATATCACCAATGTCCTTTGCCAATATCTCAAGCCGCCTTTCCACTGAATACGACTACGCAAGCAGACAGTTGGATTGCGCCCCCTAGTGTTCGTTGTACCACATTATTGAATAGGTCGTACTCAGTCAGTCATTCTGTCGCAAACTGATTTTGGCGGTCTCCGAGCACCCTGTCCTGTATAATCTTACCCTAGAGGGGTACAGGGACATAAATAAAAAAACTCAAGCATGGAAAAAGGTCAGCGAGACTGTTGACTTGCCAGGTTAGTTTTGGGAGAATTATTTTTTTAAAACACGTTAGTATTTTGACATAACGTTATGTGAACAAGCTAACGTTAACTGACGCGTGTTAAAAGTTAACCAGTCACATTAACTATCTAGCTAGCCGTGGTGTGATCATGGTGCATGAATGAATGAATGACAGAATTTGGGGGGCAAAATTTTAATATAAAAACCGTTACAAAAACAAACGTAGGCAATACACAATGCAGAGAAATGTTCTCGCTAAAGGACTAGCTTTGCTATTGTTATATCTAGCCCTAGCTTGAAATAGGCTATATAACAGCGAATGTTTTTTTAAATATAAAATAACACACATGCTACACGCAAAATCGATTACAATATCATTATTTATTAACCCAAATGCTTATCAAAATCAATCAGTCAACCAATCAATCTCATTATCTTCTGTAGCCTAGCCTACTTGTTTCTTTCGTTGTTGCAGGTAGCATCGATCGTCATTTCCTGTCGGGTGTCGGAGTATATTTCGTCGGACAAGTTGAAAATTTTCAACGTATCCGTAGCCTCGGTCGGACAGAAAATCCCCGCAGCGCAGTCCACCGGAGCTCCTCGCATCCGATACATGACTGGCCATAGAAAATGAATGACTTCCGGCACGTTCTTATACGTATGTCGTATATAGTGGAAAGGCGGCTTTAAGCCGCCTTTCCACTGAATACGACTACGCAAGCAGACAGTCGGATTGCGCCCCCTAGTGTTCGTTGTACCACATTATTGAATAGGTCGTACTCAGTCAGTCATTCTGTCGCAAACTGATTTTGGCGGTCTCCGAGCACCCTGTCTTGTATAATCTTACCCTAGAGGGGTACAGGGACATAAATAAAAAAAACTCAAGCATGGAAAAAGGTCAGCGAGACTGTTGACTTGCCAGGTTAGTTTCGGGAGAATTATTTTTTTAAAACGCGTTCGTATTTTGACATAACGTTATGTGAACAAGCTAACGTTAACTGACGCGTGTTAAAAGTTAACCAGTCACATTAACTATCTAGCTAGCTGTGGTGTGATCATGGTGCACGAATGAATGAATGACAGAATTTGGGAGGCAACATTTTAATATAAAAACCGTTACAAAAACAAACGTAGGCAATACACAATGCAGGGGAAATGCAGAGAAATGTTCTCGCTAAAGGACTAGCTTAGCTATTGTTATATCTAGCCCTACCTTGAAATAGGCTATATAACAGCGAATGTTTTTTTAAATATAAAATAACACACATGCTACACGCAAAATCGATTACAATATCATTATTTATTAACCCAAATGCTCATCAAAATCAATCAGTCAACCAATCAATCTCATTATCTTCTGTAGCCTAGCGGCTAGCCTACTTGTTTCTTTCGTTGTTGCAAGACATCTAGGTTAGGTAGCATCGATCGTCATTTCCTGTCGGGTGTCGGAGTATATTTTGTCGGACAAGTTGAAAATTTTCAACGTATCCGTAGCCTCGGTCGGACAGAAAATCCCCGCAGCGCAGTCCACCGGAGCTCCTCGCATCCGATACATGACTGGCCATAGAAAATGAATGACTTCCGGTACGTTCTTATACGTATGTCGTATATAGTGGAAAGGCGGCTTTAGACATTTTTACCGGATTTGGAAGCTGCCTTTCATTCTTTTTAAATGTAATTATAACCTTGAATTCAGTTTCCCCTGCACGGTTACTTATGCTCGATTCCTGTTCCATCGACTTCACTGTTTTAGTGCTCCGGTGTTCCCGGTTGTCATCCCCCGAACCATCCGACAACCCACGTTTTTTCCGGGGCATATGCCATTCCATGTCTGATGGCTCAGACCCATCCGAAGACCCTGTCATCGCCCTCCAGTCACGCAACAGGCGTAGTCAACCCGCCTCAGTCTCCCGATATCCAAACCCACAGCAAACCCTACTCTGATTCGGTGGTGACACTCCAAAGACAGTCAACGCAAAGCAATACAAAACAAAACAAAATAAAGCAAAACACAGCTACCGATTTCCCGCTGTCCGATTTCGAAACTACCCAATCCCTACAACGTTCTCTGATTGGCTACTTTGTTTATAATCAGGTCTGTGATTGGACTGCAGATAGAACCTTATAACGCCAAGTGCAGAGGGGGATGTGCAGATAGAACTTTCTGTTTTTGTATATTTTGACCAAAAAAATAAATAATTCATGAATAATGATTAACACATGTATGAAGAACCACTTAAAGATTACTTTTATGTAATTAACTCATTTTTGATAAAAATGTCAGATAGAACCTTCTAATTCTCAGCTCACGATATGTTGACGTTGAAAATAGCCTACATATAGCATTTTTACAAACCTATCCGGACATGTTCGCGCTGTCAATGTAGCCTACTGTATGTGTGTGGGTCAGATGATGCCAAATAAGTAATAGTACTAATTTGTTAACATAATAATAGTTATGTTATTTCTGAACAGAATTTTGTGAACACAAGAATGTCTCGGCTCTGTAGGACCACACAGGTTTCTATAGAAATCAAAATATTCCAAATAAATAAATATATCAATAAATACATAATAATAATACATTTTATTCATGCTGTGCTTATCATAGACCCAAAGCACTGGATGCACACAATTACTACATACAGTAGTGTAGTAATTGCAACACGTGAATCTCAGATTTTCCACTATAAATTACTGTCCTTTCACAGTTTGATGTGGCACACACAGTTTCATTGACCACATTCTCTTGAGATGGTAAGATGAAAAAACACAGGGCCAAGTTGCATTAAATAATTTACGAAAGTTTGGATAACATTGCTTTAGAATAGAGCTAGTTTAATTAGTGTGAGCTATGATAGGCAATATTGTTAGTTGTAACTTGGCCACATTTTGATATCAATACTTTTAAAGGCAGGCCTAGTTTTTGCAAGTTGGAATTAAGGACTTACAGACAGTGCTTTGTAGGCTATGCGTGAGTAACTTGACTTTTTTTTTAATGCTGAAAATGTATTTTTTGGTGAGATATACTGTACAACAGCCAGAAGTAAATTACTGCAATTTTAACAGACGCAGATAGAGAAGGATTTTCAACTCAGTACATTCAATGTGCGAGTGGTCCATGGACGGACTTAGTGGTCCGTGTGTAGCCTATAGACTTTTTAGTAGCTATGAGCGGTTAACACTCAGACATTTAATATTCTGTCTGTATCGCAGTTACTATGGGGCACTATACTGAGAGCAGACCTAGTGGTCCGTGGACATACTTATTGGTTGACCTAGATTTCCATTTAAAAAATCCATTGTAGGGTATATTGCCATCCGTTGTTATTGATTACCCTAAGAAGCGTTTGTTGTCTGTCAATTTGACAGCATTTGCTTCAAGTAGGAAATATATAGACAATAAAGATGGAACCTGTGTCGTAATAAAACATTAGGCTATTTGTAGCCTTGTCATCCACCAGTGATCATTCACTAGACTAGCGCGCATCAGGACTGTACCTCATTCAGTGGTCTGTCCACGGACCACTGGTCTAGCACTATAGGGTGGAGCATCATGGACCACTGGTCTATGTACAGGCCTAGTCTGTACAGGCCCCGTCTGATCATAACCAGTGCATGTACAAAGATCGCGCAATAATTACTGCTTCGACGCTCCATGTATTTCAGGAGCTAGCTGTAGATTAGCCAGGGTATCTGTCTGTAGGCTATCTGCTGTACTCCACAGTTGCTGACACAATCCGTTTTGCCATAAAGTTACATATTTGGTAGACAACAAGTCAGCTAAACACAAACATGCTACAGAATAACACAGCATATACAAGCAAGCACACTGGCTACCAATTTGCAGGAAAAGTTTGACCACTTCCATGACTTCCCAATCGTGGCAACGAGCTAGCTAGCTAGCTGAATAGATAGATCACGCATGCAATCATTTATTAGTTACCTGCTCGTCAGTTGTTTTCGGTGCATGAAGAAAAACAGGTGATGGCACAGCAGTCTCCTTCAGTAGAGGGTGTCCCGCCCGTCCTTTTTTGATTTTCACATAGTCATCCTCCGTGAAATGGTCACTACAAACTTTTTTTTTTGTTTTCTTTGTTGATCTTCCACTGGAAATCGGTGAAAACTTTGTGGTGCCCATTTTTTTTTGCATGATTTGAACAACCTTGAAATACACACCGAAATACCATCTTACCTGAACGTTAGCTAACAATACTACGAGTCTGATTCTTTCACACGCGCGATATTGTTTTTGGCCGGCAGAGCTATAGGCTACTTTACGTTACCTACTAAACTAACGCCTTACTTCCACGGAGAATTTAGGTGAGCACAAAGTAAAGGATTCAACAATAGTTTGACTTGAAAAATGATGGTATAATCACTGAAAATAACCCCGATAGACTGTCGTCGTATTTTATTTGCTTTGGGTGCACCTTGGAGTGTTTAAGTGCGTTTGGTAGTGGATGCTACTACTTTCCTACGAGTTGCGATAGCATTAGCAATGTGTGTATGTCCAAAAGAAGGGACAGCATGGAATTATCTGAAAATGGTTTCCATCAATCAACTACATCATGGGGAAGTCGTAATTGAGACATTATGTCCAAAATTCCGAACTAACCCTTTAATATGCTGTAGGCTAGGTTAGCATTTCAACTTCGGTTACGTTAGTTTCACATTAAACCTTCATTGGGCAGTTGTAGGCTAATACTATGGAGAGTTGTAATTTATTTTTAGAAATGAATACCGAGTTCTCGTCCTCCGAGGCCTTATACAACATTCCGGAGGACAGTGATTATCCATATTGCAATGTAGCAACGGTGGCAGCAACAAAAGACCATCTTGCAAATTCACATCTGAAATTTGCTCTTCACTTAATTTTAGGAATTAAACTTGACGTGACATTTCCGATGTGTGATGCTATACACTGAGGGTCCACTTTATTATGTACACCCGCCCACCCTACTCCTCCCACACCATTTGATCTAGAACAACACTCAAACTTTAAAATGGGTAATTGCTCAACGTAGTTGCTTCTCCAAGAAATTTTCATACTTGTATACTTTTTCATATTAACTGTTTACATTTTACATAGACTTTCATTGAAAAGTCACTTTTTCCACCTTTTTGACACTTTTGTTTCTGGAAGCTGTTCCCACTAGACCGTTTAACCTAGACACATCATTCAAACTTTAAAATGCATAGGACAACCTGCAGCCTACAGTCTTTTTTTGGAACGTGTTGCAGGCATCAAATTCGGAATTGACTTATGTCACGGATCTATACTGTCAAATTGTATAGACAATAAACGCCTCTTAGGGTAGGCTAGTCAACAACAACGGATAGCAGCGTATCCTACAATGTATATTTAAAATGGAAATCTAGCTTAAACAATAAGTCTGTCCACAGACCACTTGTGGACCACTAGGTCTGCTCTCTTGCGCCCCATACAACCCCTGGCAAAAACTATGGAATCACCACACTTGGAGGATGTTCACCCAGCTTTTTTACTTTGTAGCAAATAAACAAATCACAGATATGACACAAAACTTTTTGTTTAATAGCTGAACATTCTGGCTTCGTGAAACATACCTCAAACAAATTTAATTAAATTATTTTAATTAATGGCATATTTTTTTCCAGATCAAGTAAAGGAAAAAATTATGGAATCACTCAATGTTGAGAAAAAAATTATGGAATCATCAACAAAAAAATCACAATTAGTACTTTGTTGCTCCTCCTCGGGCTTTTATGACAGCCTGAATTCTTTGAGGCATGGACTTCACAAATGAAAAACAATGTTCTCCATCAAGCTGGTTCCAACTTTCTCGAATAGCGGTTGACAGATCAGCTTTGCAGGATGGAGCCTTGTCATGGACCAATTTTTTAAATTTCCACCATAAATCTTTAATCGGATTGAGATCCGGACGGTTTGCTGGCCATGTCATTGAGTTGATATGCCTTTCCTGAAGAAAAGCTTTAACACTCTTTGCTCTGTGGCAAGATGCATTATTATCCTGAAAAATGACTTCATCATCACCAAACCTATTTTCTATCGATGGAATGAGAAAGGTGTCCAAAATTTCAATGTACACCTGTGCATTGACTGTTGAGGTAATGATTGCCATCTCTCCTGGTCCTTTACCTGACATGCAACCCCATATCATAAAAGAGTGGGAAATTTGATTGTTTTCTTCAGGCAGTCAACTTTATACGTTTCATTAGAACGGCACCAGACAAAAGTTCCAGCATCATCTCCTCGGCCAATGGGGATTTGTGATTCATCACTGAATATCACTTTCATCCAATCATCCACACTCCATGATTGCTTCTCTTCAGCCCACTGTAACCTTGTTTTCTTCTGTTTAGGTGTTAGTGCTGGTTTTTGTTTGGCTTTTGTATGTAAATCCCATTTCATTCACCCGATTTCTTACAGTTCTGTCACAAACATTGATTTGAGTTTTGAGTTTTGCTTTGAGTTTTCTATCCTGATGCTTTGACATCTTCCTTGGTCTACCCATATATGTTTTCCTTTGAAATTCCTTTCCTTTTTCATATTTTGTTTATACTTGCACCAAATTTTAGACACAGCTGACTGGGAACAACCACCATCTTTTGCCACACTCTGGGCTCTATTTTAATAAACCAAACGCAATGGTGAACGCAAGAGTAATCGCTTGGCGGTATCGCTCTGAGGGCGTGTCGGCGAGAAATTTGGTAATTTCATGACGGCAATCTTGGCGCACCTTATGGCGGTATTGCTAAAAGGCTGGGTTTAAACGTCCAAGGTGTGTCTCTATGGTAGCCAATCAAATTGTTGTTCTCATGCTTTAAAACGCAATCGCGTTGGAACGCAATCGCTCCATGCAATTTCATAATGAGCAACCCAAACGCACTGGACCGCCAACGACAAGATTTTCCGCACAGGAATCAGACATACTTGCAACAGAAGTACAGGCTAGGACTGTAGTAATTTATGGATCACAATCCACACCACCTCGTCTCCCAGAAGTTCGGAAGGCACGGGAGGAGGTGGCGAATGCATTAATTAGCCTACATTAGGTGATGTAGGCATAATTATGATTCAAATGGTAGGCTTATGATTCAACTGTGTCAATGTGTAATTTATATATTATAGGCTAGTGGCCTACATGATCGAAAGTTTCTTGTAAGCTGTCCTGTTTTATTCTAGTAGTTTAAATTAAAATTAATTAATTAATAATAATTATAGGCTATTTGTTCATTAAATGGAAGTATAATGTTGGCATCACCTATAGACACTACATAGAACTACATGACGAATAAGTTACCAAATTGCCAGAGTCTATTGCGTTTCCGCTAAGAGGTGGTTCCAGCTGATCATAACGCAATGGGTTTTCGTTGGTTCAAATTGTCACTGAGCCGAAAGTATTTTAGAACACGCCCCAGACAGCGCCACCCATCCCACTGCAGCACAAGTGAAAGGATGTTATGTTGAGAATTTGTTGATCCTAGCGGTATTGCTGAGAAACGCCATAGCGCCAGTTTTAAGACGTTGATGCTGTCAACAAGATTGCGTTTGACTATACCGTCACCTTGCGCTGGTTTGAAAATAGAGCCCTCTGTGTTGGATTTCCTTCTTGATGGGAATTTTATAATTCTTTCCATTGTTTCAATTGACAACTCTCTTGTTGGGGCCATGTTTCTTTTACATTACAGGCATTTAGCAGACGCCCTTATCCAGAGCGACTTACACAACTTTTTTTATCATTGTTTACATAGTCGTATGAAAAAGTTTGGGCACCCCTGACAATTTCCATTATTTTCATTTATAAATCATTGGGAGTTTGGATCCACAACTTCATTTTGATCTATCAAATAACTGATGGACACTAATATTTCAGTAGTGAAATGAGGTTTATTGGATTAACAGAAATTGTGCAATATGCATCAAAACAAAATTGGTCAGGTGCATAAATTTGGGCACCCCAACAGAAAAATCACATCAATATTTAGTAGAGCCTCCTTTTGCAAAAATAACAGCCTCTAGACGCTTCCTATAGCCTCTAATGAGTGTCTGGATCCTGGATGAAGGTATTTGGACCATTCCTCCTTACAAAACATCTCCAGTTCAGTTAGGTTTGATGGTTGCCGAGCATGGACAGCCCGCTTCAAATCATCCCACAGATTTTCAATGATATTCAAGTCTGGGGACTGGGATGGCCATTCCAGAACATTGTACTTGTTCCTCTGCATGAATGCCTGAGTAGATTTTGAGCAGTGCTTTGGGTCGTTGTCTTGTTGAAATATCCAGCCCCGGCGTAACTTCAACTCTGTGACAGATTCTTGAATATTATTCTCAAGAATCCGCTGATATTGAGTGGAATCCATGCGACCCTCAACTTTAACAAGATTCCCAGTACCGGCACTGGCCACACAGCATGATGGAACCTCCACCAAATTTTACTGTGGGTAGCAAGTGTTTTTCTTGGAATGCTGTGTCCTTTCGCCGCCATGCATAACGCCCCTTGTTATGACCAAATAACTCAATCTTTGTTTCATCAGTCCACAGCACCTTATTCCAAAATGAAGCTGACCATTCTCACCACCCTTCGCCTTTGCCTCTCCGATATTCTTCTTGGCCTGCCACTTCTGGCCTTAACAAGAACTGTGCCTGTGGCCTTCCATTTCCTCACTATGTTCCTCACAGTGGAAACTGACAGCTGAAATCTCTGATATAGCTTTTTGTAGCCTTCCCCTAAACCACAATACTGAACAATCTTTGTTTTCAGGTCATTTGAGAGTTGTTATGAGGCCCCCATGTTGCCACTCTTCAGAGGAGAGTCAAAGAGAAGAACAACTTGCAATTGGCCACCTTAAATACCTTTTCTCATGATTGGATGCACCTGTCTATGAAGTTCAAGGCTTAATGAGCTCATCAAACCAATTCTGTGTTCCAATTAATCAGTGTTAAGTAGTTACAGGTATTCAAATCAACAAAATGACAAGGGTTCCCAAATTTTTGCACACCTTATTTTTCACGTTTGATTTAATTTCATACAACTTAATATTGCTACACTAAAAATCTGTGTCTGGAAAACACCCCAGTACTCAGCTTTTATTAGAAAATGAATGGCATGCCACTGTGATCATTTTCTGTGAAGACAGAGTAAATTATTATGCAGCCTCAGAGGGGTGCCTAAACTTTTTCATACGACTGTATTATCCATTTATACACCTGGATATATACTGAAGCAATGCAGGTTAGGTACTTTGCTAACGGGTACAACGGCAGTGGAAATCAAACCTGCAACCTTTCGGTTACAAGGCCAGTTCCTTAATCATTATACTACACTGCCGCCACATTTCCTTTCAATTAGCAACAGCTCATTAAGGTCTGTAAGCACTCTCTTTTAACTGCAGACTAATTTGCATTTTTAGACTTGTGCCGGTATTTGTTTCAGAAATGCAAATTACAAGGTGATTCCATAATTGTTTCCTCAACATTGAGTGATTCCATAATTTTTTCTTCTACTTGATCTGGAAAAAATATGGCATTAATTAAAATAATTTAATTACATTTGTTCGAGGTATGTTTCACAAAGCCAGAATGTTCAGCTATTATCAGAAATTTGTTTTGTGTCATATCTGTGATTTGTTTATTTGCTACAAAGTAAAAAAGCTGGGTGAACATCCTCTAAGTGTGGTGATTCCATAATTTTTCCCAGGGATTGTAGGAACTGCTATACAGCATATTGTAGTGCACAGTGCTGCATTCTGTTAATTCTCAGTGGGGTTCCCATGATATCGGTATCGAGCAAATTTATGATTGTTACATTTTCAATGTTCGGTTTGTTGTAGGCTACGAATGCGGGGATATTTGTGTTCTGTTATTTAAGATTTGCAATTTATGTTCATGTATTTTGTTGTGGTTAATAAAAGTTATGCAAACCGAACACCCACCGTTATGCAAAGTTGTAGAGAGAATAATGTCCCCACTGCATGGTTCTATTACTGTCGCAAATAAATAGCACTGCAGAACTGGCAAAATAAGTCTCTTGGTCTATCTCATACGTAACCCAGGTTCGCCACAATATTACGTGTCTGAGCGTTAATAAAGATACATAATTTAATGTCTGAATATTAACTGCTGAACCACCGCATTGGGTATTATTAAAATAATCGGTTATAGCCATATTTGCAGCACACCAGTGCTCTTAGAGTAGCCGGCTATAACATTTGCAGACCGCAGTTGACTTCAGATGGACGAATGTTCACTTCAGACGGTAAAATTATTATTATTAGATTAATTAATTAATTAATTAATATTAGACGCCAATTATTCCCTGCACCTGTGTTGCTTTCCTGCCGGCTATAAATGCCTCGGTACTTCTGCATTTCCTCACTTCGATATTGTCTTTGCTATGTTGACAACGAAGTCGGTAAGGTATAGGAAATTCGGTCACTGCATTTCTGGTTCGTACGAATAAGAAACGCAGCAAGTCCGGTTAGAGTTAGGATAAAGATTTATTTTTAGTCTTTTTCTTTCCTTTCTCTCTTTATCCTTTATACTCCTCTACCAGTTATCTTTTTGTTCAGCTCGTTCTCACCTAGAGCTGTAGGTAACAGGTTCTAGTTTCATTTTCATTCTCTCGCCCGTTTATACAGGGTGTTTCTTTTGTTTTCCTCTGACCTCCTGTTATTGCTCCTTGTTTGAGAGCGTCAGGTTCTTTTGTTATTTATTCTTGCTGTTTATCGAGATACACCTCCGTTTTTGAGGTTGTTTTGTTTTGCCTTGTGCTAGGGAAGTTTTGCTCCCGATCATGTGTTATCTCCGTCCTGGTACGGCTACTTCCGCTTTTGTGGCATATCTAGAAAGATACGCTTTTAGACATCATTATCGGTCGCGTTTGGTTCTCCGAACCTTACACTCCCCACTACAGAATGTCGAAGTCAGAATGGAAGAACCAGTTACAAAGGTTACCTCTGAGGAGGCTATTTTCATTCTGCAAATTCAACAAAGCCAGTTGATGGAACAACTGCAGCCCAAACCGCCGCATTATGGTGGAGAACCGGGGAAATGTCGCCCCTTTCTAACACAATGTCTCATTTCTTTTCAAGCACAACCCTCCCGCTTTACTACATCAGAGTCCCGCGTAGCTTTTATTTTGTCCCTCCTGTGTGATCAGGCTCTCGCTTGGGCTGACCCTTTAATTCGGGCCAACACCCCCTGTATTCATAATTCCATCCAGCTCATGGAGGAAATGCAGCTGGTCTTTGATCACGAGGTTTCAGGTGAGGAGGCAGCCAGGAGATTGACCAGCTTGCGTCACGGCACTGACACTGTAGTGGCTTTTTCAATTTCATTCCGAGCATTAGCCGGGGAGACAGGTTGGCCTGACGGTCCGTTAAAATATTTATTTTTAAAAGCATTGTTTTAAAAGCGTTAGCTAAGCTCGAGCCTCCTGCTACGTTCAGTGCTCTGGTTACCACGGCGATTTGCCTTGACAACCGCGTCAGGGAGCGAGAGAGAGAGACAGGGGAGCGGAGAGACTGTTCAGTTCCCCATCTCTCTTCCTCTCCGGTAATGTCATTTTGATTGGTATATTGCATGTTACCCTCCCTTCTACCAAGGGTATAAAATGCAAGCTTCAAGCAAGAGGGGAATCCCACAATGCAATGCTCCACACGAGGAAATAATCACAGGGTTCATTCCACTGGTTTCATTCCAATCACTTAATTTCACTCATTGCATCCTGTCCTCGCGTCCTTTCTTCGTTCATAGGACGCGAGGAAAGGATGCAAGGATATGAGGACGGAGGAATTGAGGCAACATGCATTAGGCAAATGGAACGTCCTTGCTCAATGAAGCGTCTGTTTCATATTATGCTTACGTTAATGCTTAATGCATTTTAGCCTCTTTTTTCCTCAATAAACGTGGCTTTTGTTAGTCATAAAGAATGAGTGTCATTATGGATTAAAACGCTTTATAATAAATGGAAAGGAATGTTAAGACACTGTGCATACATAGGTTCTAACTTTGTAGGTTGTATACATTTATTTATTTTCTCCCTTTTTCTCAAGAAATGCCTTTGGTGCCACATCTCCACCTTTTATTGACTATTTAAAAGATATTCTGCGCAGATATCCTGATGGAGGTCAAATACTGAAGGTGCGGTTGTATTATTCATATACCTCTCCTCCCCTCCCCTCTCCCTCCCACCACCCCCACTTTCCCAGTCTGCACGGTTCCCTTAGACTTAGGAATAGTCATTGGGCCTCATTCATGAAACGTTCCTAAATATGTGCATACATTTACAAACAATAACCAGTCCTCTTATTATTAATCAGTGCTCTTGTATTTTTTTCATGGAATTAAAATTAAGTACTATTTTGTATGTTGTTAGCAAGCTACCAGAAAAGACTAGCAAAATGTCAGCAGGTCGGTTTGTTTACTACCAGGAATGCTTGCTTCTGTGGAAATTTGGACCAATGAGTGATTTCTGGCACAAGAACATACCTACCGGATCTACACTGCTCAAAAGAATTAAGGGAACACTTAATCGTCACAGTGTAACACCAAGTCAGTTAAACTTCAGGGATATCAATCTGTCCATTTAAGAAGCACAAGTGATTGTGAATCAATTTCACCTGCTTTGGTGCAAATGAAAGTGACAACAGGTGCAATGGAGAGGCAAGAACAAGACAACCCCAAAAAAGGTAATGGTTTTGCATGTGGTGGCCACAGACAATTGCTCTCTCCTTACCCTTCCTGGCTGATTCTTCTCTAGTTTTGTGTTCTGTTCATGTGACAGGCGTGAAAGAGTCTGGAGACGCTGTGGTGAATGTTATGCTGCCTGTAACATCATCCAGCATGACCGATTTGGCGGTGGGTCAGTGATGGTCTGGGGAGGCATATCCTTGGAGGGTCGCACAGACCTCCATGTCATAGCCAATGGTACCCTGACTGCTGTTAGGTACCGGGATGAAATCCTCAGAGCGATTGTCAGACCTTACGCTGGAGCAGTGGGCCCTGGGTTCCTCCTGGTGCAGGACAATGCCCGGCCTCATGTGGCCACAGTGTGTAGACAGTTCCTGGATGAGGAAGGCATCGACGCCATTGACTGGCCCTCTCGTTCCCCTGACCTAAATCCAATTGAGCACCTATGGGACGTTATGTATTGGTGCATCCGACACCATCCGCTGACTCATCAGGAGCATGCCCAGACATTGTGGGGAGTGCGTACACGCACGCGGGGGCCATACACACTACTGAGTCACATTATGAGGTGCCGTGATAAAATTTACACAAGTTGGATCAGCCTGTGATTTCAATTTTTTACTTTGATTTTCGGTGTGATTTTGAATCCAGCCCTCAATGGGTTGATGATTTTGGTTTCCATTGACCGTTATTACGTCATTTTGTTCTCCACAAATTATACAAAGTACATCATTAAAGATTTTCAACTTGAATAATTTGTTCATCAAGATCAGATGTGTCCCTTAAGTGTTCCCCTAATTTTTTTGAGCAGTGTACATTCCAAATTAAATATGAAAAAGCAAGGAAAGAGCCATTTAATTTTCTCAAAAAAATACATAAGAGGACTGTTTATTGTTTACACTGACATCATTTGCTTTGTTCGCATTCGTATGCATGCTAGTGTCATTTTGAGACCGGTTTAGCTGCGCTATAGAAGTGAATGGAGAGCGACAAATACCCTATTCTGGATTATTACCCCAGGCTTTAAAGAAAATTTCGTTAATTGGTAAAATGTGTGTTTAAATAGTATTGGACGCATTCATTACGTTATGTGTGTAATTAAACAAGTTCATAGCCTACAATTGATTAATAGGCATCATTTAATGTGTTTGTTTTTTACTATCGTAATTTATTAGCTACATTTGTATTGTGCATTTCAGAGGCTACATTTTGTAATGAGAATTTAACGGAAAATAGAAATAAATTCATGCTTGAATTGATATTCAGAAGCTATATTTAGTGGCATTTTGAATTTACATATGCAGTACACATGGTCCTGAGCAGGTGTAAAATATGTTCGTATGTAGGCTACAAACAAATATCATCAGATACAAAAACGTTGATGAATGCCAATATACGTACAAAATTGCTAAAACGAATGATTTACGTACACATTCGTTCTGCTCACGTTTCATGAATGAGGCCCAATTTGGGAATTGTGTGCATTCCACTTTGTAAATGTAATATTCTAACTCTTAATTACAAGGGAAATAAACTGCTGTGACATAAACAGGAGCTGATACAGAATGCTGATGATGCCGGTGCTACAGAGGTAGTGTTCATCCATGATGCCAGATCCTATGGGACCCAGACCCTTTGGACTGAAGACCTGGAGAAATACCAGGGTATTGTATTGGCAAAAATTGTGTTATTTTGTGTAATGTTAAATAAGAACCCATATTTATTAAAGTTTCAGTGTCAAAAAATATTATTGCTTAACGTAAATGTATTGGCAAAAGCAAGGTAAGACACAAATCATATAAACAAGTAGGCTTGTTTTTATTGTATTGTTTTTCAGTGTGGCACAAAATATCATCCCAATGTATTAGATTTTTCATATTGAATTGAATTATGCCATTGTTAATCTTCACTGGGACTTCCCCCATTTCAGCTGTCAAACCAGCTGAGGCACTGTATTTGTTAATGTTATCATATTCAGTGATGAGCAGTCTAAAGTTATCTGAAGTGCATTAGAGCATTATCACTGGAGAGCTCATTAGCATTAATCCTGCTTTTTATGCTTGTTTTTGAGCAGGTCCTGCCCTCTATGCCTATAACAATGCAGAGTTCACTGAGGCTGACTGGCGAGGCATACAGGCCACAGGGAGGAGTGTCAAGCGCAACGATCCAAACAAAGTGGGCCGTTTCGGGATCGGATTCAACTCTATCTATCATGTTACAGGTGATTTGCACAGTTTGCTAATTATAATTTTATCTACCACTTGAACAACTGTGACTTGAAGGGCCCTATCTTACACCCGGCGCAAAGCGGCGCTAACCCAAGCGCAAGTGTCTTTGCTATCTTACACCTGGCGGTAAGTTCATTATAAAGCCTAACGCTCACGCCGTTTAACTAGCATGTACTCTTGCGCCGTTTGGGCGTGTTGGTCTTAAGATGAGGAGTGGCCAGGATTCTTTTTGGCGTATTGCTATCTTGAGCCAGCAGAAAGCGCTTGCGCTAGAACCACCACTAACCTGGTCTAAAGTCATGTCGCAGTTGTATACATGTTATTTTAACGGCGCATATAAGTGCGTCTACAAAGGCGTGTGCACAATGCGCGTACCCTCACAAGCATGATTAAAATATCAAGATTACAATGTGAAATAGTATTATTGTGTAGCCTATATCAAAAAATACATAATAATAAAAGGGTCCATAGCCTACCTTTCCCTCAGCGAAGGGGAATGCCATGCACATTAAATTGCTTTCAGCCCACTCCATCAACGTCCAGGTGATGTGCGATGGTACGGGACAATGGCTATCCATTAAAAAGCAGCTGATAACACCTATATCAACCCTAATGCGTGAATTGTCATTCAATGGAAAACTCGCACATGGCAATAGATGGACATTTAAGTTCTGAAAATGCGCTTCAGATGTCATTACAATACAGCTCTGTTTATCTATGAATACAGCCTGTAAGTAAATAGAATGGTTTGTGACTGAAAAAAGTTCAAAACCTTGTCCAGTGAATATTGCATTTATTGTTTTTCAAATAGCCTAGGCTACAGCGGATTTGCTGTGCATAAGGTTTTTTTCGATAGCCTATGGTTAAAAACTGAGATGTCACGATGTTAACTAAATTGTAACCTTAGCTATTCTTCGTCCTTCATATTTTTTAAATTACAGTGACCAGGTTTCCATACTCTCACCGTTTAAAACCCAGCTGATTTCACCCGTTATTCCATAACTGAACAAAACGATTTTAAAGAGAACTAAGCGTCTAATTAGAAACTAAAACAAATTTGCAGCACGTTACACAATTCATTCACAATTAATTTTAATGCCATTCTCTGCACGTGCGCTGCATGTTCTCTGTTTCCCCTGCTGTAAGTCGCACGTTTCACGGTCTTCCTGGGAAAGTGGATTGTTTTAAAGGATTACGCTACGAGTAAAACAGGTTGGTCACATTTCCATAAACAGGACATTATTAAACAAGGGGAAATATGCGTGAACATATGGGTTGCGAACCTGACAGCTTTATTGTAGGCTATTTAGTGTCATCATTAAGGCAAAATAACGGTATGTATGTTATTAATCAATATTAGCCTACTATGCAGGTAGCCTAATGAACTTTGGATGAAGCTTGAACTTCGAGAACTCCATGAGAACAGCCTCTTGGAATTGATGTTTGACACTTTCAGTGCATAATCAAATGAAATTCGCTGAACAAGCAGGCTAATTTGGCGTTTTCTAAGGTGAGACTGAAGCCATTGATAGCTTATTCTCAGCTGTTGCAGGTCCTTTTAACAAAATTTAACCGCATATATTTTGTAAAATAACAGCCCTGTCTGGAATTACCGGGAACTCATAGGCTAATGGTTAGTCCGAATAATATTGATCATACTCCATTTAGCCTATTCCTTGATCGCACTAAACACGCACGAGCATGTCTGTTTCGCCATCAAGCAATCCGCCAAGGTGGAAAAGCAGGCTTTTAAAGGGAATGGGATATGACATTTTGATTGGTTTATTGCATGTCACGCCCAAGACACACCTATAATTAATGAAGCGACTAGGTTCAGCCCAGTTGCACCTTGCGCCGTGCTTAGCGCCTAAAAAACACGCCGTTAAAATAGCAAAAGTGGACTTGGACACGCCCAAAATGGACTTTACGCCATGCGCTTAGACTAAGCGCCAAGATCGCCAAGATAGGGCCGAAGTATGTAAAAAAATATATGGATGCAAAGTGGATTTATATTTTCATGTTTTGTCTTTGTTTGCCTACAACCAGCCCTGAACACCATTTTTATTGTTCATGTCTGGGAAATTGCTATGATGTGGATTCATTTATGGGGAAAAATCTTGATTAAGAAAATGAATATGAGAAAATGCATTGTACCTTACGACTTACTTCACACACACACACACACACACACACACACACACACACACACACACACACACACACACACACACACACACACACACACACACATATGTATAGGCTATACAGTTCAAGTCGGAAGTTTACATACACTTAGGTTGAAGTCATTAAAACAAATTTTTAACCACTCCACAGATTTCATGTTAGCAAACTATAATGTTGGCAAGTCAGTTAGGACATCTACTTTGTCATTTTTCCAACAATTGTTGTATATTGTAATTGTTGTTGTATATCACAATTCCAGTGGGTCAGAATTTTACTTTTGATATCTTATTTTCTGGTACTCTTACAAGCGATACTATAACGTCTCTGCATTTGAATGGATCCCTATGGGAATTGGGGGGTGGGAATAGATTTAGCTGTAAATTATGCTGGAACCATATGGAATACATGATTGGTAAAATGGCTAAGTCATCAAGGGTCTGACGTATCAAACAAGCGTTAAATCATCACTCTGCTGCCAGAAATACAGTAGATATGGATGGATCACTTGAAGGGTTTCTTCTCCTGAATTTCCATAGAGTTCAATAGGAAAAATTGTCAGGAGAAACCACCCTTAAAGTGATCCATCCATATCTACTGCATATCTGGCAGCAGAGTGATGGTTTGAGGCTTGTTTTATACCTCAGACCCTTGATGACTTCCAGCCATTTTACCAATCATGTATTCCATACTGTTCCAGCATAATTTACAGCTAAATCTAGTCCCACCCCCCAATTCCCATAGAGATCCATTCAAATGCAGAGATGTTATAGTATCGCGTGTAAGAGTACCAGAAAATAAGATATCAAGAGTCTTTTGATGTTGTTGGGTTACAGACATCAGGAAGTCATGGCATGCAAAGCCAAAGCATATGCGACCAAATACTAAAAATTTAAAGGGACAGTCAACTTAGTGTATGTAAACTTTTGACCCTTGTGATATAGTGAATTAAAAGTGAAATAATCTGTCTGTAAACAATTGTTGGAAAAATGACTTGTGTCATGCACAAAGTAGATGTCCTAACTGACTTTCCAACACTATAGTTTGCTAATATGAAATCTGTGGAGTGGTTAAAAATTTTAATGACTTCAACCTAAGTGTATGTAAACATCTGACTTCAACTGTATATACAGTATAATGTGTAATTTAATATACATTTTTCAAAAATCTTCATTCATTTTCATACTCTTCATTTCTAGATTTACCATGCATATTCAGTGGCAAATACCTTGGTATGCTGGACCCACGGGAGAAGATATTTGGAGAGCGAGAGGGAGGCTTGCGCTGGTGTCTTGATGATGAGGAAGACACGGACACACTGCTGATTTTGAATGATCAGTTCCAGCCATTTAGAGATGTGCTTATACATGTCAGCGACCAAACGTGGGAAGATGCCGTTAGTGAAGACAAAAAATTCAGCGGGACCCTCTTTCGATTTTCTTTACGTAATGAGCCCTCTGAGATTTCAGACAACTTGTATGATTCTGACAAAATGGCTCAGCTCTTTAGCAGCTTCATTGCTGATGCAGACATGAGCCTTCTTTTCCTGAGAAATGTTTCATCAGTCTCCTTGTTTCACATCAGTACAGATGGCTCAGTCAATGTCAAGCATAAAGTATCAGCATCAAGCCCTACAGTTAATGAATCCTTTCATCCAAGACAGATGCCGTCCATTGAGGGGTTCACACATTTTAAAAACGTATCATCCTACTGTCCAAGCAAAGGCAAAACAGATGTCCAGTGGCTTGTAACAACATGTTGTATGAAAGAAGGACAGGTGCCAGAGCTGGACTCACTAGTCGAGAAACTAAGCTTTCGACCCCAAGTTGATCTGGCATTCCCGTTGGAACAGGAGAAGTCTCTGATTGATGGAAGACTGAGCTGCTTTCTGCCCCTTCCAAATAATGAAGCAAACAGCACTGCTCTCCCTGTTCATGTTAATGCCTGCTTCGGCCTCACAGACAACAGAAGGCACATCAAATGGCAAGAAGAGGACCAGAGATTTGATGAGGCTGCTGTCTGGAATGAGTTGCTCATTAAGGAAGTTCTCCCTCGTGCATACCATATGATCATTCTGGATGCCATTCACTTCTCCCTTCCTTCCTCCTCAGTGTACCGTCTTTGGCCTGATGTTGAACAGATGAAACACAAGGAGAGATGGCATGGTGTTGCTACGGAAATGCTACAGCAATTTCTCCTGTTGAATAAATCTGTGTTTTCTCTGGCCGGGGATGCAGACAAATGGGTGACACTGTTAGAAGCTGTGTTCTTATCTGATGACGACATGGAGCCTCAAATGAAGAATGTTGTGTCAGGTGTTTTGATAGCGCTGGGGGAAAAACTGGTGTCCATTCCCAGTCATGTATCAAGAGCCATCCAGGTTGATGTTATAAATCCCAAAACTTTAAGAAGAGTAGCCCCTGCTTTTGTTCGAAAAGTCCTCTACAAAAGTGGAACTGTCAATCTCTCCAGAGAGGACAAGCTCTTTATTTTGGAGTATGTGCTGAGCGATGGGGAATATGATAAGCTCTCGGGGCTGCAGCTTCTACCTCTTAGCAATGGGACCTTCAGCACATTCACAAATGAAGATCACAACTTGGCCTTCATTGACAATGAGCAGTTCCCACGGTAAGCTCTGCAAAGACATCAACACAACAATCTTGTATATTTTATATTACTATAGAAAACAACACAATTCTAGCCTTTTATTGCCAATTTCAAGGTGCATGAATAATTGAAACTATTGAAAGATATTACATTTACTCTTGGAGAGGAAATTAATAAAGGTTTTCTTGTTAAAAACATACCACTGAACCAACCAAATCCCACCCAGAATTAAATGTGCGCTCAATGGAATCTCCAAAAGCTACTTATATGTAATCTTACTAACAGAATTAGAATTGTATTTTTGAATAAATTGTGGGGCATTTCAACTAAAGTGAAATAAAATTATGCTTGATATATAAAAAAAATATATTCTGCCCTATGTCAAAATGCAACTATTTTAAACATGTTTCTAACAAATAAGAATTTCTGTTGTAATGTCATCCTGCAGTGAGTTACTACCAGGCTGGAAAGATGTATTCTTGCCCCGGGATCTTCAAAGCAAAACGGTGGTCCACCTGAGGAACCTGGCAAAGACAAGTAAGTAAGAAAGCATTGTTTTTGTAAGGTCATATAAAACTGCATTTAAAAATATATATAAATATTTATATATACCTATATATACACTACCGTTCAAAAGTTTGGAATCACTGAGACATTTTTTGAATGTTTTGATTGACGATGTTTTTGAAAGAAATTGATACTTTTATTCACGAAGGGAGCATTAAATTGATCAAAAAATACTGTCAAGACCTTGATGATGTTATAAACTACTATTTCTATTTCATTCTGTTTCTACTTTAGCAATTTTACACATTGTCCCCCCCATTTTAGGGCACCAAAAGTAATTAACATTCATTTAAATAAAGTCATATTTAATATTTGGTTGCATGCCATGACTTCCTGATGTCTATGACCCAACAACATCAAACAACTCTTGATATCTTTTCAGGTTCTTTTACAAGCAATACTATAACCTTTCTGCATTCTAATGGATCTCCAAAAGTAATTAACATAAATGTAAATCTACATGACATGACTTCCTGATGTCTGTGACCTATACTATAACCTCTCTGTATTTGAATGGATTTCTATGGGAATTGGGGGTGGGTCTAGATTAAGCTGTAAATTACATGGGAATAGTAAGGAACACTTGGTTGGCTAAATGGCTGTAAGTCATGAAGGGTCTGAGGTATCAAACGAGCCTAAAAACATCACTCTGCTGCCAGATATGCAGTAGATATGGATAGATCACTTTAAGGGTTGTTTCTCCTGACGAGTTTGAGGCTTGTTTGATACCTCAGACCCTTGATGACTTACAGCCATTTAGCCAACCATGTGTTCCATACTATTCCCATGTAATTTACAGCTTAATCTAGTCCCTCCCCCAATTCCCATAGCGATCCATTCAAATGCAGAGATGTTATAGTATAAGTCACAGACATCAGGAAGTCATGGCATGGCACTAGATTTACATTTATGTTAATTGCTTTTGGTGCCCTAAAGTGGGGCCTATGTGCCAAAATAGAAACGGAATGAAATAGAAATAGTAGTTTTAACATTATCAATGTCTTGACTGTATTTTTTTGATCAATTTAATGCTACCTAGGTGAATAAAAGTATAAGTTTCTTTCAAAAACTTAAAAATGTCTCAGTGATTCCAAACTTTTGAACACTATTGTATATCTTACGGTTTTCACATGAATGCATTGCATCAGATACCAAATACCTTGAGACCTATGTATGGGTATCACTTTAGTACTTTTTTTTAGTACTTTAGTAGCTGTTTTCACGTGGTGTCTTTCATCAAAGTTTCTAATTTCTTTAAAGGCTGATTCAATCTACTAATTTGCACACAGATAAAGTGGCGTATTTTACAGGAGTAAACAAACAAACAAAAAAAAAGAACAGTTGGGCAATGTTGCTACTATGTTGTGAATTGATGCAAAGACAAAGAATTACAATAGCTCAAGTAACATTTTAATGATCTTAATCCACCTCAATAAAAGGTGGCTTTAGGTGTTTAGTTTAGTAGTTTAGCAAGTCTCAGAACCATCAGCACACATCAGCTAAGGTGAAGAAGAGAGGAATTATTAAGCCACTTAAACTGGGTGATGATTAGGTAGCTAGGTGGGGAATTTTGGAAGAATACAACCCCCTACTCTTTGCAGAAAGTGCCACAGGATTGCTAATGACCACAGTTAGAGTCAGGTCCTTGCTTTGCATCAAAAAGAAAAATGAGATGTTGTCCTCCATACCTTAATTTTCAAAGAAGGCAATTTAGTTATCTTACTGTTAGCATTGATCGTAAACACTTTCTGATGATTCACTTACATGTCAGACTACAAGTGAAAATATTTTCCTATTGCTTAAATTTTATCAGTTTGCTGAAAATGGAGATAATAAAATCTAATCTAAAGTATAAGAAAGTATAGCATCATAGACAGTAAAATGAAACTAATTGGAGCATAATTTAATGAAATCAAAACATTTTATTTTCCACATTATCTTGCAGGAACATACAATAACATTATCGACATGGATTCAACAACGGTCGCTAAATTTGGCATAAAAAGTCTTCCTGAAGACTGGCAGAGGACACAGGGTCATGTGACTTGGCAGGTGGGAAATGGACAACACCCTCCTATGCAGTGGCTGAAAGATTTCTGGAAATTTCTCAAAACAAATTTTGGAGAGCTAAGCAGCTTTGTTGGCATGCCATTAATCCCTCTTACACCTATTTTTGATTCCACCAGTTCTGTAACTTTGGCAAAGCTACAACAGAACACAACTCTAATGTTTCAGAAAAGCAAACAAAACTGCTTATCAGATCAAATTGCAAAGCTGGTGGGAAAAGTCGGTGGTACCATCATAGAGAGGGACACCTTTCCTGACCATACGGATCTTAAGACCTATGTACTAACTCCCTCCCCAAGGAACATTCTACAACTGCTCCTCAACTTAGAGAAGCATCAAGTCATCCATGGAATTGAGTCTGCTTCAGCCATGGAAAAGGAAGAATTGAAATCATATCTCTCTTCACTGGATTCCCTCACATTAGCAGAGAAAGGCCTTCTCTCAGTGTTGCCCCTCTTCCAATCAATGGCTTCTCTAAAAATCAATCGCAGACAATACATTTCTGTTAAGTCGAAGCAGGCAGTTGTACTGAATTCAGTTCCATCCATCCCAGAAAATCTTCTCATGACTGATATAGTTGCACAGTGTGCAAATGAAGCGGACCGCAGGCTCCTTACATTGCTCAACATTGACCTCCTTAACGCAGCTCAGGCAGCCACACTTTTGGTCGATGGAATTAAGAAGAGCCTGTACAAAAGGCAAGAGGCAGACCAAATAATGACCTGGATATTACAACATGGTAGCATCCTCTTTTTCCAGGATGAGACATTGTACGGAAAATGTAAGGATTTGAGCTTCATTGAGATAGAAACAAGAGAGCACAAAAAAGCATCATGTTTATTTGATCCCAGCAACAAAACATTCAAAGCTCTGTTTGAGCCAGAATTCTTTCCTCCACTGGCTTTCACAAGCACTCTCCAGATGTTGGACAGTTTAAGACATCTTGGGATGCAGACAGATGAAAATAACATCGCAGCTAATGATGCCCTTCATGTTGCCAAGCACATTGAAATGTTGCAGGTCCATTCTCTGAAAAAGGCTTCAACAAAAGCAGATGCCCTGATTAAACTTCTGAATGACACTCATGTGCTTTCAAAGTTCTCTGCACAACAGCTTAGTGAGCTACTGAGAGCCCAGTGGGTTCCTTGCAAATTTCCAGATGATGTGAACGGACACCAAAATATAAACAAAAAGACGCATGTTTTCACACCAGAGGAGATACGCCACTCAAAATACTTCAATATTGTGGGTCATGTCATGCCTCTTACTGAAAAACTAAATGAAAAAGCTAGTGATAAGCTTGGTCTCCTAAGGTTACCTCCTCCTGAGAAAGTGTTTGAGAATCTTTCTGCTCTGAAAGCCAGTGTACCTGAAATGCACAATCCAGATACCAATGCACATTTGAAAGGGACACTGCATAGCATTTACACATTCTTGCAAGATAACATTACTCACTTCAGATGCACAGAGGATAAGAAAAATTTACCTTGGCTCTGGATTCACAGTCATTTTGTGCCTCCTTGTGATGTAGTGTTAAGCTATCCACCAGGATTAGATCTTAGCCCCTATATTGAAAAGGTGCCAGAAGAATTCCTGGTGTACAAAGACTTGCTAACAGAGTTTGGAGTGAGAGCCTCAGTGTCAGACGAAGAAGTTGAGGGGATACTGCAGAGCATGAAACAACAAATTGACAATAAATGTCCATCTTATGGAACTCAGTCTGAACTGAAAGTAGCCATTGCCATTCTTAACTGGATGTGGAAAGAGAAGAAAAGCATTAAAGAGACCCTCCCTGTGCCTGTTACGGCAGAAAATGAACACTTTAACCTGCAGAAATTATCTTCTGCTGTGTTTTGTGACATCTCCAGGGAAGGTTTGGAGGACCTCAGGGAAGACCAGGAGGAGTTCTATGTAATACATGGAGAGATACCACGAGCCACAGTTGACTGGTTAAAAATTCCCTCCCTCAGCACTCGAATCCTAAACCCAGAATTAATTGGCATAGAGCAATGTGGCCAGACAGAACCCATAACCATAAGGATAAAAAACATACTGAAAGAGTATGATGAGGAAAAGGATCTCTTCAAAGAACTTATACATAATGCAGAAGATGCTGGTGCAACCACATGTAAATTTATGCTTGATTTCAGAAACCACAAAGATCCCCCTGATACTCTTATAGACCAAGATATGTCTCTCTGTCATGGTCCTTGTCTCTGGGCATATAATGATGAACTTTTCACAGAAGAAGACTGGGTAAACATTATAAAAGTTGGATCTGCCTCCAAAGAAACAAAAACAGAGAAAATTGGGAAGTTTGGGCTTGGGTTCAATTCTGTGTATCATGTGACTGATATTCCCTCTGTCCTGAGTGGTAAGAATCTCCTCATATTGGATCCAAACGTGACTCACTTGAAGAAGCATATACAAAGTAAGGAAAATCCTGGGATCAAACTTAACTTATTCCAGGAACGTCTTTTTCATAGGTTCCCTGGACAGTTCAAACCATATCAAGGCATATTTGACTGTGATTTATCAAGAGACGGTGCTCACAAATTCTACGAGGGAACCCTTATTAAATTGCCCTTCCGGACACAGGAGGAGGCTCTGTCATCAGAGGTCAGCAAAAGGTTTTATGAAGGAGACGATGTTGCTGCTTTTGAACAACATTTGACCCATATTTCACACACACTTCTCCTGTTTCTGAGAAACATAAGTGAAGTGTCTCTTGAGATTCTACCTGAAAATTCTTGCACCCCGCCACGTGCTGAACAAGTAAACTCTCTCCTCACAGTCTCCAGAAAGTCTGTGTGCACAATACGTATCCCTGATGATACTCCTCTGAAAACAATGCAGACTGATTCTCTAAAGGTCTTGTTGAAACTTCATGCAAAATGTGAACAGGTCATTGACTGCCTCTCAGCAAACATTATCGAAGTGACTAAAACATATCAGAACATATCTGAGGTCAGCTATTGGCTTGTGCATTCCTGCTTCGGAATGGAAACATCCTTGAACATGTTCCAGAAAGAAAATAAACACATGTTTCCATTGCCAGTAGGAAGCATTGCTGTGCCTCTTCAGAAAGAACCACAAGGGGTAAACTGGTTAGCTGAAAAGCCTGATTCAGTTGGGCAGGTGTTTTGTTTCCTCCCACTCTCCATTTATTCTGGTCTTCCAGTTCATATAAATGGATTCTTTGCCGTGACATCAAACAGGAAGGGCCTTTGGGATACAGGAGTAAAAGATGAATGGAACAAGGCTGTACTTCAAGATGCTGTCACAGGGGCATACATTTTCACACTTTCTGTGTTGAAAGAAAAGTCAAAAAAGGGAGAACTCCAAGGGTACCAGTACTCCATGTTCTGGCCTGACAAAATGAAAGTGATCACATCTTTTGAATCTCTCACTGTTGCTTTTTACTCTGCCATTGCTAACAATGTTTCTGGCAAGGCTCTTGAACTCTTCAGTGATGGGAAACGCTGGTGCTCTATTGAGAAGGCCAGATTTTTGCACCCAAATATTGAACAGAACAAGGACGTGGGAGAGATTGCAATGAAAGAGTTTCTGGCAAGTCGAGACAAACCTTACCTTGCTGTTCCCCTTCCACAGTGGGTGAGAAATGGCTTCAGCCAGACAGGTTTTAATGAGATTATTGCGGCAAGGACATTTGACTGGGCTGAATTCTATCGGGAAATAGTATTTAACAACTTGAGTTCTTTGGATCCTAAGAGCAGGGATGCTCTTGTGTTGCATGCCATTGACATGAATGACAAAGCAATCGATGAGCTACTCAAAAGCCACCCTTGCATTCCAGTCAGTGGTTGTGGACAGCTCCAGTTCATCAGGAACCTTGTGAACCCTTCAGGAAAAATAGCATGCCTGTATGATCCTGAAGAAGGGCGCTTTCTTAAAGGAACAGCAGAGGATTTTTGCAGTCCAAAACGAATCCACCGGTTGTCAGAGCTTGGAATGCTGAGCAATTTTCTCTCATTGGAGGACATCAGAGAGAGAGCTGAAACTATTTCCCGGATTTGGCAAAAAAGCAAAACAGAAGCATACAAACGTGTTCTGTGCATCTTGGATCTAACAGGAGAGCACTTAAATGATGAGACTTCTCCTGACTGGGATTCAATAAGAAACATTACCTTCATTCCTGCATGTCCGCCAATTATCTCTGATCATGACAAACATACTAGAGCCACACTTGAAAAGCCCATTGAAGTGTACAGTTCCAATTGTCAATATCTGGTAAATCTAATACAGACTACAGTAGACCGAGCAGTTCTGCACTCACACTATGATTCAGTCCTCAGTCAATTGGGAGTTCTTGAAAATCCACCTCTTCTGACAGTCCTTCAGCAACTAGAATATTCACAGCTACATTTTAAAGCACTGGATGAAGCTATGCGTTCCAAGATTGCTAATGAATGCTATGGCTATTTAGACAAATTGACCAAAGAACAGACTGAGTCTGAGACCATTTGTGAGAGAGCTCAATCATTCCCCTTCATCCTACTTGAGGACAAGTTTGTAAATGTGAATTCTGTGGCAAAGAAAGCAGAATTTGAAGTTAAGCCATACCTCTATTGTCTTCCCAATTCCTTCTCCAAATTCAAAAGCCTTTGGAAATGTGTTGGCATACAGAAGTGTTTCACATCACAGCAGTTAGTAGGGGTTCTTCAGGAAATGAGTAGTAACTATCAAAGCAGAGAACTTTCTCATGATGATCTTGACCTCTGTCTCAGAATTACTAAGGCATTGTATGATGCAAAAGATGATAAACTAAACGGCTGTCTCTTGCCTGATCAAAGTGGCATTTTAAATCCATCCCACAAGCTCTTTTACAATGACAGCCCTTGGATGACAGTCTCAAGAGATTTAATTTTGTGCCATGACTTAATACCCCGGAGCATTGCACTCCACTTTGGGGTTAAAGAAACAAGACACCATACACTGCAAAATCACCGTGTTGATGGCTTTTCACCCTTTGGACAACATGAGAAACTGACAGACCGTATTAAGAATGTCATAGAAGCTTATCCATCCAAGAAGGATATACTGAAAGAGCTCATACAAAATGCTGATGATGCACAGGCGACAGAGATTCACTTTATTTGGGACAACAGGAAGCACAACACCAAAAAAACCTTTGGTGAAAAATGGAATCCACTGCAAGGTCCAGCATTGTGTGTGTACAACAACAAGGTGTTTTCAGATGCAGATCTGGAGGGAATTCAACAACTAGGTCAAGGTGGAAAACATGGGATGCAAGGAAAAACGGGAAAGTATGGACTGGGGTTCAACTCTGTTTATCATCTGACTGACTGTCCTTCAATTCTTACAGGAGACAAATGGTTCTGCGTATCTGACCCAAATCTGAAATATGTAGAAGGAGCAACCAAGCAATCACCAGGTTGTAAGTATTCATTGGGAAAGGAATTCAGAGAGACTTTCGCTGATGTGTATGATACGTTCCTTCCCTCAAAATTCAAGCTTGAGGAAGGGACTATGTTTAGGTTACCACTAAGGACAGAAGAAATGGCTGAAATGTCAGAAATATCCAAGAACACAGTAAACTCTTTGCATATTGAAGAAATTTCAGCAGCATTCAATGAAGATCCTGAAGAACTTATCCTCTTTTTGAAGCACATTAGGAAAATACAGTTTCATAAAATATGCACAGACAAAGGCCAAATGAGACCTATGATCTCAGCAGAGATAAAACTGCCCAAAGAGTGTGATGAGAAAAAAGTTAATTTTCAAAATCATGTTGAAAAGTCACTAGCTTCAGGAGGGCCAATGGATTCACTGCAAACCATCTACAAAATGTATATTTTATCATCCAAAAAGCAAAGTGAGTGGATTGTGGCAGAACAGTTTGGCTCCCTGAATGAAAACACTGACATGAAGGTTGAGCAGTCTGACAGA
This sequence comes from Synaphobranchus kaupii, assembly GCA_029718625.1. Taxonomy (NCBI): domain Eukaryota; kingdom Metazoa; phylum Chordata; class Actinopteri; order Anguilliformes; family Synaphobranchidae; genus Synaphobranchus; species Synaphobranchus kaupii. The sequence continues at coordinate 36,528,310 of CM056384.1, read as the reverse complement.
AGAGTCCCCCAGGCTGCTGTGGCCGCTTGTTTGACAGCACAAACTGATGGACATCCATTTCCTGGGAGGGCTTTCTGTTCCCTCCCTTTACCAGGCAACACAGGACTTCCAGTGCATGTCAATGGAAACTTTGATGTTGACTCTTCCAGAAGAGACCTGTGGAAAGAAGACGGGAAGAACATGAAGACGGAATGGAATGAATCCCTGAAGTTGAACATCATTGCCCCCTTGTATGCTGACCTTTTAAATTACATCTGTGCCCATAAGAAAAAGAAAAGAAGTCCTTCTTCTCTAAAGTTTCTGGGGCGAGCCTTGGACTCCTCTTTTCTATGCTTTTTCCCTCGAGTTACAGGTCAGGTCAGGCAAGAGTGGCATGGGACAGTCGATGCAGTGTTCAAGTCAATCAATGAGAGGGATCTCCGTGTAATTCCCATTTTAAGCAGTTCAACTCAGAATTCCAAAAAATGGTACACTGTAACCTGGTCTAGTGTCACAAAAGGAGAACCGACTGATGTACCTCATTTCACTAGTAAACACAGTGAGAGATTAACTCATACCTCGCCAGCTGCTGGTGTGATCACATTCTCAGAGAGCTTCCTCCACACCTTAGAAGACATTGGTATGAATCTAGTCCCATTGTCACGTAACACGATTCACATTTTCACCAGTTTTAAGAGAGCAGATGTCAAAGTAAACACAGTCAGTCCATTGACAGTAATGAACTTCTTGAAGATAAAACCATTGAATGATCCAGCAAAGACAGGAAATGCTTTACCCCTGCCTATTAGCCAGACTTTGATCAAAGACAAAGCAATATGTGGAAAGCTTCTGAATTACTGCATGAAGGGGATTACTGAGAAGAACAGAAATACAGTATGTGGTCTGCCTCTTCTTCTTACTCAAGATCAGATGCTGAGGTATTTTCATACTGACTCTCCAAGGCTATTCACAAGATTCTGTAACCTATTTCAAGGACACGAGGAGAACTTTGCGGATTATGAAACCCATGGAAAGGATATTGATGCTCTCCAACAAGGTAACTTTCTCAAGGAAATGACCGTCCCTGCCTCAGCAATGTATCTGAAACCCATACTTGAGGGCCTCCTTGAAAATTGTAAAGTTGATCAAGAATGCATGCTGTATGTTCTAGAAGAGCCATTGAACACATGGCTACCCCAACTTTGGGGGTTCTTTAATGATCAAGTTCACTTTAATGATCTGATGTACGGCAAGAGCAACCAGGCCTTTCTTGACATTCAGGAACTATTTGCCGATTCTCCTGTTGTTCCTGTCATAAGTCAAAATAACAAACGTTTTCTGAAACCAATGAAGACACTATGCAGTGTTGTCTGCTTTTCACTATCAGAGGTGTACCAAATACTGCGTAAACTTGGATTCATGACTTTAGACTTCATTTTTTTCTCTGAATTACAGCTTTTACAGCATCTCACTCCAGAACTGTTACATGCAGATGACAGCATTGCCGTTCTAGATCAGCTCTATATTTTGCAGCACTCTCAATTTGAACTGATTGCTTTGGATAGTGAGGATTTGGATAGTCTTCTATACTTCTTGCAGACAGGAGTACACTCTGGCCAAAATACTCAAAACCAAAAAAAGCTCAATTCACTTCCACTGTTTGAAACTGTACAAGGGAGGCGGCAACCTATTTATGGACACAGGAGTGTGTTCATCCTGGAAACACGCTTAATACAAAATTTTCCAGATTTGTACTCAATTGACAAGGATACCATTTTCCTCAAAAAAAGTTCAGTGAATTCCCGCCTCTCAAAAAAGATGGACATCACAGTCCTGAATGATTTAGAGTACTATGTAAAGTTCATCCTGCCCTCTGTACACAAGCTCAGTGATACCCTGATTCTCAATTCAGTCCAGATGCTGCTGGAAATAGAACATCATCCTGACTTTATGGATTACCAAAAGAAGATTATCTCCACAATGAAACATGTCAAATTCATCAGGGATGACTTTCAAAATCTTCAAATGGCCTCATACTTCTATGATGAGAATGTAGAACTTTATCAGGTCATGCTCCCAAAAGAAAGGTTTGTTCCAGAACAGTTTTGGGACATCATTGGATGTGGACAGGAAAAACCTGACAAGTTGAGGGAACGATGGCTAAAACTGTTGAGGGAACTAGGGCTAAAATATATTGTTTCAGATGATGAAATGATTGAGTTTGCACACAATATTGAATCTGACACCAAAGTTAATCTGTCGCCGACGATGCTGAAACATAAATCAGAGTGTTTATTTGCAAGCCTTTTAGAGAGGGATGAGACACAGAAACCAAATGATTTTTTGGAAAGAATATCTACCATAAAATTTGTTGTTCCATTGCAGATTCAGCAAACGCTCTGTGAGTATCACCAGCCTTTTGCTGGTGAGAGGGAATTTGTAGCAATTAAAGGCTCTCTTATTGAGAGAGACCCACTCCACCAACTTCTGATTTGGACCTCAGTGCCAATATTGCCTTTAGGAAACTGCAATTTGAGGCAAGTAAAGATTTTAAATGAGGCTGGAGCGCTTGAGCAGCCTTGCCCTCAGCATGTAACTCAGAACCTGGAAAGAATCTGCCAAGCTCCATGCAACACAAACGAAAACATTCAAACCAGAGCTGAAATTTTTTGTCAATCCTATAGATTTCTTCAGGCTGTGGATTTTAATGCCCAACCACTGATTGATCTTCCTGTGGTACTGGTTGAAAAGGATTCTGAACTAGTAAAGCCCAAACAAACAGTTATGGTACTCACAGATTCTACAGAGTTCCGACCGTATTTATTCAAATTGCCTGCAAATCTGGTCAAATATGAAGAATTCCTAAAGAAGATAGGTGTCAGAGATACCGCATCTATCCGGCAGTACTGCACTGTTCTCCAGGATATTTATAGGGACTGCCTCTACAAAAAACACATGAATCCAAACCAGCGAAAAACTTGTAGACGGACCGTTCAACAGCTTTTCCTCCTTATTGAAGAGACTGCAAAACAAAAGACACTGGAGATTCCTCAGCCACTTTATCTGCCAGCAACAGATGGCAGATTGTACGAATCAAGCTCTCTTTATTTTAATGACACTTACTTCTCGGTTAGTGAATTTGAGGATTCCATAAAAAAGAAACTAAAACTCCTCGAAAGACTTCGCAAGTGTCATCTTTCGCATGATATCTATGCATCGGAGGAACTGGTACAGCTGTTACCCAACAATGTTCGTCCAAAAATGTTGTCTGACGTTACTACAGAGACGCTGGTGGAATCCAGCATGCAACCATGCGAATATGGGGAATTCTGTGAATTCAGTGGTTGGTTCAAGAACCAATTGACTTCTGACTCCTTTATCCATGGCGTTGTCTGCGTCCTAAGAGAACAGGGCCATGGTGCCTTATCCCAAAGTGATATTGATGCCATGTGTCTGAACTTCCAAAGAATTAAGTTAATCTGTTGTGAGCGCCTTGAAACAATGGTTCTTCTGCATCAAGAGCCACTGGACAACACTACAGCTGAAACACTACTTTATGTGAAGCGGGAACAAGAGGGTTGCACCATCTATCTAACTCACAGCAATGAAATGACCCTAAAAGTGATGGTTAAAGTTATGAAAGGTCTAGTCAGAGAGATCAATGTCCTTTTAAAACATGCTCTGAAAGCAAAGTCACTCTCAGTTCTTGAGGAACTGCTGACGTGTGAAAACATGGAAGATGTACAAAAAGTATTAGAGACAAATACAATTCGTAACACTGCAAATATAGACAATGGACAGTGTAGCTTGCCAGACCCCGGGACTCCCATTCCTGAGGAGTGGATTGATTCACTTGACATGAGTTTTCTCAATAACTTTGAAATAGGAGACTATATTGGCTTCAATAAACCATTGTCTGAAGAGTATGTCTATGCAGTTGTTATGGAACGGGTGAAAATGCCATTAAACCAAGGAGGGCTATGTTTTCAGAAATACAAGATTAAAATTGGAGAAAACAAGATAATTGAAGTAAGCTCTCTTGATCTGTATCAGTTCAAAAGGGGAAAAAGAGCTTCCTCGACTGTTGGGAACTGTAGGGTTCTTGTTCAGTCTCAGGGATCCAGACAGTCTGCACCACCACCTGTCCTACCACAGTTCCTGGAGGAGATCCAAAGTGAAATTGACAAATGCCTTAAGGAGGCCTGGACACTGGCGGAGGAGGAGAGGCGTAAAGCTATCCGACGTCTGTATCTGAGGTGGCATCCAGACAAAAACCCAGATTGCCTTGACCTTGCCACCGAAGCCTGCAAATACTTGCAAAATAAGATTGAGGAACTAGAAATGGGGGGAAGGACAGGACTCCACCATTCTAGACCTAACCAAGGATCCTCTCAATGGAGCTCAGCTTTCAGAGACTTTTACCAGGAGTGGGATCAGGAAGCCTCTCAGCATCGAAGGGGACGAGAGAGATTTAACCAAAGCTATTCTTCAGGGCAATACAACTTCTCGACATTCCATGACGCTAGAAGCTCAGGACCAAGGCCAAACCCAAACCCAGAGGAGGCTCATCGTTGGCACAGGCAGGCAAAGTGCGACCTCACTGCAGCCCACAATGACACTGGGGGAGCATCCACAGAGTGGTGTTTATTCAAAGTGCACCAAGCTGTGGAAAAAGCCCTTATTGGAGCAGAGTACAAGAACACAGGACAACGTCCCACTAACAGCACCATTACAAGCCTTGCACAGCAACTGTCACATGTCAGTCCCAAACTGAGAAATTTGCATAGCATGGTGCACAAGTTGAAACAGCTGGGTGTAGATGCTAAGAAGACCCAGTACCCAAATTACCATACCTCACCAGGAATTCCCAATGACCAATTCAACTCTCAGAACCTAGCACAGGTGCTGCGTTTGTCATCTGAGCTCTTAACTGAAATAGAGTCATACATTCATGAATGATGTAAGGTAATGTAAATATGCAACAAAACTCTGTTATTATTTTGGTAAAAAAATGTTTAATCTATGTATTTTTTATTTTTTAAAAACTTTTATCTTTTTTTTTCAACACTGTATGCATTTACCATTTACAGTATATACTGTACATATTTGGCTATTCAGTTTTGGCAGCAGTTCAGTTATCAAAATGACAATTATCTGAGTTCTTGACTGAGTTCATAAACTTGTGAACAATTACAGGAAATGAAAATTGAGTGAACAATCTTTTCTTTGCTATTAGTTTACTAAAATGAAGGCTGAAACATGAATATATTTTGTTTACAGATGTTATTTGTATTCACACTGTAATTGTTTATGCTTTTGTGTAAATCGTTCACTATTCAATTCCAGCAATGTAAGAGCAAATCGTATGCCTTTAAATCATGAAACATTAAAGATCATTCTTTGTGCATTTATAGGTGAGTCCATGTGAACATATTTTTTGGTGTGAAATTTGGGATTATTCAGGAAGGTTGTCACAGAGCAAAACAAAAACTTGTTTTGGCCAATGTTTCATTGGGAAACTTCTCATCCACTGAATGTGAACCTCTTTCGCCTTTTTTGAAGGCATAGACAGACATTTACAACAGTCACCATGCCATGTGAAATGAACCATATATTTTTTAAACAATGTCATGTTAAGAAAATTCTAATAACAATGATTCTGCATCAAACATGGTGATTTTGTGCAATGTAACTACAGTTGAAGTCGGAAGTTTACATACACTTAGGTTGAAGTCATTAAAGTGATACTGCAGTTAAAAACGGACTTTTCCCATTGAAAACTGATGTTTTGGGTTAGATTATGATCATACACAACTGTTTATGTCTGAAAATCTCATGTTTAGCCAAATTGTTTTTTTCCTGAGATTTTTGTGTAGGCTTACCAATACGCTGGTTTCCGGGGATTTGTGACGTCACGAGATCCTTAACATAAAAATGGGTGGAGTTGAGGTGGTCCTAGGGGTGGTCTCGGCTGGGCACGTGGTATAAAAGCAGAGACCAACCCTCTTTGAGACTGAGACCCTTGTCTCAGTGTAGTATAATGGTTAAGGAACTGGCCTTGTAACCGAAAGGTTGCAGGTTCGATTCCGAGGTAGGACACTGCCGTTGTACCCTTGAGCAAGGTACTTAACCTGAATCGCTTCAGTATATATCCAGCTGTATAAATGGATAACATGTAAAAAATGCTATAAAGTTGTGTAAGTCGCTCTGTATAAGAGCGTCTGCTAAATGCCTGTAATGTAATGTAATGTACTGCTAACTAGCTAGTTCAAGTTCAAATGCAAATTGCTTTGTATTACTGCTAACGTTAATATTACGAGCTACATAGAGAGTTATTCATCTACAACGTCTTACTATTTGGTATCTTTAGCTAACTTGCCTGCATTATGCCAAGGAGTCAGAGATGTATCGTTCCTCGGTGCAACGCCACCTCGGTGCAACCTGTTAGGACATTAGTTTTTTCTGTTTACATGCAGGTTATCTGTACAAGCTACAACAAAAATGCTTTTGCAAACGGTTGACATTACTGATAGGTCATAGCTCACACAATCAACCCCACATTAGCTATCTTAGCTATCTTTTATGAATACGTAATGTTAACTAATAAACAATAGCAATAATACATTTGATGTAGCCCTGGCTGACAGCTTAGCGACTGGCTGACAGCTGTCGCTAAGGCAGATACAGCCTCCAACCACAATTGCAATCCCAGACTTTTTTCTTAATTAGATACTTTTCTTGGCTAGAGGGATCATTTACCCTCTTCAGCCACATTACGTCAGAAATAGCTATGCATGCCATGAAGAATAAAAGTGCCATGTTCACATTGGGCTATATTACAAACAATTACATAAGAAGTGGCACCAAATTTTTAACTGATCAAAATGAAGACTGAAATCAGGCTCCTAACTGGTTAAAGTGTAGACACATGGCCACTAAAACTAACCATTTGGTAGATAATGAAGAATTCAAAGACAAATGACAACATTAAAATAAACTATGATGGAGTATTTAAAGTCAGAAGTCGGGACATAGCAGGGCCCTGCTCTGGTCAGATGTGCAACAGCACAACGTTCAAGGTCCAGCTCTATAATGTCCAATGCAGCTGGGAGACACAGTCAAAGTGAATCTACAAATGGAGTCTTCTTCTGAGCTGTTGTGGAGTTTGGTAGGGGCCATGTCATTTAACACCCCTGTCTTTCTGTATTATTTTAGAAATCCGCCCCTTGTGGCAAATCAGTAAGGAGTGCGTTTAAATGTCTTCTGTATTCTGTTTTCAAGTCAGAGAGATCTGGTAGAGACTCACTCATTCTGGTTTATCTGCAAATAAACTAAAGTCTTATTCTATATCAATATACGGTTTTGATGTGCTTCTGTTTGGACAGACTTGCTCACTGTGTGGAAAAAGAAAAATTCCACAACACGTCTTGTGCCTCATCACTAGATTGTTCGCCAGGTCTGGCATGGTTCATGGTGGTACTGCACCATGCTCTCCTTGTAGGATTGGGGAAGGGCAGAGAGTTGATTTCTTCCGATCCCGAAAGGAAAAACATACATTGGTTTCAGATAGCTGTCAATTGCACTTGACATACTGACTACCTTGCTACCTGCATGGTGAGATCAACCGCTGAAATTTGCTTTTATAGCTGGGGCGTAGCCCGCCCTCGCTCCAAAACTTCAGGGCTTAGCTGTATTAGGGTTGCAAAATTCCGGGAATATTCAAAGGTGGAAACTTTCCATGGGAATTAATGGGAATATATGGGAATTAACGGGAATAAACCGTTATTACCGGCAATAAACTGGAAATGTTGGCGTTATTTGTACTAGCTGTATTTACCTCGTCATAAATATAAACATTTTGTTTTGTCATAAGCAGACATCCATGCAAACATTTGTGAGTAGAATTTTAATGGATTCTTTCATTGAACAAAAACATGAATGTTGAATAAAATAAATGTATTCCCTAACCCCCTAGCGCCCTTTATTATATTTAGTGTAATCATTAAGGCAAAATAACGTTATTTATGTTATTAATCAAAATTAGAATGCAGGTAGCCTAATGAACTTCGGATGAAGCTTGAACATGAGTTCATTGCATAATCAAACGAAATTCGTTAAACAAGCAGGCTAATTTGGCGTTTTCTAAGGTGAGACGGAAGCAATTGGTCGCTTATTCTCAGCTGTTGCAGGTGCTTTTAACAAAATTTAACCGCATATATTTTGTAAACAGCACTGTCAGGAATTACCGGGAACTCATAATGGTTAGTCCGAATAATACTGATCATAGGCTACTATTGATCCATATAGCCTATTCCTTGATCGCACTAAACACGCACAAGCATGTCTGTTTCGCCATCATAAGCAATCCGCCAAGGTGGAAAAGCAGGCTTTTAAAGGGAATGGGATATGACATTTTGATTGGTTTATTGCATGTCACGCCCAAGACACACCTATAATTAATGAAGAGACTAGGTTCAGCCCATTTGGATGTTGCGCCCTGCTTAGCGCCCAAAAAACATGCCGTTAAAATAGCAAAAGTGGACTTGGACACGCCCTAAATGGACTTTACGCCATGCGCTTAGACCAAGCGCCAAGATCGCCAAGATAGAGCCCAACGAGTTAAATAGAGCCAAAAAAACAGGCGTGTCTCATAATTAGTCGGCTCTCCACCCACCAGCCTACTAATGGCCACCATATCAATTGATCTTAAAACCTTTTCACCGTCCATTGACATGACAGAGCATAGCAGTAGCAGCATTTTCAGCATCTAAATGTTTTAAAGTAAGTAAACAAACACCATGTGACTGTATTTATGTGCGAGGTATACCGAAACAGAGCCAATGGACACTAGGAAGATGTTAATGGACAGCTGATTAGTCTGCCCCTCAAACTGAAGCCCGCCCCCGGCAAACAAGATTTTACCAAGCTTATTCCAGGTATTTAGAAATCGTAAATATGTTGTATATTATATTAAGCGACTTCTAAAACACTAACTGTCGTTATATGTAAAAAAACAAGAAACAATTTATTTTTGTTTTCCTCCCTATTTTGCACTGTACTGTGAATTGCAGAAGAGCGACTTGCAGACCGTCTTAACAGTTCGTGTCACATATATGAATATAAATGTAATATTATGCATGTGGATTAGTATAATGGAGTGACACATTTCTCCTTGTTTAATTCACACCCTGAATTGGTCCTCGTTGAAAGGTCTTGCTATGTATCTAAAAACCTCACCGGGAAAATTATTAATTAAATATTAAGATAAGATACATTTGTGTGCAAATTACACAACAGTCCCACATCATTTAAAAAATATTTTAATGTGCTTTATTTTCTCTAAAAGCAACCCATTTCAACACCCCCCCCCCCCCCAATACAAAATATTACAAGACATTATTTAGCCATGTATGCTCTCTTCTCTGGTTATAAAACAAAACTATAACATATGGTTAATCTGGTAGTCCATTCTGTGCAAATTCAGTCTTTTCTACTCCATGGAATTGCTGCTACAACCAGTTGTGGAATTCCCAGAAGTTCTGGAATTCCAAAAATAACTTACACAAGATCTGTACATAAATACAGCCGGCTCGTTGCCTGTTTCCAAGCAGAGCACACAAGCTTGAGCACAATGCAGGATTTAGAGGAAACAAGTTCAGAGGGGGTCTTCACATATCAGGTTCACTCATCTCATTGGTTGAATATGCAAAACTTAGTCCTGCTGGTTTGAAACTCAACACTTATAGCTGGAGATTCAGACGGAGGGTGGTAATTCAAAGAGGAGGATTAAGGTAACTTTTAGAACTCCAGAAGCAATCATTTTCTTCCTGTTTTCTGATCCGTAATTTATGTAGAATTTACCAAGACATGTTATAATGTTGGCTGAAAGACACATTTCTGTGAAGACAGTAATATCTACAGTAAGAGCAAAATTATAATCTTCTAAGAGCAATTAGTGTAAAGCTGGTTTTGATTTTTTCAAAATGGAATAATATCACACCCATCTTAGGAACAACACATCCTCAATTTTGCATGCATTCAACAGATAACCATTAGTCATGTCATTTCACCTAAATACATCTCTCTCTCATCTCAAATTAGTATAGTGATCCAGCAATCAGGTGGATAATTTGAAGATATATTTAATGACAAGTTCCAAGTAAAATAATTCCAAGCCAAATCAGCAATGCTCGAATGGAATTTATCACAAATTTCACAAATGGGCAAGGAAACTTGCATTGACCAGCAAAAAGTCAGTCAGAGCACTGAGATTCAGTGATGGCCAACCAGTCTGCACTACACCAAGAGGTAATTATGTCAAACATCCTCCAGCCCCTTGAAAACCACATGAGGAACCTGCAGAACAAACGTTGCAGAAACATGAAAGAAAAAAACAGGCACCCAGCAAGAATTAAGGCTCGACTAAAGCACTGGGCAAAGTTTGTTAAAACAACCAATGTCTTTCAATGCTTAATGGATTCAAATACAGTACTGTGCAAAGGTCTTAGGCGCTATAGATTTTAATATGCGTTTTTTCTTCGATGTTTAATTTTTGTATTCTGCATTAGTGTGCCAGTAGAAAAGAGCACATTTTAGATTTCCAAACATAAATTTTCCAAAATAATTGAACAATCTTCAGTGAAAAGAAAAACAATGAGTTGTGCAACAGATGGTATGGCCGCCACAGAGCCCTGATCTCAACAAGCGAGAGAGCCGAAGTCTCCAGAAGTGGCAAGTTCTCCAAGATGCTTGGAAGAACCTACCAGCTGATTTTCTTATAAAACTGCACGACAGTGTACATAAGAAAATTGATGCAGTTTTAAAGGCAAAGGGTGATCACACCAAATATTGATTTGATTTTGATTTTTTTTTTACTGTTTACTGCTCTTTATCATCATTTGATATTTAGAAACTTTTCATTTAATTATTTTTGAAAGCATCGTCACTGTACAGAATTATTTTTACATGTGCCCAAGACTTTTGCACAGCACTGTAGATACTGCAGAAAAATGCAGTAAGGTGCTCTCAATCGAAGCAACTCAAGAGATGAAACAATGGAAAAATGTTTTTGCATTTTGTTCTTTTAAAAGCACAGTAAGGTCAGTCAATATAAAATAAATTAATTTCACACATCTAACAATTAATTTGCATACATCTTGCATCTGAAAAACAAAACACAACACAGACACAAAAAAACTATGTTTCCATAAGGTTTGTTGTGAATAAACTTTTGTACAAAGATGCAGACGTGGACAGGAATGTTACTTTTTTAAAATAAAGTCAAAATAAATTGAACATATTTTTTTTAACAAGCACATAATACTTTAAGTCAGGGACATTCTTTTTTCTTTTTCCATACTCCAAATAAGAGAATGAGAATGAGACGACAATGTCAATACCCAGCCAAGTGACATGAGACACAATGACGATCCACACGCCCCCTTGTCCCAAATGCCCCGCCCTCCACCCGCTCCTCCAACAAACACCACAGCAGGGGAGAGGGAGGGCTCTGTGCCAGGACAGTGTGCTTTAGGGCAATACTGCCATATACGTGTGAAGGAAAACTCATACGCAGTCCCCGTTGCAACAAGGATATGGGTTTCTGTTGCACATAGCCCCGCCCTCGACGCTCACATGTTGTAGGCCACATAGATTGGGTCCAGCTGGTCGGCCAAGAAACCGTCACGCAGGTGCATGCGTTGCTTTTCTCCCCTGGAGTTGATGGGCATGACTCCGGGGTCCACCACCACCACCACCCCCACGATCAGGTAGTGCTCCTCCAGGACCACGTTGGTCACCAGGGCCACCAGGTCCAGCGCCTCCTGCTCTGAGCCCCCCAACTCCACCACCACCACCAACAGGTTGGTCCAGGTGAACACCGCACTGGGTGGGTTGGGAAGCGGGAGAGATGAGTGGGTTAAATGCAAGAACAAGGAGATTGAAAGGGATTTCATACAGAAAAACAAATCTGAAAATGTAATGCGTAGCAGTAAAGACAGAGGCTAGGTGAATGGGAGGATTCATTAGTAGGCGAAAACTATATAAACCTGTCAGGATCCATTACTACAATAATGTGTGCAATGAAGGGACATCCCAATCTTTCCAAGCATTTATCTGTGTTGCTTCTATTGTTCCTTTAATGCCCCACACTCTACTGGCTATACCCGTGTCAATAAAGCATGTTCATGTGTGTATACATATTAAAACAAATTACATGTCAGGGACAAAACGGCATCAGAAAAATGTGGACAACATCTCCCGAATTCACTACAACTTCGGTCTCTTAAAGGTGCAGTAGGCAAGATGTTTTCGATATAATTTTGGTGAAATTACTAAATTTGCTCATTAAATTCCAGCAGCTAACAATAAATCAAGTGTTCTGAGAAAAAATCTTCTTTCTGTAAGTGTCCTGGGCTGTGTATTAGGCTGTCAAAAAATCTCAAGCCGGTCTTGCAAAAAGCAACCCATAAGGGCTAGCTATGTAGCTACCAATCAGGGCAACTATCTAGCAAAAGAACTTCCCGGTATAATAAACCCCTCCCTGTCTGCCTGCACTGGAGCATAATTTGGTGGGAGGGGCTTAGGAGAGAGATAGGAGGGAGGAGTGCAAAAGGGGGAAAGTCTTTTTGCCTTATATATTTTCAAACTTGCCTACTACAGCTTTAAATGTCTTTATTACGCTTTCAAATCAACTACTTGAGTACCCACTGTGCCTTTCCACATCTTGTCTTGGAGAATTTCATATAAGTGGAGCGGTCCCATACACAAAAGTGTAAACTATCCTTTTTTATTGAGAGGTGTTGCACCAGCTTCTCTGACTTGACTTCAATTGTATGACTGTTTACGCAAAAACATCCCGCCCTATTCTGTGGGAAGAAGCCGAGTTACAGGAAGCGTCTTACCACTCTGCGATGCTCTTGTGTGATCGGATGACAGACGTCTCAATGTCAATGGGGTGGTATCGCATGCCTCTCAGCTCCAGAGTTTCGTCCAGGGAACCCACCACGTATAGTGCATCATGTCGCTCTGAAAAAACAAGCATATTCTGCACAGATATTCTTGTAGGGTGGGCAGAGTGTGTGTGTGTGTGTGTGTGTGTGTGTGTGTGTGTGTGTGTGTGTGTGTGTGTGAATAGCATCTCAAGCAAGTGTAAGAGGTCTCCCGTGAATCTGAGGCCTAAAACAGACCCGCTAACTGTTCTATTGTCACAGTCATTCCTCTGTAGGCTGCTCCTGGCTCTATGAGGAGCAGAGAACACCACTCTTCAGTGGGTCATGGTAATTAAGGGGGCTCCGCCCCTCACCTCCACAGGCGTCGGTCAGCTCCGTGCGCCGCAGGAAGCCCAGGTACCCGGTGCGCGCCCACACCGTCTGCGTGTCCCCAAAGCTGAGCTTGGTGCTGAAGTGGTCCGCGTGTAGCGCCTCCTCACCATACACAGTGTAGTACCCCGTTGCATTATGGGGGCTGCTTACCCAAATCTGCCAAAAGGGAACACAACCACAACAGCCTCAGACACACACCCGCAACCAACAGGATGCATCATGGGCCGTTACCCCCCAAACATAGACCAGCGTGAGGTAGGGGCCTCTAATCCGAACAGCAAAGAAAAGGCACGACTGCCCAACACACTGGGCGTGGCCTGCAGTGACTCACCTCTCCCAGGTGTGAATCTCCCAGCGGTCCTTTGGTCTCCGTGTTTGCTATAATCACCTTCACCCCAGGCAGGATCTGAGTGGCAATCGTACAAGCACAGAGGGTTTACTTTTGGGGGATGGTGATTAAGGGTTGCATACTAATTTGTATGATGACACAAAACTGCTGCTTTAAAGCAAACAGATACGAGAGTCCGTTATATGTATCCCCTGAGGCCTCACCTTTCCAGATTCCATCAGCGGGAGGCTGTGCGGTGACCCTCTCTCCACCAGACGTACCCTGAGACAAACCCAACAATATGTCAGTGTCGACTCCGCCTATGCTTCACTTCCACATCTACTTCTGTGTTAAGCCATGCCTAGTGTCAGGGAAATTTAGTCTCTCTCAAAGAACAGACTTTTCACCAGGCAACAATGGGTTTATCACAGTTGAGTTTACTCAGCTGAAGAGAGTACACCCAGGAAACAATCAAAGTGGTGCTATAGGATGACTCTGCTCTATAGTTGGGTATCACAAGCTGTTATTCAGATACGGCTCTACTACCTTATGATCCACATTACCAAATAAGGATAGGAGAAGTTTGCACAGGGCACAGATGCATCTTGCAAAAAACAGAAGCAGTCCATCTTGCCAATGTCATGTGGTTTTCTGTGGCTTCCTGTAGCTGCTCAAAAAGCTGTTTGCTTGCACCCAAGCAGGGTGGTTCCTCTTAAATTGTTCCGTTACTGCTCTCAGCATACTTTAGGCATATTGGTTTAAACACATATTAATGCACAGCATAACCATATATGTGTATCTACATTTTTCTCCCACACTAGGATGAATATCCAAACTGCAGGTTTTGTCCCATTAACTTTTTAAAATCCAATTCAAATTCCATTAACTGTGTGAGACACACCTGTCATGCCGCAGGGCTCTCATGTCCACGTAGACGGTAGTGGGGTCCGGACCAGCAGTGCCCTGGATAGAGAAAGAAAGAGGACTGTAAGTTGTAGTGTCAGTCAGGATGTAATGCCGGCACTATGATCCCTGCTGTGGTCCAAAATGAAGCGGGATGACAGATTTCCCATAATGCCACAGGCGCAACTGGAACCTGCTGTTGAAATGCCAATGCGCCTTAATGGCAGTCCTGCATGTGCTGTTGCACACAGCCCCAACCCAAAACAATAACAATAAGAACGAGAGTGTCTATACTAACAACTCCATAAATATAAACATTTGGCCATTACATTGGTGCGAACAGTGGGATATAGCTGCGTGCTATTGTGCTGGCATAGTTTGGGTAGTGGGTACCAAGCCGGATGATGCCCCCCCCCCCACCCCCATAAGACGCCCAGCAGTCACTTCTCTATTCCTCCCAGCTCATCAGTCACTCCAAGGCATGACACAGTCACCATGGTTACCTGCTCAGCCAGCTTCCCCAGCCTGTTGGGCTGACGAGGAGACAGAGGCCGAGGGGGGGGGGGGGGGTCAGTTCAGAGGGGAGACACACAGACAGGGTCATACAGAGAATTACAGACACAGTGTCTTTATCAATAATAAAGTTGTATAAAAAATTAGACCTCAGGCTCCAAAAAGACTATAACTTTTGCGTTAGATCTTTGTTTTGTTTCTTTATTCAATACTGTTCATGATTTCAGCTGTCCATTTGGCACTAGATAGAGCTCATCAAGAGCTTTCATTTGACACAGAACTCATTTGACCCCAAAATGCATTTATTTTATGAGGTAAATAGGGTACAGTGGCTTACAGTACAAAAATGATGGGAATCATATGCTATGGCCTTTGCAGCCACTAGATCTCAACCCAATTGAAAATTATTTTGGAAGAATGGTGTTGCTTCCCTCCAGTAGAATTCCAGAGACTTGAAGAATATGCCAAGGTGCAGATTTCTCACAGCCACCAATGGTGGTGTCCAGAAGAACTAATACAGCTCCTGTGTGTGTTCATCTCTTTAAATAAGATGGAAGTGGTTTCCAAGTGAAAATATAACGAGAAGTAATATTTCTGTTGCACACAATAAATGTATCACTCTTGACTACAGTTCAAACTAAGGTTCAAAATGAACCAAAATTTAAACGCAACATGTAGGCCTAACAGTTTCAAAGATTTTACAGAGTTATAGTTCATATAAAGAAATCAGTCCAATGCAATATTCATTAGGCCCTAAACTATGGATTTCCATGGGGATATGGATCTGTAGGTCGCAGTTACCCCCAAAGAACAAGGGGTCTTTTGGGGGGGGGGGGGGGGGGGGGGGGGGTTTGAGGATCAGTCAGTATTTTGTGTGTGTGACCAGCAGCAATTCTCCTTCGCATAGAGTTGATCAGGTTATTGATGGTAGCCTGTGAATGTTGTCCCACTCCTCTACAATGGCTGTGTGAAGTTGGTGTGACAGTCCTGGGCCAGAAGTTATACGTGGTCTGTGGTTTGTGACAGGTTGAACGTCCTGCAAATGCTCTGAAACAATGTCAGAGGTGGTTTATGGTAGAGAAATTAATTCAGTCCTCTGAACATGAGGTTTTGGTCTGTTCAAAATGTGCTACAAAATGTTTTTTCCTGACTTTAGGAGGGTGTCATGTGATAGCTAATGAACATAGAGTTCTAATATGCAGGAATTACACAGCCAGTCGGGACCAGCTTTAAGAGTAAAAAATAATTGGGGGGCTATATTAAGTACAAGTATCTCATTTAGGTCCTTAAACACGGCTGCTCGCAGAATTAAATTACATATTTGGGACATTTCAAATGTATTTGGGCAATTTCTGTTAACTTTAATCATTGATATTTTGATTTATATCATGTCTATAGGTCATTGTTTATCACCACAGAAAACTTCATTGTTCTATGTGTTGTATTTGCAAAGATATGGGGTACTGGAAATAGCCCAAAATAAGACGGCCGCAAATTTCAGGCAAAATGTGACGCATATCATGCACAGTAAAATGGCCACATCTCAAAAACTACTTGGACAACAGCACTCAAACTTTAGATCTGTCGCTTAATATGGCTATAGAACCTGGTAATTTCAGCAAAATCCGAGACCGAAGAGCGTGGGGCATTTGTTCATCTGTTATGGAATGACCTAATGCCATTGTGGTCTGCAATCTAACCCACATCTGTGAATGATATACCCTAACACAAGAACATAGAATTGTAGTATCATTATTTTATGATCATATTATTTTTAAAAGTGCTAATTATGAATACCCAAACCATTACAAAACAATGTCAAAATGAAGAAACTGGCTGATAACACGTAGGCTATTGTGGGGGTAAACAGGCTGCCAGCAGTTTAATTATTAAGATTATTTAAACTTCATTAAAATGGTAAAACAGTATTAAACATTTACACTGGAGACAGTACTGCTGATTTAATGTAGCTGACAGACACATGGTCTTATCATCTTTTGAAGTTTAATCAATGTGCTGGATAGAATTCATCATAGTCAACTATTAATAGACAGCTAGTTGGGCTTGCCAAAATCGCGCTACGGTTTAATTAAACAAATAGACAAATGAGGCTAACGTTAACGTTAGTTCGTTTTGCAAGCTATCGGTAAGCTAATGTTATAACAGAGGATTGTTTGTAGTGCCTTTAAAATGTGTTTCCATTAGCTTGGAATCGAAAATTAACATTAGCAAAGACTAAGCTAACGTTACATTCTATTTATCTAAACGTTAGGTAACAAGATCTATTCATTACACCAGAATTGTTTTTAACGTTAAACAAATAAAACTTGATTCACATTCAGTTTTGTACTCGACTCACACTCTGATAGTCGTCGGGTTTTGTATCTTGTTGTTTCTCTTGGGCACGCGCAGAACTCCAGGGTCCTAGAAACGCGGTCCTGAGACTGGCTCTGGTATTGCAGAATCACCCTTCTCAAAAAGCTCCCCACTAGTTGGCCTTTAGCTCTGTACTGGTGCCGCCTCCTGGCCCAATCAATTATTGCTGAGAATATTTAACCAGAGCGTCACTTCAAGACCAAGGTTCGGGCCGTCTGATCTTAGCGGATGGGATAACGTAGTCTAATGAAAGTAAAGGACGAAGATATATTATAAAGGAATACATTAGGCTAATGTAAAGCAGTTCAAATGAAATGCAAAAGAGAACATGTACAGTATTATTATCGAGTATTGTACTGTATAAGTAGGCTATATGTTACTGAAATAGTCTGATACAACCAGCAATATCTTCAACATTTAGCCGTTACTATTCATAGTTTTCAGTCACGTGACTGCTGCGGAGCCCTGGCGGGCAAAACAACGTTCCAGAATGCGGACGGACACTGGAAACCCCATAGAGCTACCGCAGAAGCCTGTCAAATTTCCTTCTTTTGCAACACACGTGTGTTTAGATCACCTGTCAAAACACCACCACAAACAAAGATACGCAAACAAACTAAGCGTCTTAGGTACGTGTGACCCATATACAGCACCCGCTGCTTTATTTCAATTATTAAAAACCGCAAAGTCGCTGCTGTAACGTTACTTCGATGACGTTTACATTTATCTTGTGGAGAATCCATCCCCTTACACTGCCGCGAAGATGAAAGCGTAGAAAAGTACAGATAGTTATCTGTACTTTCGATCTGGATGGGTCAATAATGCTGTTGTTTGGGAGGTGAAGGACAATAAATTCTTCATCGTCAAAGCGAAGGTGAGTGCTAATTAGTTAACGTGAGCTACCTAACGTTGCTTGCATGGGTGGTCAGTGTAACGTTAGTCAGCTAACGTTACTGCAGTTAGCTTTTCTAGGGCAGTAATATTTTGGTTAAGATAACACAACATATTGTGACATACATGTAATATAAACTTTTTTCCATTGTCAGGTAAACCATTCCTACAGCTTAAATGACCCGCCATTGACAGTATGGGTAGCTGTAGAGAAGGAGGGATTCACAACATCCTCCTCTCTGGGTTTTCCTTGTCAGACGGGATTCTGTAAACACAATCCAGGCTTGTCTCCTCTTCGGTTAGTGCATCCAATTGAGCAACAACTATCCGGCATTTTGGCAAACTTTTTGGGAAAAGCGGAGTTGTCGTTGGCGGGCAGTGGAAGTCGGGCGGCTTTTTGCCCGCCAGGTGGGCGTTCCTATAGGGCTGTGACATCACGTGAAAACTATGAATTTTAGTTGAATTCTTCTTTTTACTCTGCTGCAGCTGTCACTCAATGCTGACACGCCCAGACCCCGCCCTCGTATTCTCAAGCCTGGTACGTGAGGCCGTATCATACTAAGGAAACGGCAACTACAGAGGAACAAAATACGCCTGGCTATGGGACTTTTTTGACAGGCGAATCCAGGCCGTTGCAAATGCTGCGCTAAACGTTGTGGTTGGCTAGGCAGTAGCTAACCGGCACTGTAGCGCGCTAATTTTACGTTAAGAGGTATAGCTGCCTATCTTATCTAGCTAGACAGCTAAGTAGACATACAAATTAAAAAGCTAACTGACGACCCGTGTGTATTTGCTTGTTAATAAAGGAAGGTTCACGTAAGACGTCTTTTGTAGCCTATGGGATTATTTCCAACAAGAGACCCCATAAAAAGCACGGTGCATGATTTGCGACCGGCACCTGTCCTATTAAAATGCTTTGTCGCTTGCGGTCAACGTATCCCGATATTTCAGCAGTAGCCTACCATGGAATCATGCTGTGACTCAAGCTGGACCATCTAAGCTAGGTAGCGTATAGCCTAATGGAGCACCAAAAATGTAGCCTACCTCAATGTTTAAAAACGTAAGATAAACAAGTTATTGAAGTTCGTGAAGTTAATGAAGTTCCCCACATGCATGAGCATAATGTTATTTATTAACTGTGTTAAATCACGGTAGCAATCCACTTATGCCAGGAAGCCCTGAAAAAATATGAAGAAAATAACCCCTATAGAATGACTAATAAGAATAACAATAACGTGAATAAAAATATGGCTACCTATCTTTGTTCTATTTAATATAGGCTACTACATTTCCTTTCCACGATGCTATGAGCTGGGGGAAAGATAGGCTACGCTTTAAATATGAACCACTAAATGGCAAAAATTATTTTTTAATTAATTTGAATTTATTGTTGCAATGTACTCTCCTTATCAGACATGCAATAGGAAATAGAAGGGCATTGGTAGATATGATGGCATTATGTTCATGAAACACATTTGTAATGGGGGTGTGACGTGTGAGGTTAGATACTGAGACGGAGAGACCCCGTATATAGGGAAATATACACTGCTCAAAGAAATTAAGGGAACACTTAATCATCACAGTATAACACCAAGTCAATTAAACTTCTGGGATATCGATCTGTCCAGTTAGGAAGCGTAAACTATTGTGAATCAATTTCACCTGCTTTGGTGCATATGAAAGTGACAACAGGCGGACAGGAGAGGCAACAACAAGACAACCCCCAAAAAGGAAATGGTTTTGCAGGTAGTGGCCACAGACCATTTCTCTCTCCTTATCCTTCCTGACTGATTTTTCAGATTTTTGCTGTGTCTCCCAGCACAGTATAAAGAGCGTGGAGGAGATACCGGGAGACGGG
Source organism: Synaphobranchus kaupii (assembly GCA_029718625.1). Lineage (NCBI taxonomy): Eukaryota > Metazoa > Chordata > Actinopteri > Anguilliformes > Synaphobranchidae > Synaphobranchus > Synaphobranchus kaupii. The sequence goes on along the minus strand of CM056384.1, from coordinate 36,508,140 downwards.
CCGTTACACAAGGAGAGCTGGACAGGACCGTAGAAGAGCAACAACCCAGCGGCAGGACCGGTATCTGCTCCTTTGTGCAAGGAGGAACAGGAGGAGCACTGCCAGAGCCCTACAAAATGACCTCCAGCGGGCTACTCGTGTGCATGTTTCTAACCAAACTGTCAGAAACAGACTCCATGAGGGTGGCATGAGGGCCCGACGTCCTGTAGTGGGACCTGTGCTCACAGCCTAGCACCGTGCAGCTCGATTGGCATGTGCCAGAGAACACCAGAATTAGCAGGTTCGCCATTGGCGCCCCGTTCTCTTCACAGATGAGAGCAGGTTCACACTTGAGCACGGGACAGACGTGAAAGAGTCTGGAGACGCCGTGGCGAACGTTATGCTGCCTGCAACATCATCCAGCATGACCGGTTTGACGGTGGGTCAGTGATGGTCTGGGGAGGCATATCCTTGGAGGGTCGCACAAACCTCCACGTGCTAGCCAACGGTACCCTGACTGCTGTTAGGTACCGGGATGAAATCCTCAGACCCATTGTCAGACCTTACGCTGGTGCAGTGGGCCCTGGGTTCCTCCTGGTGCAGGACAATGCCCGGCCTCATGTGGCCAGAGTGTGTAGGCAGTTCCTGGATGACAAAAGCATTGATGCCATTGACTGGCCCTCACATTCCCCAGACCTGAATCCAATTGAGCACATCTGGGACGTTATGTCTGCATCCGCCGCCATCAAGTAGCACCACAAACTGTCCAGGAGCTCACTGATGCCCTGATCCAGGTCTGGGAGGAGATCCCCCAGGACACCATCCGCCGTCTCATCAGGAGCATGCCCAGACGTGGTTGGGAGTGCATACAGGCACGTGGGGGCCATACACACTACTGAGCCACATTATTAGTTGTCGTAATGAAATTCAGACAAGTTGGATCAGCCTGTGATCTCAATTTTTCACTTTGATTTTCGGTGTGATTTTGAATCCAGCCCTCAATGGGTTAATGATTTTGGTTTCCATTGACCGTTCTTACGTCATTTTGTTCTCGACGAATTACACAATGTAATCAATATTTTCAACTTGAATATTTCGTTCATCGAGATCCGCGATGTGTGATTTAAGTGTTCCCTTAATTTTTTTGAGCAGTGTAAATGATTAACGAAAATAACCTAGTTCCTACTCTCACTGGAGGGAAATACGGGAACTAGGAAAAAAGGGGCGTATCCAAAAACGACCCGTATAACCGGGCGAATGTCAAACAAGAGCACCAAATCTCAAGCTCGGAAAACTCAACGAACTAAAACACTGAATACTTCACAGTATTAAAAAACAGTGAAAAAACGAGATGCAAAAAGTGAACTAAGGAAAGGAGCTGCCTCGTAGGTAACAAACAAAAGGACATAAATTAGAGCTAATCAAAAGGGAGAACGCGACAAGCAAAAAAACTCCCTAACTCTAAAACAGAGAACTGCTTGCTGCAGGAATAAAAGGGAAGCAGTCTCCGTGTCCTAACCTACTGGCAGTATGCCACACGCAAGACATGTAAAAAATAATGGCCCTTCATCTCAATAAAGGGAAAGGTAACGAGAAGGCCAAAGGAATAGAGATCTAACATTCCATGGCTACTTTCATAGGCTCGCAGTCACATGCAAAAAACATAAAGGGATAAACGCCCGATCTCCCAGGAGAGAGAAACATTTTACAGGCGAGTAGAACAGTAAACCGTCGTCCCATACCTTTACTAGCAAAATGACTAACGCAAGCCTAGTAGAAAATACACGCCCTGCCTCTCAGTATAATAAAAAGCCCTGACTCACAACAAAGGGGAAACATAGTCCATGAGAAGGAGACAAAACAGGGAACAAACGTACCGAAGCTACTAACCGGCTCACTGTCACACGCAAATGAGTACAAGCACAAACGCCAGGCTTCTCAGTAAGAAAACCAAATGAGGTGAATGGAACAAAGAACTGCTGCCCTATACTTCTACGAGCTAAGTAACTAAGTAAAAGTGTGAATGCCCGGTCTCTCAATAAGGAGAGACCATAGAAAGGTGAATAGAGCAGAGATCTGCGGTCCCATACTTCTACAAGCTAAGTGACTAAAGAAGAGCCAGCAATAATAAACGCCCTTCCTCGATAACGAGAAGGGTAAGAACAGGTGAATAGCATAATGGCACAAAAACACACACCCAACAGTCCGAAATAAAGCAAAATAATACAAAATAATATCGAAGCCCAGAACGGAGGAAAACGTGGGCTTAAATAACTCCCAGGTAACCACGCACAGGTGTGGATACTGACAGAAGCTTCACAATCAAGACGGGGCGGAGCAAACATCCACTAAAAGGGCAGCGCCCTCGTGTGGCTACCGAGGAAAACGACCGCAAGGGAAAAAGGCGTCAAAAACCATGACAGTTTCATTTCAATTTAATAATGATAATTATTGTCATCTCATCATGAGAATATATTTAATTTGTACAACACTTTCCTTAATATAGACTCAATTGGAGAGGGTTTTGAGAATACGTGGCAAAAGTATTAATATTCAAAATCAGAATTTTACAAGAGTCAAGAATGTTTCATTAATTTAAATTTATCGCCGTTGTAGACCAGGAGATGTCACTAGAGAGGCAGGTGTCAAATGCTTCATGACACCGACACTTCAACCAACACAATCGCTTCAACTGTGTCAATGTTTCAGAAAGCTTCGCTCTGCCCATCACTAGTGTTATTTAAAACATGGTTCGGCAGGTGGTCGTTGGGGTGAGGAGGGGGGCCGCCTATGGCTATGCATGCCATGTAGAATACAAGTCCCACATTGTGTTTATTGTGCTGTATTGCAAACAATTTAATTTAATAATTTAAACAAATTATTTAACTGATCAAATTAAAGACCAACGTGAATCAATAGGCTCCTAATTGGTGAACGTGTGGACACATGCCCACTAAAACTAACCATTTGGTAGATAATGAATTCAAATACAATGCAAGTGATAGGCCTAATGAGTCAAACCTGCATTGTGTTAATACGTTTAATGAAAAAGGAAGGACTAAACTTGAGAATGCAATAGAGAAACAATAAAAGTATATTCAGCGAGTGTAATAATTCATTAATACGTAGGCTATTGGTTCGACAGCAAGCATTTATTTTTGGCTAAATGTACTAGCCTACATCATAGGCTGGATGTAGCTACGGTATCAAGCTTGAGGAATACCAGAAAACGGGCTTCACTGCTTCACACCCGGGACTTTTATTTTTTAATTTTTGCCGGAAGGAGGCGTGTCTATTGCGTACCAGACGTGAGGTATGAGGCTTGAGGAATACCAGACGACAGGCTGCAGGGTGCAGCCATAGTCTTGAAAAAATTGGTCGAAGAAAAAAATAACTTGACGAGTGAAAAAAGGGAAAAAACCAAAGGTGAAAATAAGAACATTCAAAAGTGAATACAAAATAATTATTACCAATTAATCAACATTTTTTAAATATCAGTTTTTATTTTTTCAGTATCAATTATTTTTTCAAGATCAATTTTTATTTCTTCAATATCAATTCTTATGTTTTCAGTATCAATTATTTTTTCAATGTAAGTTCTTATTTTTTCAAGATCACTTCTTATTTTTTCAGTATCAATTATTTTTTCAATGTCAATTTATATTTTTTCAGTATCAATTATTTTTTCAAGATCAATTTTATTTTTTTCAATATCAATTCTTATGTTTTCAGTATCAATTATTTTTTCAATGTCAAATTTTTTTTTTCACTATCAATTCTTAGTGGCACTAATTTAACGCCATGGGCTCTATTTTCAAACTGGCGCAAACCAGCGCAAGGGGACGGTATAGTCAAACGCAAGCTTGTTGACAGCATCAACGTCTTAAAACTGGCGCTATGGCGTTTCTCAGCAATACCGCTAGGATCAACAAATTCTCAACATAACATCCTTTCGCCTGCGCTGCAGTGGGATGGGTGGCGCTGTCTGGGGCGGTTCTAAAATACTTTCGGCGCAGTGACAATTTGAACCAACGAAAACCCATTGCGTTATGATCAGCTGGAACCACCTCTTAGCGGCAACTCAATAGACTCTGGCAATTTGGCAACTTATTAGTCATGTAGTTCTATGTAGTGTCTATAGGTGATGCCAACATTACACTTCCATTTAATGAACAAATAGCCTATAATTATTATTAATTAATTACAATACATCACTAATTACTACATCACCTAATGTAGGCTAATTAACCAAACGATTCATTTAGTCTTCAATCAATCATCAGCAGGGTATATAAGTGACTATGGAGGCAGGTGTTAGTGGCCTAAGGATTCAATCCCGTGACACTGACGATGGAGTACGTGATCGGTCGACGTTTGCGGCGACGACGACAATACACAGAAAGGATATACTTTCAGCGGGTGTCCTTCCTTAACTATACGGACAATGAATGCAGTAAAAAGTTACATCTTTCAAGAGAAGCAGTAGCCTACATCTGCCCCATCTTAGAGCCGTATCTTCAGAGTGACTCCAGAGGAGGATATGCCCTACCTGCCCCAGTTAAAGTTACTGCCGCGCTTACTTTTTATGCGACTGGGTCATTCCAGCATACCGTCAGTTCCACCTCCGGAGTCTCCCAGACAGCTGTCAGTGCTGCCATTCAGGCTGTGACATCAGCCCTGGTCAACCAGGCCAACAGGTATATTACTTTACCTTCGTCACCAGAACGCCAGCACGAGACAGAACTCGCATTTTTTCTCAAGTGTGGGTTCCCTCGGGTGCTTGGTGCCATCGACTGCACGCACATACAAATCCGCGCACCACCCGAGCATGCAATAGTTTTCATCAATCGCAAAGGAACACATTCCATCAATGTCCAGGTGACATGCGATGCCGGCTGCAAAGTCACACATGTATTTGCCAATTACCCAGGTTCAGCCCATGACTCCTTCATTTTGGCAAACTCTCAAATTCCTGGAGCCTTCGAAGGGAACGTGGATGGGTGCTTATTGGGAGACAACGGGTACCCTTTGAAGCATTGGCTGATGACACCATACATCGCACCCAGCACTAGAGCACAACACATTTCCAATCACCGACTAACAAAGGGTCGCGTTGCCATTGAGAGAACATTTGGCCTACTCAAAATGAGATTTAGGTGTTTGGATAGGTCGGGTGGATCACTGCAGTATACCCCTGAGAGAGCAGCTGCCTTCATGGTGGCCTGTTGTGTGCTGCATAATATCGCACATCTTCACCAATGTGAAATGCGCCTGCCGGAAAATGTACTTCAGAACCACAGACAGCGACAACATGAGCTTGCCCCACCTGCACCAGTGGTCGCGGTCCCCATCACAGCCAGAGCAAAGAGAAATCAACTGGCTGAGCGGTTTAATAGGGCTAGATAAATGGTAAGTATCGGATCAGCTTTTAAAATGAACATTTCAATGCATGTTCCCACGTAGAATCATACGCACATCCAAGTTGAAGGTGCTGGGCTGAGATTAATCAAGCGTAATTTTAGAAAGAAAGCCCGCACACTTTAAATGCTCATACACACCTTTATTCGTGATTGCACACGTTACAGACAACGTTTCGATCCGGTGAGGATCTTTCACGAAGCGGAAAAGCGCTCTTGTCGTTGACGGTCCAGTGCGTTTGGGTTGCTCATTATGAAATTGCATGGAGCGATTGTGTTCCAACTGGCCTTTTTTTAAAGCATGAGAACAACAATTTGATTGGCTACCATAGAGACACACCTTGGACATTTAAACCCAGCCTTTTAGCAATACCGCCATCAAGTGCGCCAAGATTGCCGTCATGAAATTACCAAATTTCTCGCCTACACGCCCTCAGAGCGATACCGCCAAGCGCTTACTCTTGTGTTCACCATTGCGTTTGGTTTATTAAAATAGAGCCCCATAACTATTAGCACACCCCTTCCTGTGGTTCTGCCACACGTGATGGTAATTGCTGGAGGTGTGAATCTTTTTTTAAACATTTCAAAAAGAAACATTTATATTTTGGTGAATACTAAGGGAGAGTTATGAACGTTTAAATCACAGACATATCCAGATTTTTCCGTGTTACATTCCACTACATCCAAAAACTACGTAAAGAGGGTGGTCACACTATATTGTTGCACTATATTTGAAACTTCACGTTCAAGATATTTCACATGTAGGCCTAATCTCCTCTCTATAACATAAAACATAGTGGCACACAAAAATAGTGTACCTACAATTGAATGGTGCCATGGGGAACAGGGGCAATCAACAGTCCTGTAACTGTTTTAACTTTATCAAACTAGAAACTGATTATTCTTTTCTGGAGGTTAACTGTGGGTTGACAAAAAAAGAAGAATCACTTACTGGAACAAAAATAGACTTTCAAATGGAGTGATAACTGTATATGGACGCCACACCCCAAACAAGTCCGTACAATACAGTGAAACAGGGTGATCATCAGGGCTGTTTCTAGGGGGGGCACGGGGGGCAATACCCCCCAAAAGCAAAATCCAAAAAAAAAAAAAATCCGACAATATGAAGTCAGTAAGCTATTAGAGCTACAGACGATTCGGCCAATCATAAAAATGCCACATCGAAATAATATATTTCTGTAATATCTGATTGGTTGGTTTGGCCATATAAAACATGCTGTCTCTAATCTATGCTGTCTCTTCTTGATAAGTGTAACTGTTATGCATTGCTTAGGATATAATATTCGCTATCCTAGCTTACTCAGTGAGTTGAGGATAGTGGCGAGAGTCTCCGTCTGGGAGACATATAAAAACATGGCTAAAATATAAATGAAAATGATGAGCCAGTTACAGTAATGTAGTTTCACATGTAAATAGAAAATAGCACAAAGAGACTGAAATGATGAAGGAATATAGCTCGTCTTTAATATACTTTTTCCATATAAGATTAGATAATGATTTGGTCTTATTGGACATAAATAAAGTTGTGGGGGGTGGAGGTGGGTTTAAAATGTAATAAAATGATCTTATCCACTAATATACGGATTAACCTATACTTTAGCTTTATATGAAAGCATCTCAAATCTCATCTAGGGCTTTGGGGAAAAAAATACTAAATCTTCAAAATGTTCATAAATTAAACATTTTATTTTAGAAAATGCCCTGTGTGAGGTTGTGTAGAAATGCAGGAAATTAGTTTTAAAAGACTCAAATTTTTCTGGGGGAGGACCCCCAGACTCTCCGCTACTTCATCCCCCATTTGTGCCCCACCAACATCTCTACATGCCCCCCCAATCAAATCAGTCTAGAAACGGCCCTGGTGATCATATCAGGGATATGTTTTACAGATAATATTTTCAACTATAACTTATTCTGTGAATATTCTTTGCAACCTCAGCAGTGGTTCGTACAGAGACAAAGCTTACTTTACAGGCCTATACACAGAAACCTATGTGCATAGGCAGGTGGCAGATCTAATATACTAGACAGCAGAAAGAGACAGTCAGACAGGCAGACAGACAGGTGTTCAGCTAGACAAAGAACCAATAATACAGAGGGATGGACAGACAGACACACATAGGGATAGATGAGAGATGAGGAGAACGTCTCTCACTTGTTCCTGGAGAAGAAAACTGACTCGGAGCGAGCATGATCAGTGAAAGGAACACAGGGGAACTTGCTCCTCCACTCCACCCTGTCAAACAGACCCAGCCACATGTAGCTCAGTCTGCTAATTCACTACAGTGCGTGTGTGTGTGTGTGTGTGTGTGTGTGTGTGTGTGTGTGTGTGTGCGTGCGTGCACACATCTGTATGTCTGTCTGTCTGGCTGTCTGTCTGCATGTGTGCGTGCGCACAAGTTGGTGTGCTTGTCTTTGTGACATGGTGGATCTCAGAACACCACTTGTTTATGACAGGTCACAGCAGGTGCTTGTATACAAGAACCATTTCAGAACCCTTTTTTCTAACTCTTAGAAAAAAGGGTTCTGAAATGGTTCTTGTATACAGTGTAGTTATATCGCCATGTGAAGAACAGTTCACAATGCGAGCTACATGCACATTTGCAGATTGGTTGGATTGCTCAATGAACAGACAGTTTTATTCATTTGTAGGAAGAAATGTTGAATTTATAGAAACACACCACTAGGTGGGGATATAACGCTTTGTCATTTTCTTATGGAGGTAAAATATAGAAGGGTCAATATTCAGTATGTGAATGCTCAATACACCTCTGTGTTAAAGACATTTTGTTCAATTACATTAAATGCTGTTGAAATGCATGTATTTTATATGCATTTATTGTTTGTGCAACTGGAGGATAGTTGCTGAAAGCCATCATAAAAAGTCTTTATTTGGTCATGCATACTCTATGAATGGTTTTGCACTGAATTATTGCTGCTATTAATGAGTGCAATCATTATGCTTACTGGCCTCTTTGGTTATGTGTGACTGTCACGCAAACGTTTTATCAGCGTTTGGATTTGGAGTTAATTTTCATGTGCGAACTGCAATCTCATAAAATGTGTTTTGTTTATTCCGGTGAGAGTGAAAGATTATCTCTTGCATTGATAAATAAAAAAATTGTGGCTTTTTTCATTATTATGCTTTCTGCTTCTATTATTGCTTTACACAAGTCAATATACAATCAAAGGCAGCATGACATTGAACAAAATAAACAAGACTGATCATATATTTTTTGTGTTAGACTAGGCTATAGACAGCATTCCATTTTATTTTAGCCAGGCATTAGAATAGTGCAAGGCCTAATTAACTAACTTTTGTACAGGCTAGGTTATATTAATCATTTGTCATCATTTACATAAGTGGTAAATGTTAAAATGTGGTGCCCCCTAGGGGACAGTAGACGACGCCATCCGTCAGTTTATACCAAGAGTGAAGGGAATTCTGAATTTAAAGCCGGAGTACACAACTTTTTTCAACGATCGCACAACTACATTGTTGTCAAAAACATTTCAAAGTCATAACATTCCGTGGCCCTGCCCACAGGGACACACCCCCACCCCACTGCTTCCACAGACCTCGTTGTGAACATACAAGTTTTCTAGATACGATTGCAGGATTACAGACTGGTATAGCTAACGTTACAGTAAAAATTTCATCTAAAAGTCCAGGTAAAACAACAGAATCTTTTCTGTTGTTTCAGAGTTGTTGCATAACACTGAGTTTGTGTAGCGTTAGTCTGAAGCAGGCATTATCTGGCTACAGCCGGAATGCATGGTAACTTAGCCGAGTAGCCTGTTCTAGCTAATGCAATCTAGTATAGGCTACGACATAACGTTAGTAAACATTTCCTTCTTCCAAGAACTAGCCGCCGAATAAAGTAACGTTATCAATACTAACAACCAAACAATTAATTATAGGTAGCCTAATTGTAATTGGCTGGCAAGCAGAAAGTCCACTGGTAAATTATTTGAAACTTTTGACCTGCCTGTCCATTAGAAACAATATGGCAGCTCCACGTCTGTCTTCAAACCAATCTGCTCCCGAACATCTCGACACCTTCTAAAATGTGCACCTACAGCGCCGTCTAGTGATGGCGAAATGAGGCTTCCTGAAGCACTGAGGCTTTGCAGCCAATTGTATTGCAAATAGATTAATTACTCGAAGCCTCATTCAATACAGTGTACACTAGTGACACCTGCTGGTAAAAGTAATTTAGAGCAACGAAATCATTAAAAATTCCACCCCAGGTTCAAAATAACGAAGTTGCCGCTAGCTAACAACAAGTGACCCTTTAGCTCACTGGTAACGCGTCGGACTTCAGAGCCATTTCTGCAAGAGAAAGTGCCAGTTCAAAACCTCGCTCGTGCGATACATATACTAACTTATTAATAATTTATATTTGTAACTGTCATTAGGCTAGATTTGTTTAATACTAAGATATATTATAAAATAATATTATATTAACTTTCAAAATGAAAAAAAACAGGAAGATTGATATAAAGGGGGACAACATTTGTGTGGGGTTCTATTGAGCAGTAAAAGTGTTTCTGGTCTGGGACTGGGAGTGCTTCTGTAACCAGGCAGTGAAAGTGAATGTGCTTCAGTATGGGCAGTGAAAGGGAAGGTGCTTTTGTGACTGAAAAGGGAGGTTTTTATTGATTTTTATTAACGGCCTCAAGTTCTTGCTTTCTGGAACCTATGGGAAAATAACAATATGCAAATGTATTTTTATCAACATGTATGTCAGTATGATTATGATAAAGCAATCATAACTGCTATTAAAAATAAATAAATAAATAACCTCCGCTGGTTTCTTGCTCATTGGCAGGTACATTTTCATGCATTGCCCGATAATGCCTGGACGAGGTATTATTGCTGTAAGCCAGCTCCTTTAGGCACAGCAAGCACTTTACCTTCAAAATTAAATATGCCATTTGAGAAGGAATGCAGATGATAATGATAAGAAAGAATAAGAAATAACAATCAAATCATAATAATATTAAACAAATCGTAATCTGCTGTAGTTACGTTAAAATAACAACCAACGAACTAAATGCACAGTCGATTGCTAACCCAGTGTTCGAATAGCGTTTCAGTGTGTTTTTATATCTACGCCACTTAGGGCTGCCTTATTTGGAGATATCGGGTCAAAATATTCCCAAGCAGGAGAAGATTTTCGCTTCCATGCAGGTTCCATTAGCCTATTTTTGTACAAAAACGACAAAACTGTACAAAAGTTGTACAAAAAAAATTAATAAAAATACTCCAAAAACTTTCAATAGCAATAATACCAATAATAAGAAACTCTCCGCAACAACCCTCGAAATAAAGGGGGTATCGCTCCTTTATATCTGCAATTCAAAACCCCTAATTCCGCCCAAAACGCAAAACAAACCGATCACATGGTTCTACAACACCCGAGGCCTCGTTTGTCATCGATCACGTGCTTCTCTGAAAGTGATACAAGCTTCGGTGCGAGGCTTCTGTAGAAACTGTCCTACGTACTCGACACACAGCTCGGAGCTTCGGTATCATCCGTAACATCACTACTCCCTCCTGACCAGTCTGAGTTCCTGACGCGCCTGTTCCCGTCTGTTCCTGACCTTGGTCGCCCGCACCTGTTGAGCTACGGACTGGTCTGGTTTCAGTCCAGCCTCCGCCTGGCCCCGTCCAGGCCGTCCCTTTCCACGTCTGTCTCCGGCCAGCCTGGTTGATGCCCAGGTAGTCCCCTCCCATCTGGTTCCTGACCTGTCCGGCTCCTGCCCATCTTTCCCGTCCGAGTTCCCGACCCCCCCTCCTGTCATGCCTTGTTCCTGCCACGCCTCGTGTCTGTCTGTCATGCCTGTTTTCCCATGAAATGTACTCCCTGGCGGAGATTTCCACTGAGCCGTCTGAGTTGCATTTGGGTCCTGTCCCCTCACGAGAACGTTATGCGACCAAATATTAAAAATGATTACTTTATTCTACATTATGTTAAACTATCCAATATTTTTGATGCCTGAAAATGGGGGGGGGGGGGGGGGGGGGGGGGGGCTATGTACAAAAGGTTCTATAATTTCTAAACGGTTCATCTGATATGGATGAAAATACCCCCAAATAAAAGCTGACAGTTTGCAGTTCAACATCATTGTATCCTTTCAAAGTGCTAGAGTACAGAATCAAAATAACAAAAAATATGTCACTGTATTCTGCACATTCATTGGTACCTCCATGTGACGACTGTTAAGGCATACGCGTTTTAACTGTCCTCACTACCAAATTCTTAATGTAGGCTACCTAACGACACTACATGTGTATGATAAATACCTGGGACTGTGGCTACTCAGTGCCCAAGTGAGCAATTTGAATAGCCTATAATTCATGGTCATGCTTGGAACAGATTGTGTTTTGATAATATTTATATTTTAAAACAGCAACTAATGTGCGTAGTGTAGGCTAGCCTACTACTTTGTTCCATCGTGTATTTTGAAATTAAATAGCAACGTTAATGTTGTACACAAGTGTTAGACTAGGCCCACAGCAGCTCCATTGTGTAGGGCGGCTATGCACGTTTATTTGTAAAGCTCCTATAGCTGTAATTGCAACCAGCTACAGTTTGGCTACACGGCGAGTCTATACCGTTAATTAGGCCTATAAAACGTGCAAATGTAAACTGCAAGGATTTGGAATTGTTTTCATGTGTGAACTCATAAGATAAGTTTCCTTTCCTGTTGAGAGTGAAAAAAAATCTCTTGCATTGGTGAATCGAAACTTAAGGTTTGGTGGTGGGTGGGAGGGGTTGTGCGAGCGCGTTTATAAAAGGTGCGCTTTCATTGTGGTTCGTTACTGAGAAGATGACATCAAAAAATAAACTTACACATGGAGCCTGCAACGGTTTTTGAGGTATGCTATTATGATTAATCTACTAGGCTACGTATAATATGCTAGGCTACTATTACTAGCCTACTTCCCTGCCGCTTATTGATTTCGCTTATTTTAAATACTGCTTTCTGCGTTATTTGTATGAGAAATGACTACATTCCATTTATGCGCATTGAAGGCTAAATCATGACATAATAAATGCCGTCTCTATTGTTTTGCCGATTAATTCTAACCATAGTTTCTTTCATTAGGATCACATTTGGAAGAATGAGTTTTTCTGCAAGCCAAAAGAGGAGACGGCAGTAAGTAGGATGATACGGAACCGCAGACACAAGTGTAAAAGGTTGAGAAACAAATTGCATGGCATATGTGATATATTTGTTTGGGTAGAAATGATAGGCTATGTAGTCTCCTCTAATTAAAGGGTAACTAAACGGGCTGTTTCAGAGCGATAATACGTAGACTGTGTGTGGTAGCTTATCCCGAGCCCAACCCTTTCATAAGTAGCCCAGCCTAGGCTACCTTTCCCACCCCCGATTTCCCCCTATCCTCCTCTCCTCTCCATATATATCAGCTGGCTACAGGCTTGGAGAAAGCAGTTCTGGACGACGCATGCGCACTTTAGACAAAGCAGTTCTGGACGACGCAGTTTTAACTCGAACACGGCATCGAGACCAGTAGCGTAGGCAGAAACATTTGGGTGGGTGGGCCAAGATAAATTATCGGTTGTATATGAGGTCTGTAAATTCATGGATATAGAGACTAGCCTTGTTTACAGAGACCAGAGAAACGCTGCTACAGCTGCCTTCGTCCTCCGCTGCTGGGTCTCAACTCCAACGTTACGGAGCTGAAACTAATGCTCATACTGTGTTTTGAACGTATAGTTGTGATTGTAAAGTTAGATAACGATAACGTTAGCAAACCCACCAGTTAGTGCACTAACGTTAACGTTACTTGTCTAACGTTAGCAAATGTTAACTTTTTTAAGCTATATTTACACGCTTATTAACGTAGGTTGATGTAACTGAAGGGTTTCCCCAAAGCCCCTGTCTCTCGCGAGTTATGGTTACCATGGTTGCCAATACAAACAAGTCTACCCCTTGACCCGGGAGCAGACGCACAATAATAATAACAAACTGTTTGTTAAAAAGTGTGCATTCTGGATACAGCAGCAACATGTTGTTTACTGCTGGCATGCTTTGTACAGAGCTGGGATATATGTTTCCAATCTTTAAAGCCGAGTTTGGTGAACCGATCTTCTGCTGTTGCGGCAAAGTGTGGCGGCACGGTTTACAAAACACTGCGTCTGTGGCGATACTGTATTCAAGCAAGTTGAACGTAGTGTACCATCGTGCAGAAAAAGGAGGGCTTGATGGCAATGTAGCACTAGCGCTAGCACTAGCAGCAGGAGAAATAGAGGTCCTTGAAGATTTACACGGAGGTTCGGATGCATTCTCGGAGTTGGTCGGAATTATTTTTATAAAATTTAGTAGTGAACTTTTTCATGTTTACGAATCATTTGCTTGCTAGCTAATACTAACCCTAGCATTACTCAAGACTGGAGCACTGAACAGTAGTTGAAAGAAGGGTGTGGCTTTAGTTCAATACCGCGCCACCTCAATCTAGCCAATAATAGTCATGTTTTCACGCACAATTTATTGGTCAAAGCACGGTTATGTACAGTTCTGATTTGCCCATCACAGGTTCCAGCTTTGATATCACGTTGGTTATCACAAATGTTAAAGACAATGATTGGGTGTATGGGTGGGCCTGGATGCCCAATGGGTGTCCTCGGCCCACCTAGGCCACCCGTGCCTAGGCCTACGCCAGTGATCGAGACAGATGTAAATTATGGCGTAACGTTACAACAATTATGAACATCATTATTATGGAGTGTAATGTTGTATTATAGCAGGCTAGTAAATGTTTTTGAAACTATAAAATGCCTGAATTGTAATATATCACAATGGCGTATTTCTTCGTGTTCCCTCGTAAAGTTATATGTTTAGCGATGATGATGGACTAGCTTGGGTTAGCTTGCAAGATATGCCTACTGTAATGAATGTCAGCGTTGTGCAGCCTAGGTGCTTAATTGTTAGATGAATGCCACCTGCGAGGCTGGGAGATCTAACAAAAGCCAAGATGGCACAGCGTCCTCTCTTCTCCCTGGCCAGTCCGTGGGCTAGCGGTAGGCTACTTCAATTTTGAACGTAAAGGCCGTTTTATATTTTATTCCTAGTCTTTGCGGGATTATATGACAGGTTGCAGTAGCAAAGGTCCACTAAAATGTTATTTTTGTCCTATTTACCTGACAAGGCATATGATAGTAGGCCTACTGAACATTAATGTGTACTATCACTAATTATGTTTTTATTTTATTTATTATTTGTTTTAGATCCATCATGCTACAGTCTGCAAAAGCTGCTGCAGCCTTTTTCATTGCCCGTTTTGCAGTCCGCATTTTTTTAAGCCGACGAGGCAAGACAAATTGGCCTTTTATTCCGAAAACAGTCATCCGGGAGGGCTGGGGGAGTGAGTGATGGAAGGAGTGAGGGAGGGAGGGAATGAGTAGCTAAGGGAGGGAGGGAATGAGTGAATAAGGGAGGGAGAGAATGAGTGAGAGATGGAAAGAATGAGTGACTGTTTACTATTTTGTTCTAATAAATGTTCATTATTATGATTTGTGACTCATTATTTATTTTTACTTGGAGGGGTTTGGGGTCTGTGAATGAGAGTAAGTTGGACATGGCTTGAGTAATATGTATTCATTAAGAGCGCAGGTGTTAACGTTAGCTAACTAGCGGACTTTAGCTAAATTAACACTACTCACTGTAGTCGGGTGCACGCACCCTTTATGATAAGACTGAATGGCTGTGTTGGTAACATTAATCGGCAATAAAATTAGTCCATCATCGGAACTTTAGCTAAATTAACACTGCTCACTGTAGTTGGGTGCACGTACGCACCCTTAGTTATGAATGGCTGTGTTGGTAACATTAATCATCAATTAAAGTATGAATTAGTCCATCATCCTACAAATATAACGTTACGAGCGCATACTAAGCAATACGCCATTGTGATATATTACAATTTAGGCATATTATAGTTTTAAAAACATTTACTAGCTTGCTATATTACAATATTACACTCTATAATAACGATATTCATAAGTGTTGTAAAGTTACTCCATAATTTAGTGTTTCTCGATGCCATGTTCGAGTTAAAACTGCGTCGTCCAGAACTGCTTTGTCTAAAGTGTGCATGCGTCGTCCAGAACTGCTTCGTCTAGAACTGCTTTCTCAGAGCCTGCAGCCAGTTGACTTGAGTCTCCCCGATTTTAGCATTTTTTGAACCGCAAACGGAGGCGTGGTCGCTCTGAAACAGCCCGTTTAGTTACCCTTTATACTAGCCTACCTTTATTTTAATTAGACTGGCTAGATTTCCCTTCAAAAAGGTGTAAAAACTGTAGCCTATTTCATAGCCTACGGGCAAACCGTATAGGTTGACACCTATCATTAAGTAGGTTACATGCAAGCAGAACTTTATTTTTCTACAGGTGCACTTGTGTTCACTGCACCAAACTACCTCCCAGAGAGTGTGTTGTTAAAAAAAAAAAAAAAAAAAAATTATAGTGGATGGGCGTAGCCAGATGCACCCAGTTGGTGTGACATCACGTGTAGCGGTAGCCTATAGGCTACTGGCATGTCAAATTCTGCCATCCGCCAAGTTACGGCTTGGCGGGGCATGCCCCATACCTATACAGCACCGAGAGTTTGGCACTTTTCAGGGGTTCTTATAGAAGTAACCACAATGCTGTACTGGACATAGGCATATATTTTTTTCCGGTCGTGTTACCTGGGGTAAATCGTTTGGTCTTCGTGGGTACCAACCGTACCATGCAGGTGTGGTTTAGTTTTCTGTACTGCAATGGACGTATAATAAGGCATTTTGACTCGCTTAATAATTTCCTTTACACTCTATAGTAGCCTAGGCTAGGTTCGTTTTCATGAGCAGCTGACTGGCGTTCAAATTTCTCTGGCAAAGCTATTTACCAGAGATCTTTGCATGTGAAAAAAAGACAAATACTACTGTCAAAGAAGGTAGCCTACCACAAATAATCATTATGTATGTTATTTTATTATATAGTGTTTGCAATAGACATTGTCTGCAGAAGTAGACAATGACATGTTCGGAGGCTATTGTCGTTTTTTTTTTAAGTGACTAACCATGAAATGTGTGTATTTGCCGAATTGATGGTATATAAACCATTATATTATCCTAACTTCTTTTTGTAGTAGTTAATTGTGTGGTCACATTGTGTTATGTGTGAAAAGGATAAACTGAACAGAGCTGAAGTGAAGAAATGAATGAAGACATAATAAAGAAATATTGAAGGCGAGCGTTGAAGGTTCGGTTTCCACAGTGAGTCAGACAATGACAGCAAGAGCACAGCATAGCTCCACACAGACAATTTTTTTTTTTTGTAGGCATTTGTGTGAGATTAAAACATGTAGCCAATGGCACATTTTTTACATGAATGCAACCTTAATCAGATGATTTCCTGCGTTAAAACTCTTTGCTTGACAAATGGCCATGGGATGCCTGTTCCCATAACGTTAGCTAGCCTATTGCATTACTGCCGTGGGGTGCAGTGACTGAATTGTTTAATTAACAGGCTACAAGTGAACAGTTAATATTGTAGACAAGTATTTGCCTTTGCAATAAAAAAAACATTCTTGTATGAGAAAACCAGAACATGTGCATACTGTTTTAGTCCAAAATGAAATTATACTTTAATACCAGGCGGGGATCGAACCCAGATCTCTCACATGGTACGGCTTGACGCTTACCACTACACCAAAGCCTGTTGGTAGTTTACAGTCACGTGATATAGGCTATAGGCCATTTGTCAATGACATTTGTTTCCATACTGCGTAACGTTACTTGAGACGGATACGTCTCAACCACTAAGGGCAAAGTTTATACAGTTCAAATAGGCTACGTACCGTCATGCAGTTAAAATTACTGCAAACACTTTAATTTAGTTGTAGTTCATGGTAGGCTAAAGCACAGAATTCACGCCTATGTCTTTCTTTGAGCTACAATGCATGCATGTGTCTGCATGTATTCTGTATGCATGTCTCTCTTGATGTCATTATCTTCATGCATTATCATCATTAGTTAGCTACCAAATACATTACATTAGTACACAAAAAGAAGTGATATCTCACCAAAAAACACGTTTTCAACGTAAAAAAAAAAGCCAAGTTACTCATGCATAGCCTACAAAGCACTGTCTGTAAATCCAACTTGCAACTTGCAAAAACTAGGCCTGCCTTTAAAAGTATTGATATCAAAATGTGGCCAATATTGCCTATCGTAGCTCACACTAATTAAACTACCTCTATTCCAAAGCAATGCTGTCCAAACTTTCCTTTACACCAAGAAAGATAATGTACAATAGAGAAAGGGGGGATGAATAAATAAATGCAGAGAAAAAATAGAAATATCGTGAGCTTAGAATTAGAAGGTTCTATCTGCGTTAGGCATAGTTTTGAGATATTGAGCATCAAAGTTTTCACTCCCCACATCTCAAAAATGTTTCATAGTGTATTATTCTGTTATTGCTTATTTTGTCCCTCATCTTAGGTGTACTTCAAATGCAAAGTATAAAAATGTTGTGAAATTTTTAAGTGGGGTATTTTGAAGAGCCAAAATTGCAGATAGAACCTTCTAATTCTGAAGAGGTCATTTTGATTGAGAATTAGAAGGTTCTATCTTGTCACTGAAGGTGCATCGAATAATATTGTTTACTGAAAACTCCAGTTATTTTAGTAGTTAAAAATCTTGATGTTAATTTCACGTGGCTGATATCAAAAACCAACATAGTGTCTTAGTAATGTGTTGGGCCATCCCAAACCACCAGAACAGCTTCAATGCGCCTTGGCATAAATTCTACCTCTAGTCTAGCATAGATTCTAGTCTCTGGAACTCTATTGGAGGGATGGAACACCATTCTTCCAAAAGATATTCCTTCATTTAGTGTTTTGATGATGGTAGTGGGGAGTGCTGTCGAACATGTTGGTCCAAAATCTCCCCTAGGTGTTTGTGGCAAGATCGAGTGCCACCCTCGGGAAGAACAGGCAGTACACAAGGGTTTTTTTCACCGACACTTTAATTGGTGTTCTTTACTTTATGCTGGCTACGGTCTTCGTGGACCTTTTCTCCCCGGTCCTCTCCCGTCATCGGCCAGCCCCCTTTGATCTCCCGCTTCCCTCCTTTAAAGCCCAGGCTCACTGTCAAAGCAATCAGGCAACAATCAAACAATCATTCCATCGTTAATTATCAGGTTGTCCTGACTAACTCATGACAGCTGTGGCTCAGGGTCCGAGAGCCGCTCCGCTCACTCTCCCTCTGCAAACAGAGACTAACCACGCCCACCCTGCCACATACCCCCACCGCCCGACTTAGGCCGGGGTGCCATCCGGCCGATGACCAACCCCCCCCCCCCTTTTCCCCTCGAGGCGAGAGAGGAAGTCCGCCACCACCATCTGCGCCCCCGGCCTATGAACCACCTTAAGAGCCAGATACCAACGGGTTATTCGCGCGTTGGTATCTTTCATGCGGTGGAGCCACTGGAGGGGGGCGTGGTCAGACCAGAGGGTGAATGAGCGGCCCAGCAGGTAATACCGGAGGGACCCGACCGCCCACCGGATAGCGAGGAATTCCTTTTCAATGTTGCTGTACTTCGTCTCCTGCTGCAAAAGTTTACGGCTTATGTACAGCACCGGGCGATCGACTCCCTCCACCTGCTGGGTCAACACCGCCCCCAACCCTCTGTCCGACGCGTCTGTCTGCAGGGTGAAAGGGAGAGAAAAGTTAGGTGTGAACAACAGCGGCTCCCCACAGAGTGCTTCTTTTACCCTCTCAAACGCCCTCCGGCACGACTCCGTCCACTGGACCGGCTCTGAGGCACCTTTCCGAGTTAAGTCAGTCAAGGGGCTGGTCAGCTCCGAAAAGGCAGGAATAAACCTCCTGTAGTAACTGGCCAACCCCAAGAACCTCCTCACCTCTTTTTTTGTCTTGGGCCGGGGGCAGGTCGCAATCGCCGCGGTTTTGTTTCCCCGTCTGTTCTTCCTGTTTTGTTTCCCCGTATGGGCCACCACTGTGGCAAGATCGAGTGCCACCCTCGGGAAGAACAGGCAGTACACAAGGGTTTTTTTCACCGACACTTTAATTGGTGCTCTTTACTTTATGCTGGCTACGGTCTTCGTGGACCTTTTCTCCCCGGTCCTCTCCCATCATTGGCCAGGCCCCTTTGATCTCCCGCCTCCCTCCTTTAAAGCCCAGGCTCACTGTCAAAGCAGTCAGGCAACAATCAAACAATCATTCCATCGTTAATTATCGGGTTGTCCTGACTAACTCATGACAGCTGTGGCTCAGGGTCCGAGAGCCGCTCCGCTCACTCTCTCTCTGCAAACAGAGACTAACCACGCCCACCCTGCCACAGTGTTCAATTGGGTTGAGATCTGGTCACTGCGAAGGCCATAGCATATGATTCACATCATTTGTATACTCATCAAACCAGTC
This sequence comes from Synaphobranchus kaupii, assembly GCA_029718625.1. Lineage (NCBI taxonomy): Eukaryota > Metazoa > Chordata > Actinopteri > Anguilliformes > Synaphobranchidae > Synaphobranchus > Synaphobranchus kaupii. Next base: position 36,488,271 of record CM056384.1, on the reverse strand, counting down.
AGTGACCCCCGTGCCCTGTAAATGGGGGCATTGTGATCCTGGAAGAGACCACTCCCATCAGGATAGAAATGTTTCATCATAGGATTTATTTATTATTGTATTAGCCTTTATTTTACCAGGAATAAAGGTGATCACTCAGAATAACATTGTATTGATTTGCAGTGACCCTTCCCTCTAAGGGGACAAGTGGACCCAAATGCCCCCCACAGCATAAAAGCCTCCGGACCCCCTCACTGTAGGGGTTTTTCCTTTAATTTGTCACCCGTCTGTATGTGTATACATACATACATACATACATACAGTGAACACCATAATTCATTGGACAGTGACACATTTGTTATTTTGTTTCTCTACTCTAGCACTTTGAGTTTGAAAGGATACAATGATAATGATGTTGAAGTGCAGTAATTTGAGGGTATTTTCATCCATATCGGATGAACCGTTTAAAAATTATAGAACTTTTGTACATAGTCCCCCCCCATTCTCGGGCATCAAAAAACATTGGACAGTTTAACATAATGTAGAATAAAGTAATACTTTTTAATATTTGGTCGCATATCCTTTGCATGCTATGACTTCCTGATGTCTGTGACCCAACAATATCAAAAGACTCTTGATATCTTATTTTCTGGTACTCTTACAAGCGATACTATAACCTCTCTGCATTTTAATGGATCTCTATGAGAATTGTGAGGGTGTACAGAACCAAAATAACAGAAAATGTGTCACTGTCCAATGAATTATGGTGCTCACCATATATAAATATATATTTTATTATTACTATTTTAAACAAAGTCAGTGTACAATACAATAACAGGACAAGACAGGACAGAAGCACATGAGTTTACAAAAGCATATTACATTATTCTAACTTAAACATAGTCCCAGTGTCTGTGTGCCAATGTCGATGGGACTATTCTAACTCAAGCATAGTTCCAATGTGTCTGTGCGTGTCAATGTTGATGGGCATAATATTCTCATTTAAACATAGTCCCAATGCGTGTGTGTGTGCGTGTGTGTGTGTGTGTGTGTGTGTGTGTGTGTGGTCAAAGCCTTGCCCCAAAACATGCCTCAGCTGACCAGGCAGTAGCTGATTTAATCTTTGCATATTACCATGTAGTACTCCCTGGTTGCATCCCAATATTCGTCACTCCCCCACTACCACTTGTCTCCTACCCGGAAGTATGCAAAACTGCCTGAACATTCTGAGTACAAGTAGTTGCGTGTACAGTATACACTGTACCTGACATTGCGGTTAACCATTTGTAATTAATATGTAGCCTAATCAGCAACATTAGATTAAGACACAAAGATCGGTTTCCGGGGCATGGAGGAGAGGAGGTGGTAGTAGAGGAAAGGAGGGCGCATTTTTTGAGTATTGGGACGCACCCCGTGTCTATGGCAGGCATGTATTTTAACATGGACCTCAGATCATTTTTCTTTGCTTCTGCCAGAGTATAATTTCTTTGTTGACTGTGGAAGAGTGACAGTGCAAGGCAGCACACCTTTGTTGGCCCTGGTACTACAGCTAGGCCTGTAGTAGGTGTATTATACCTTATAATAAAATCTATGTTTGGTACCCCCCTCCCACACACGTGTGAGCTAAGCATTAACAGTGTTATCTCAAAGTTGCTAAATCTAGCTAGCTTGCAGCACAACATACTATCTTATGTAAGCCAGATAAAATAAAGGTTAAGGACAGCACTCTTATTTTGGAGTATATATTTAATCAAAAACTGATGCATTCCTTCGTCAGAAAGTAAGTTAGCTAAGTTACTCAATGAACGAACTGTGGAGCTAGATTCTAGGTGTGAACACTATCGCTAGCTAACCATGTAAACAATTAGAAACAAACTAGCTAGCTACGTTTTCACCCTGTGGTGAGCAATCTCAGTTGTTTTCACTTGCATTTTCAATCCAGGATTTTCCCCATGAATAATAAAGTTTTATTTAGGAGTGAAACTATGACTGTGAAACTGTATTGACAACTAGCTAACGTTAGCTAGCCTGCTAACGTAGCTAACGTTAGATAAAAGGTTATGTAGTTCACATTAGCAATAAATTATCTCTAACCTGCTGTCTTTTAAACTCATCCCTCACTTTCTTATAAAATGTGACGTTTTTTTCCCTGTTCGTCCTTCTTACCATGCCATCTTTACTTTGCTTTGCTTATCAGTGTTCGAATATTGCAAACCCAGGCAGGAATACAACGTTTTCTTCGAACCTCATATCCCACTGACCCACCCAGGAGCCCAGCCAATGTAAACTGCCCACCCTTATCCCCAATCAGTTTCCTAAGTTTCTCCCTCTCCCTGATATATGCCTGACATTCTAGCAGAATGTGCCTAACTGTTTCTTTGTTATTGCATTGAGGACAGTTGCCGGTATCGTGCTTCCCCATCCTAAATAAACTGTCATTTAATGCAGAATGACCCAACCTAAGCCTAGTTAATATAGTTTCCTTCCTCCTACTCCCGTAAAGAGGCCTCCCAGAGACCCCTGGCCGGACGGCATACAGGTGACGCCCCCTACTTTCTTCATCCCACCTCTGTTGCCAAATCTTTCCAATCATATTTTTAGCCTTAGACTTGACCTCCCCTTTACCATAAGGGACATCCACTGTAATGCCGCCCAGCCTAAGGGCCCTCTTAGCGAGGGCGTCAGCCCCCTCGTTACCCCTCACACCCACATGCGCCGGCACCCAGCAAAAGTATACCCCAATACCCCTCCTATATAGCCTATATATGCTAGCCAATACCTCCATTACCAGATCCTCCCTGCAGGATGTTGGAGCTGTTAAGCTCTCCAGTGCCGATGCAGAGTCAGTGCATATTACTGCTCTATTTGGTGTAACCTCCTCGACCCACTGCAGTGCCAGGATTATTGCCACCATTTCGGCTGTAAAAACTGATAGGCCATCATCTAGCCTGTCTGACCTCCTGACTCCAAATAGGGGCACAATTACACCTATCCCCACACGACCCGTCTCCGGATCCTTAGCACCATCTGTAAAGACAGGAAGATATGTCTGAAATGTTTGATCAATATAGCTATCAACCCTCCCGCCAACATCAGCCCATCCCTCCCTATCCTGCTCCAACAGCCACCAATCTATATCCGGCTTCAGGAACAACCAGGGCAGGACCGCAGACACTGGAACAGATGGTGCCATTGCGAAATCCATAATACCCAGTTCAGTAGCCCACTTATTAGCCGTCCACACCCGGATCCAAATCCCACACCCGGCCTAGCTGTTTATTCCCAGCACTCACGCAGTACCGCAGACGTCAAAAAGGCACTGGAGTGGCCCTTCACTGTGGCCCAATATGCCATCATTAGTTTGATCCTCCTCAACTCCAATGGCCATTCCCCCATTTCCACCAACATTGCACACACTGGGGTCTTCTTAAATGCTCCACAGCATAATAGCAATGCCTTTGCCTGTACCACATCTAGACGCTTCAATGTTGACGGCGCAGCTGAGCGGAACACCATACACCCATAGTCTGGGACTGATCTTATGAGAGCATAATATATGGACACAAGGGACGATCTATCCGCCCCCCACTCACAACCTGCCACACACCTCATAAGGTTAAGGACCTTCTTACATTTTGTCACCACATGATCGATATGTATTTTCCCGGTCAAATTAGTATCGAACCAAAGGCCCAAATACTTAAAGGAACAAACCCTCTCCACAGGCTGGCCATATAGGCTCAACACTTCCGTATCAGGAATCCGCCTCCTTGTGAAAAACATGCTCTTAGTTTTCTGTATCGAAAACCTAAACCCCCACTTCATGGACTACTCCTCTACCCTAAAAATGGCCTCCTGCACCCTTCTCCTAACATGGCCTAGGTTACGCCCCCGTTTCCATAAAGCACCATCATCAGCGTACAATGCTACCTCCACGTCCCTATCAACCCTAGCAAAAACATCATCAATCATGATGCTAAACAATAGTGGGCTAATTGCACTACCCTGTGGCGTACCAATATTCACTGCACAAGGTTCCGATAGAGCAGACCCCACCCTAACTAGCATAGACCTGTTTAACAAGAAGGACAGAATCCAATTATAGACCCGTCCAGCCAACCCCAACCCTTCCAACTTTAACAAAAGGCCTTCTCTCCACATAGAGTCATATGCCTTTTCTATATAAAATAATACTGTCACCACCACATCCTTTATAGCCTGCGCTTTCTTAATATCCGTCTCCAACCTCACCAGGGCATCAAATGTGGAGCGACCTCTCCTGAAACCACTCTGCACCTGTGATAACAGACCCCGCCCCTCCAAAAAATGAGTCAACCGCCCCACCACCATGCCTTCCATCAGTTTACAAAAATTTGATGTCAGTGCTATTGGGCGGTAGCTAGCAGCACTAGCAGGGTCCTTCCTCGGCTTCACAAATGGCAAAATCACTGCCTTCTTCCACAACCCCAGAAGGCTGCCCTCCACCCAAATTTTATTGAATACCTTCAACACAACCATCAATACCTTCTCTGACACATGCCTCAGCATCTCATAGCTCACCAAATCCTGACCCGGGGATGAATTACCCGCCCTCTTCACAGCCGAAGTAAGCTCAAGCATAGTAAACTCCACATCCAATACACTATCAAATACCATCTTCTTGTGACCTAAATCCCTGCATTCCTCCAACACCTCCCTTCGTTGCCTCAGGCACTCCGCACTCAACCTCACACCACCAGCTTCCCCTGACAACGTCTTGGCCAACATGTTCGCCTTTTCCCCATCTGATCTGGCAACCAGATCACCATCCACCAAAACAGGCACTCGCCTCATCCCACCACATCCCCTCATCTTCTTAACTATCCTCCACACATCAGTCATGCGAGTCTCTCTCCCAAAAGTGGAGCAGAACCGTCGCCACGCTGCCCTCTTAGCCCTTTTAATGGTGCGCCTAACCATTGCCCTCAGTCTCTGATACTCCAGCAAAGCATAGACACCCTCAGAGTCCTAAAAGCTTGGTTTCTCGCCCGAACTGCCTCTGAGCACTCATCCGTCCACCATGGGACCGCCCTCCTAATCCCTTTACCCCTACGCACCGGAACCGCTTGATTAGCAGCCCCAATAAAAACGTCAGTCAGCCCCTCAACACACATATCTACATCCCCCTCAACAGAGACGCCCTGTACAGCCGCCTCACACAGCTCGTTAAATTTATTCCAGTCCGCTTTATTAAAACACCAAGCCCTCGTAGCAATTCCAGGTCTTTGGTCAAACCCAAAACCCACCTCACAAAAAAACGGGAAATGGTCGCTCCCCACTGTTGAATCCGCCCATACCCTCCAATCACACACAGCAGCCATGTCACTCGAAATTAATGTGAGATCCAAACAAGATGTAAAAGCAGTCCTAACATCAAACCTTGTACCCTTAACCGTGTTCACACAGACTAGCGACATATCTTCCATAAGCTCCTCAACAATCTCCCCATTCGCATCCGTATGTTCACTGCTCCACAATGTGCTATGTGCATTAAAATCACCACACCACATCGCACGAACAGCCCTATTGCCGCATTATCCTTTAAGGGCCTCTAACGACAGAGGGGCACATGGGTTATAAAAATTAATCACCAGCAAACTGCTCTCCATTCCAAACACTTCCACTACCACACCTTCCAATTCCGTATTCACCTGTATTTCCCGGTAACCCAGTCCCTCCTTTATAAATGTAGCACACCCCCCCCCATCCCCAAACCCTGTCTTTTCTGACTGACTCATACCCAGCTAAAACAAAATCCATATGCGGTTTCAGCCACGTCTCCTGGACGTATACAACCTCCGGCAGAGCAGGAGCCTCCACAAGGAACCTCTAAACTCTTGCCCGTTGGCAATTACATTACATTACAGGCATTTAGCAGACGCTCTTATCCAGAGCGACTTACACAGCATTTTGCATTTATACATAGTATCCATTTATGCAGCTGGATATATACTGAAGCAATGCAGGTGAAGTACCTTGCTCAATGGTACAACGGCAGTGTCGTACCTGGGAATCGAACCTGCAACCTTTCGGTTACAAGCCCAGTTCCTTAACCACTGTGCTACACTGCCGCCCTATCAGGCAATCAGGCAATCAGGCTGCGAGCATTCCACTGGAGAAGCAAAATTGCCATTATACTAACCAGGAGGCTGCGACAGCACACCTTCTTCCCTAGCACGTAATTTATCACATAGATTCTCATAAGATATATCAGTAATTCCCAGAAAGAGCTCAGCCGCCCCCAGAATTATCTTCAGTTTCTCCGTACGTCTTGACGCCTGAGATGCACAGTTAACCACCGTCGCAATAAATGTTATAAAATCAAACTTCTTAACATGAAGCACATCTGGATCAGCAACACAGCTATGCTCACACCCTCCCCCCTTACCACCTTCCGCTAATTCACCAGCCGGAGCCACACCCGCACCACCCGTCCGCGCTAACTCTCTGGGAAGCCTCCTCACAGCCTCGGAGTAAGAGACATTTTGGGTAACTTTAATTTTCTGCACTTCCTGGGCCTGTTTTTGCACTCTGCACCCCCCATACGCCGCACTATGCTCACCCCCACAATTACAACATTTCAAGCATTTACCCTCCTCACATTCCCCAAAACCATGGCCCTCCCCACACCTCACACATCTCTTCTTCCCCTTACACACAGCTGCCACATGTCCCATACGCTGACAGTTAAAGCACCGCAAAGGCTGTGGCACAAACCGTCTCACAGGATAACACATGTATCCTATTTTTACTTTCTCTGGTAGTGCCCCCCCCCCATAATCCAGCAATACTGACAAACTGTCCTCCTTTTGTCCTTCCCTTGTGCGCCGCAACCTACTACAATCCAGAAGTTTACCACCCTTGATACATTTCCGTAGTTCGGCCATCTCCATAGACAGGGGAACGCCTGTAATTACCCCCCTATTTCGAGCCCCGCCGGGCACCACAAGTTTCTCGACCTCATGTCCCCCCGTTTTACGGCAGCCTAGCGCTTTAGCTTGCTGTTCCATACTGGAGCAAAACACCAAAATCCTTCCGTCCCTCAGCCACCTCGCCGACTCAATATCACCAATGTCCTTTGCCAATATCTTAGACATTTTTACCGGATTTGGAAGCTGCCTTTCATTCTTTTTAAATGTAATTATAACCTTGAATTCAGTTTCCCCTGCACGGTTACTTATGCTCGATTCCCGTTCCATCGACTTCACTGTTTTAGTGCTCCGGTGTTCCCGGTTGTCATCCCCCGAACCATCCAACAACCCACGTTTTTTCCGGGGCATGTGCCATTCCATGTCTGATGGCTCAGACCCATCCGAAGACCCTGCCATCGCCCTCCAGTCACGCAACAGGCATAGTCAACCCGCCTCAGTCTCCCGATATCCAAACCCACAGCAAACCCTACTCTGATTCGGCGGTGACACTCCAAAGATAGAAAAGAAACAATCAACGCAAAGCAAAGCAAAGCAATACAAAACAAAACAAAATAAAGCAAAACACAGCTACCGATTTCCCGCTGTCCGATTTCGAAACTACCCAATCCCTACAACGTTCTCTGATTGGCTACTTTGTTTATAATCAGGTCTGTGATTGGACTGCAGATAGAACCTTATAACGCCAAGTGCAGAGGGGGATGTGCAGATAGAACTTTCTGTTTTTGTATATTTTGACCAAAAAAATAAATAATTCATGAATAATGATTAACACATGTATGAAGAACCACTTAAAGATTACTTTTTTTAAATGTAATTAACTCATTTTTGATAAAAATGTCAGATAGAACCTTCTAATTCTCAGCTCACGATATGTTGACGTTGAAAATAGCCTACATATAGCATTTTTACAAACTTATCCAGACATGTTCGCCCTGTCAATGTAGCCTACTGTATGTGTGTGGGTCAGATGATGCGAAATAAGTAATAGTACTAATTTGTTAACATAATAATAGTTATGTTATTTCTGAACAGAATTTTGTGAACACAAGAATGTCTCGGCTCTGTAGGACCACACAGGTTTCTATAGAAATCAAAATATTCCAAATAAATAAATATATCAATAAATACATAATAATAATACATTTTATTCATGCTGTGCTTATCATAGACCCAAAGCACTGGATGCACACAATTGTTCAAACATACCCTGTAGTGTAGTAATTGCAACACGTGAATCTCAGATTTTCCACTATAAATTATTGTCCTTTCACAGTTTGATGTGGCACACAAAGTTTCATTGACCACATTCTCTTGAGATGGTAAGATGAAAAAACACAGGGCCAAGTTGCATTAAATAATTTAGGAAAGTTTGGATAGCATTGCTTTAGAATAGAGCTAGTTTAATTAGTGTGAGCTATGATAGGCAATATTGTTAGTTGTAACTTGGCCACATTTTGATATCAATACTTTTAAAGGCAGGCCTAGTTTTTGCAAATTGGAATTAAGGATTTACAGACAGTGCTTTGTAGACTATGCGTGAGTAACCTGGCTTTTTTTTAATGCTGAAAATGTATTTTTTGGAGAGATATACTGTACAACAGCCAGAAGTAAATTACAGCAATTTTAACAGACGCAGATAGAGAAGGATTTTCAACTCATTCAAGGTGCGAGTGGTCCATGGACGGACTTAGTGGTCCGTGTGTAGCCTATAGATGTTTTAGTAGCTATCAGCAGTTAACACTCAGACATTTAATATTCTGTCTGTATCGCAGTTACTATGGGGCACTATACTGAGAGCAGACCTAGTGGTCCGTGGACATACTTATTGGTTGACCTAGATTTCCATTTAAAAAATCCATTGTAGGGTATATTGCCATCCGTTGTTATTGATTACCCTAAGAAGCGTTTGTTGTCTGTGAATTTGACAGCATTTGCTTCAAGTAGGAAATATAGACAATAAAGATGGAACCTGTGTCGTAATAAAACATTAGGCTATTTGTAGCCTTGTCATCCACCAGTGATCATTCACTAGACTAGCGCGCATCGGGACTGTACCTCATTCAGTGGTCTGTCCACGGACCACTGGTCTAGCACTATAGGGTGGAGCATCATGGACCACTGGTCTGTGTACAGGCCTAGTCTGTACAGGCCCCGTCTGATCATAACCAGTGCATGTACAAAGATCACGCAATAATTACTGCTTCGACGCTCCATGTATTTCAGGATGTAGAATCTTACATGGCAAATGAATAATGAATACAGCAACAATACATAAACAAAGAAAATAAAACAAAAGTAGTGTGACGTGCAAACGTTGGGATATGCTGGTATGGATATATAGGCCGAGGTTATCCAACCTTTAATACAAACTTAAAACAATAAAATTTTGACTCCATTTTGGGGGGAATACAGTAGCCGACTGCTTAGTTTATTTTGCTCCAACTCTTCCTTACATATCACACTGTCCTTTTTTCCTTGCGCCACTAGATGGCGATATTAGCTACACTCCTAAGAGATGTAATTTCTTTACGACAGTAGCCTAAGGAAATAAGATATTACATCTGGAATAAATACATAACATATTTATATTGACACGCTTTAAAGTAAATTGCCGACTGCAAACACTGGTGTGCTGCAGGTTATCTTTTAATATGCAGCAGTAGTGGTTAACATTCAGAGATTTAAAGGGTTAGTTCGGAATTTTGGACATAATGTCTCAATTACGACTTACCCATGATGTAGTTGATTGATGGAAACCATTTTCAGATAATTCCATGCTGTCCTTTCTTTTGGACATACACACATTGCTAATGCTAGCGCAACTCGTAGGAAACTAGTAGCATCCACTACCAAACGCACTTTACCACTCCACAGTGCACCCAAAGCAAATAAAATACGACGACAGTCTATCGGGGTTATTTTCAGTGATTATACCATAATTTTTCAAGTCAAACTATCGTTGAATCCTTTACTTTGTGCTCACCTAAATTCTCAGTGGAAGTACGGCGGCGGAGCTAGCTGTAGATTAGCCAGGGTATCTGTCTGTAGGCTATCTGCTGTACTCCACAGTTGCCGACACAATCCGTTTTGTGGTTACATATTTGGTAGACAACAAGTCAGCTAAACACAAACATGCTACAGAATAACACAGCATATACAAGCAAGCACACTGGCTACCAATTTGCAGGAAAGGTTTGACTACTTCCATGACTTCCCAATCGTGGCAACTAAGTAGCTAGCTAGCTGAATAGATAGATCACGCATGCAATCATTTATTAGTTACCTGCTTGTCAGTTGTTTTCGGTGCATGAAGAAAAACAGGTGATGGCACAGCAGTCTCCTTCAGTAGAGGGTGTCCCGCCCGTCCTTTTTTGATTTTCACATAGTCATCCTCCGTGAAATGGTCACTACAAACTTTTTTAGAGTCTCAATTGGTGACATCCATGCGAGCAGCAAGAAGCCACAGCTGTTCTGTTAATCTTCCACTGGAAATCGGTGAAAACTTTGTGGTGCCCATTTTTTTTTGCATGATTTGAACAACCTTGAAATACACAGTGAAATACCATCTTACCTGAATGTTAGCTAACAATACTACGAGTCTGATTCTTTCACACGCGCGATATTGTTTTTGGCCGGCAGAGCTATAGGCTACTTTACGTTACCTACTAAACTAACGCCTTACTTCCACGGAGAATTTAGGTGAGCACAAAGTAAAGGATTCAACAATAGTTTGACTTGAAAAATGATGGTATAATCACTGAAAATAACCCCGATAGACTGTCGTCGTATTTTATTTGCTTTGGGTGCACCTTGGAGTGTTTAAGTGCGTTTGGTAGTGGATGCTACTACTTTCCTACGAGTTGCGCTAGCATTAGCAATGTGTGTATGTCCAAAAGAAGGGACAGCATGGAATTATCTGAAAATGGTTTCCATCAATCAACTACATCATGGGTAAGTCGTAATTGAGACATTATGTCCAAAATTCCGAACTAACCCTTTAATATGCTGTAGGCTAGGTTAGCAGTTCAACTTCGGTTACGTTAGTCTCACATTAGACCTTCATTGGGCAGTTGTAGGCTAATACTATGGAGAGTTGTAATTTATTTTTAGAAATTAATACCGAGTTCTCGTCCTCCGAGGCCCTATACAACATTCCGGAGGACAGTGATTATCCATATTGCAATGTAGCAACGCTGGCAGCAACAAAAGGCCATCTTGCAAATTCACATCTGAAATTTGCTCTTCACTTAATTTTAGGAATTAAACTTGACATGTGACATTTCCGATGTGTGATGCTATACACTGAGGGTCCACTTTATTATGTACACCCGCCCACCCTACTCCTCCCACACCATTTGATCTAGAACAACACTCAAACTTTAAAATGGGTAATTGCTCAACGTAGGTTGCTTCTCCAAGAAATTTTCATACTTGTATACTTTTTCATATTAACTGTTTACATTTTCCATAGACTTTCATTGAAAAGTCACTTTTTCCACCTTTTTGACACTTTTGTTTCTGGAAGCTGTTCCCACTAGACCATTTAACCTAGACACACCATTCAAACTTTAAAATGCATAGGACAACCTGCAGCCTACAGTCTTTTTTTGGAACGTGTTGCAGGCATCAAATTCGGAATTGGCGTATATTTACAAAAACAAATAAAGTTGATAAGGTAGCCTAAATATTTTTTCTTTGTACTGTTTTCAATTAAATATATGTAGGCTAATAGAAAATTTACAAATTACTTCTTTCTGCTTTTTTGTGCATTTTACATACGGTGCCAACTTTTTTTGGAATTGGGGTTTGTAAATAAATGTTCATTTTTTGCAAATGGTGCACTTGAGTCAATTGTGGATGATACTTGGATAAAAATTTGACTTATGTCACGGACCTATACTGTCAAATTGTTATAGACAATAAACGCCTCTTAGGGTAGCCTAGTCAACAACAACGGATAGCAGCGTATCCTACAATGTATTTTTAAAATGGAAATCTAGCTTAAACAATAAGTCTGTCCACAGACCACTTCTTGCGCCCCATACAACCCCTGGCAAAAACTATGGAATCACCACACTTAGAGGATGTTCACCCAGCTTTTTTACTTTGTAGCAAATAAACAAATCACAGATATGACACAAAACTATTTTTGTTTAATAGCTGAACATTCTGGCTTCGTGAAACATACCTTAAATTAAATTAAATTATTTTAATTAATGGCATATTTTTTTCCAGATCAAGTAGAGGAAAAGATTATGGAATCATCAACAAAAAAATCACAATTAGTACTTTGTTGCTCCTCCTCTGGCTTTTATGACAGCCTGAATTCTTTGAGGCATGGACTTCACAAATGAAAAACAATATTCTCCATCAAGCTGGTTCCAACTTTCTCGAATAGCGGTTGACAGATCAGCTTTGCAGGATGGAGCCTTGTCATGGACCAATTTTTTTAATTTCCACCATAAATCTTTATTCGGATTGAGATCCGGACGGTTTGCTGGCCATGTTATTGAGTTGATATGCCTTTCCTGAAGAAAAGCTTTAACACTTTTTGCTCTGTGGCAAGATGCATTATTATCCAGAAAAATGACTTCATCATCACCAAACCTATTTTCTATCGATGGAATGAGAAGTGTGTCCAAAATTTCAATGTACACCTGTGTATTGACTGTTGAGGTAATGATTGCCATCTCCCCTGGTCCTTTACCTGACATGCAACCCCATATCATAAAAGAGTGGGAAATTTGATTGTCAACTTTATATGTTTCATTAGAACGGCACCAGACAAAAGTTCCAGCATCATCTCATTACATTACATTACATTACAATCATTTGACAGACGCTTTTATCCGAAGCGACGTACAATAAGTGCATATTGAAGGTCATTGACGCGACTACAAAGCAAATCCGACAAAGCACAACTTTCTCACAGCGTAGGAGCTATCCCTAGTAATAAACATGAGAAGTACACACAGTCAGCTATACATTCTGAACTATAGAATAACCAAAAACGCAAGTTAAATAGAAAACAGGAAGCGAATACTATAGAATGGCCCTATATAGGTAGTTTAGTCGAGGTGGAGTCTGAAAAAGTGTGTTTTCAGACCACGACGAAAAACAGACAGTGTTTCAGCTGAGTGCAGCAGAGTGGGGAGTTCATTCCACCACTGGGGAGCTAGGGTGGAAAAGCTCCGCAGTCAGGACGAGCGGGAGCCTTTAACACGGAGGGAGGGAAGTGCAAGTCGCCCTGCAGCAGCAGAGCGAAGTGGGCGAGCAGGAGCGTAGTGCTGGATTAAGTCCTGTAGGTAGGAGGGGCCTGACCTTTTGGCTGCAGTGTAGGCCAGGGTCAGAACTTTGAACCTGATCCTGGCCATGACCGGCAACCAGTGGAGTGACCTCAGCAGAGGGGTGACGTGCGAAAACTTTGGGAGTTTGAACACAAGCCGAGCAGCCGCATTCTGGACCAGTTGTAGGGGCAGAATGGCGCAGGCTGGTAGGCTTGCAAGAAGGGAGTTGCAGTAGTCCAGACGTGAGGTGACCATGGTCTGGACAAGAAGCTGGGCGGAGTAAGTGGTCAGGTACGCCCGAATTCTCCTGATGTTGTACAGGAGGAACCTGCAGGACCGTGCCGTTTCCCTCATGTGTTCTTTGAAGTCCAGCTGATCGTCCAGGACCACCCCCAGGTTCCTTGCAGAGCGGGAGGCGGTCACCATGGATCCGTCGACGGTGATGGACAGGTCTAGGAGTGGGGAGGTCTTGTATGGCATGAAGAGCAGCTCAGTCTTGTCGAGGTTGAGCTTCAGGTGATGGCTAGACATCCACTCAGAGATGTCAGCCAGGCAAGCAGATATCCTTTCCTTTACCTGTGGGGTAGAGGGAGGGAAAGAGAGGAAGAGTTGAGTGTCATCAGCATAACTATGAGAGAAGCCATGTGAATTAATAACCAAACCAAGAGACTTAGTGTACATGGAGAACAGCAGAGGACCCAGTACAGATCCCTGCGGGACTCCTGTAAGAAGTGGATGAGGTGCAGAGACAGAGCCCTTCCAGGAGACTTGGTAGGATCTATCTGTGAGATAGGATGTAAACCAAGAGAGGGCAGTTCCAGAGATGCCCATCTCAGCCAGTGTGGAGATCTGGAGTTTGTGGTTGACCGTGTCAAACGCTGCAGACAGGTCAAGGAGAATCAGGACAGAGGAGAGGGAGGAGGCTCTGGCAGTGGCGAGTGCCTCGGTCACAGCCAGAAGCGCAGTTTCAGTGGAATGCCCGGTTCTGAAGCCGGACTGATGAGGGTCGAGCAGGTTGTTCTGGTGGAGCAGGTTGTTCTGGTGGCCAATGGGGATTTGTGATTCATCACTGAATATCACTTTCATCCAATCATCCACACTCCATGTTTGCTTCTCTTCAGCCCACTGTAACCTTGTTTTCTTCTGTTTAGGTGTTAGTGCTGGTTTTTGTTTGGCTTTTGTATGTAAATCCCATTTCATTCACCCGATTTCTTACAGTTCTGTCACAAACATTGATTTTAGTTTTCTATCTTGATTTGAGTTTTGAGTTTTGCCTTGAGTTTTCTATCCTGACGCTTTGACATCTTCCTTGGTCTACCCATATATGTTTTCTTATCCAGAGTGAGTTACACAACTTTTTTATCATTGTTTACATATTATCCATTTATACACCTGGATATATACTGAAGCAATGCAGGTTAAGTACTTTGCTAACGGGTACAACGGCAGTGGAAATCAAACCTGCAACCTTTCGGTTACAAGGCCAGTTCCTTAACCATTATACTACACTGCCGCCACATTTACTTTCAATTAGCCAAGTCCAACAGCTCGTTAAGGTCTGTAAGCACTCTCTTTTAACTGCAGACTAATTTGCATTTTTAGACTTGTGCCGGTATTTGTTTCAGAAATGCAAATTACAAGGTGATTCCATAATTGTTTCCTCAACATTGAGTGATTCCATGATTTTTTCTTCTACTTGTTCTGGAAAAAAGTATGGCATTAATTTAAATAATTTAATTACATTTGTTCGAGGTATGTTTCACAAAGCCAGAATGTTCAGCTATTAAACAAAATTAGTTTTGTGTCATATCTGTGATTTGTTTATTTGCTACAAAGTAAAAAAGCTGGGTGAACATCCTCTAAGTATGGTGATTCCATCATTTTTGCCAGGGATCGTAGGAACTGCTATACAGCATATTGTAGCGCACAGCGCTGCATTCTGTTCATTCTCAGTGGGGTTCCCATAATGCCTTGCGGTATCGAGCAGATTTACGATTGTTACATTTTCAATGTTCTGTTTGTTGTAGGCTACGAATGCGGGATATTTGTGTTCTGTTATTTAAGATTTGCAATTCATGTTCATGTATTTTGTTGTGGTTAATAAAAGTTATGCAAACTGAACACCTACCGTTATGCAAAGTTGTAGAGAGAATAATGCCCCCCCCCCCCCGCCCACTGCATGGTTCTATTACTGTCGCAAATAAATAGCACTGCAGAACTGGCAGAATAAGTCTCTCGGTCTATCTCATACGTAACCCAGGTTCGCCACAATATTACGTGTCTGAGCGTTAACCACAAAGATACATCATTTAATGTCTGAATATTAACTGTTGAACCACCGCATTGGGTATTATTAAAATAATCGGTTATGGCCATATTTGCAGCACACCAGTGCTCTTAGAGTAGCCGGCTATAACATTTGCAGACCACAGTTGACTTCAGACGGACGAATGTTCACTTCAGACGGTAAACTGATCAATCCATAGGTTATATTAGCCTATTTATTAATTTCATACGAATATGTAATAATACATATTTCCTTATTTTTGTTTTACTTTATTTGTTTATGTAACCTATTTATTGCTGTAGGCTATTCAATAGTCATTTGCTATAGTAAGATGCTAGATACTAAAACGTCTGTACACGCAGAGCACTAAGTCTGTCCATGGACCACTCGTGCACTGAATGGACTGAGTTGAAAACCCTTCTCTATCTGTGTGCCAGTGTTGCTGTCTGTTAATAATTGCTGTATGTTACGCACTTTGATGCTCTGTCTGTTTCTCTGTTTGCTGTAGGCTACTTGCCATTGTAAATCACTTTGAAATTTTCTCTGTAAAATGATAGGTGCTATATAGAATGTATTACTGGTCCACGGACCAGTAGGAGTGTCCGTGTCCACTCGGAGTGGTCCATGTACACTGGTCCGTTGCTCTCTAGCACCTTTACTGGTTCTGACCAGTGGTCCGTGTACACTGGTGTGTTTAGAAGGACGACTGTTCACTTCAGACAGTAAAACATATCAATCCATATATTTATTTATGTGACATGTAATGATAACGTTAGCTGACATATTTTCTTATTTTTGTCATGGGTTTTGGCAGCCTCCGTTTGTTTCTGTGGTTCGTTCTTTCTTTTTGCGACGTCGGAGCACTCTATTGGATTTTTTCCGCCTCCGTTTCGGTCTTTGTATCTTGCCCACCAATTATTCCCTGCACCTGTGTTGCGTTCCTGCCGGCTATAAATGCCTCGGTACTTCCGCATTTCCTCACTTCGATATTGTCTTTGCTATGTTGACAACGAAGTCGGTAAGGTATAGGAAATTCGGTCACTGCATTTCTGGTTCGTACGAATAAGAAACGCAGCAAGTCCGGTTAGAGTTAGGATAAAGATTTATTTTTAGTCTTTTTCTTTCCTTTCTCTCTTTATCCTTTATACTCCTCTACCAGTTATCTTTTTGTTCAGCTCGTTCTCACCTAGAGCTGTAGGTAACAGGTTCTAGTTTCATTTTCATTCTCTCGCCCGTTTATACAGGGTGTTTCTTTTGTTTTCCTCTGACCTCCTGTTATCGCTCCTAGTTTGAGAGCGTCAGGTTCTTTTGTTATTTATTCTCGCTGTTTATCGAGATACGCCTCCGTTTTTGAGGTTGCTTTGTTTTGCCTTGTGCTAGGGAAGTTTTGCTCCCGATCCTGTGTTATCTCTGTCCTGGTGCGGCTACTTCCGCTTTTGTGGCGTATCTTTCTAGATACGCTTTTAGAAATCATTATCGGTCCCATTTGGTTCTCCGAACCTTACGCTCCCCACTACAGAATATCGAAGTCAGAATGGAAGAACCAGCGACTTCTACCGATTCATACAAAACGCTGCCTAGCCAGGGCGCTACACAGGTTACCTCTGAGGAGGCTATTTTCATTCTGCAAATTCAACAAAGCCAGTTGATGGAACAACTGCAGCCCAAACTCCAATTACCGCCACGTTATGGTGGAGAACCGGGGAAATGTCGCCCCTTTCTAACACAATGTCTCATTTCTTTTCAAGCACAACCCTCCCGCTGTACTACATCAGAGTCCCGCGTAGCTTTTATTTTGTCCCTCCTGTGTGATCAGTGCAAGTGAAACAGTACTTATAGAGTCAGCTCCCCAGTACTTCAAGTATATGAATGCTCTTCGTGTTGACAGGAAAGGCGGAGGGGTGGCTGCTATTTTCAGAGATACATTTCAATGTAAGCAAGTATCCTTCGATGATTTTGCTTCTTTTGAGTACCTTGGCATTGTGCTACAAGGTTCTCCTCGAACACTATTTTTAACTATCTACAGACCTCCAAGATACTCTCCTAACTTTATTGATGATTTTAGCGAACTCATCTCAGTAATCTCCACTGATTTTGACTGTTTTGCCATAACTGGTGATTTTAACATCCACATTGACAATCCCAATAATAACTATGCTAAAGAACTGTTTGCAGTATTTGATTCCTTTGGTCTGACTCAGCATGTGACGGGACCCACACACTGTCGTGGTCATACACTGGATCTGGTAATCACAAAAGGTGTAAACATTGTAAGTATTGTTGTCAAAAATGTGGCACACTCAGACCACTACTGTGTATTTTTTGATATGCTGACCTGCCCAGACACCCAGTCCAACCTATGCCCTGTCAGAGCACGATCTATCAATGAGAATACAAGTGCATTATTTGTTACGGCTTTTTCATCAACACTTAGCATAGCATCAGACTCTGTTGATGTTCTTTGTGAGAATTTAAACTCCAAAATCGTGAATATTATGGATGATATCGCACCCATGAAAAACAAATCAGTATCTGGCAAACAGAGAGCACCTTGGAGAAATTCCCAAGCAGTAAAAAATATGAAAAGAGAATGTAGGATAACTGAACGCAGGTGGAGGAAAACGAAACTACAAATCCACTATGACATTCATAAAGAGAAGCTGCAAGCCTACAACCTAGAAATAAAAAGGGCTAGACAGTCTTTTTTCTCTGGTGTCATTAATAGAAACACTAATCATACCCAGACTCTCTTTGCTACAGTCGACAGACTGACAAACCCTCCAGTTCAACCTCCTCCTGAACTCTGCTCTGTTAATAAATGCAATGACTTTGCGTCGTATTTTAGCATCAAAATTAGCGACATTCGATCAGCCATTAGCTCCATTAGCTCCTCCGCACCCACCGGCATAGCCGCACCATGCTCTTCTTCTCTGCTAAAAAACTGTCCTCCTTCCCTGTCGCATTTTAGTGAAATTGACAATGAGGCGCTTGAAGAAATAGTGCAGCATCTTAAACCATCTACTTGCTCACTAGATCCTGCACCCTCTAGCTTTTTAAAAGCTAACTTTAGTTATTTAGCTTCAGAAATACTGCAAATAGCTAACTGCTCACTCCGGACTGGCCTTTTTCCGAAATCTTTAAAAACTGCAGTCATTAAACCTCTTTTAAAAAAGAAAAATTTAGACCCATTCAAATTAAATAATTATCGCCCTATTTCTAACCTTCCCTTCATTAGTAAGATTCTTGAGAAGGCTGTTTCTAATCAACTAAACAATTTTTTAAACCAAAACTGCCTTTTTGACACTTTTCAGTCTGGTTTTAGACCCCATCACAGCACAGAAACGGCACTCATCAAAGTTTTAAATGACATTCGCATAAACAGTGACTCAGGTAAAATCTCTGTTCTTGTTCTGTTGGATCTCAGTGCAGCCTTTGATACTATAGATCATCAAATACTCATTGACAGACTACATCATTGGATTGGGCTCTCGGGCACAGCTTTAAACTGGTTCAAATCTTACCTACAAGATAGAGATTACTTTGTAACCATTAATAACTACCAATCAGAACGGACTACTCTGACCTCCGGGGTCCCCCAAGGTTCCATCCTCGGTCCTCTATTGTTCAACTTATATATGCTCCCCCTCGGTCAAATCTTTCAAAGGTACCAAATGTCATACCACAGCTATGCGGATGACACACAAATTTACCTGTCATTTACTCCTGACGACTACAACCCTATTGACTCCCTATACAAATGTTTAAAGCAAGTTAACAGCTGGATGTGTCAAAACTTTCTCCAGCTAAACAAAGACAAAACCGAAATTATTGTTTTCGGGAGCAAAGAACCGAGACAAAAAATAGCTCTCCACCTTGACACTCTTGGTTTACGAACAACCTTGCAGGCCAGAAACCTAGGTGTACTCATTGACTCTGATCTCAACTTTGATAACCATGTCAAGTCAATAACCAAATCTGCCTTTTATCATCTTAAGAATATAGCAAGAGTCAAAGGGTTTATGTCTAAACAAGACCTAGAAACCCTCATTCATGCCTTCATTTCAAGTAGGGTTGATTACTGTAATGCTCTTTTCACTGGTCTCTCAAAAAAGTCCATTAAACGGCTCCAACTTATACAAAACGCTGCTGCCAGGCTTCTTACAAGGACTAAAAGAAGTGCACACATTACTCCAATCCTTAGATCATTACACTGGCTTCCAGTCCACTATAGAATAGATTTCAAAGTGATGCTAATAGTTTATAAATCACTCAACGGCTTAGGACCAAAATACATCTTGGAAATGCTCAGGCCATATAAACCAAACAGATCTCTCAGATCTTTGGGATCGGATCAGCTCATTGTGCCCAAGGTTAAAACAAAAAATGGGGAGGCAGCCTTTAGTTTTTACGCTACCCATAGCTGGAACCTATTACCCTACGACCTTAGACATGCCTCTTGTATTATGTCTTTTAAATCTGGTCTGAAAACTTTGCTCTTCTCACGGGCCTTTAACTGAAATTTTGCTGTATTGTACTGCATTTTATTGTACTTTTATTAAGCCCAGCCGGTATTTTTAATTCTATTGTTTCTTGTTTTATTTATCCTAGAGTGTTCCATTAGCTCCTGTCTGTCTATTAAAAAGACAGAGGCACTTCTATCTTTTCTAATTTATTTATTTTTAAGCTTATTTATCCTTTAAAGCTGTTTTATCTTTTATTTATTTTTTATCTCTTTTTATTATTTGTTTTATTCTTTCTTTTTCTGCACCGCATATACTTAGATAAATACTGTTATCTGATGTCAGTTGTTGCCTGTTATCTGTTGAGCACCTGAAAAGTCCTCTATAAAGAGTCCGCTCAACTTAAAAGTTTGATTAAAAGTCTGATTAGTGACCGACGGGTCCGTCACTCTGTGGAGTGATTCAAACTGTGGAGGCTGTATGCTGCTCCCACCCATGGGCTAATACGTAAAAAGAGGCCGTAGTGCGCTCAACTTGAGGCTGTAGTGCGCTCAACTTAAAAGTTTGATTAGTGACCGACGGGTCCGTCACTCTGTGGAGTGATTCAAACTGTGGAGGCTGTATGCTGCTCCCACCCATGGGCTAATAATATTTTTACAAAAGTCCTGCAGCGTAGCTGGCAGGCACCTGCAGTGGACCTGGCAGGTATAATATCACCCAGAGAGAGAGGCTGTACGGTGCGTAGCAGATTGCAGGTAGCAGGCTGTTTGTGGTAGGAGTGTTTGTTGGGTATTTGTTTTGTGGGCCCAACCAGTATTGCGTTTTATTATAACTGTTTTAACTTCTTATTAACATTGTTTCAATTCTAATTTACTTTTTATATAATGTCTTTCTATGTCTTATGTAAAGCACTTTGAGTTGCCTAGTGTATGAAATGTGCTATACAAATAAACTTGACTTGACTTGACTTGATCAGGCCCTCACTTGGGCTGACCCTTTAATTTGGGCCAACACCCCCTGTATTCGTGATTCCATGCATCTGGTCTTTGATCACGAGGTTTCAGGCGAGGAGGCAGCCAGGAGATTGACCAGCTTGCGTCACGGCACTGACACTGTAGCGGCTTTTTCAATTTCATTCCAAGCATTAGCCGGGGAGACAGGTTGGCCTGACGGTCCGTTAAAATCTTTATTTTTAAAAGCATTGTCCAACACCATTAAGGACGCGTTAGCTAAGCTCGAGCCTGCTACGTTCAGTGCTCTGGTTACCACGGCGATTCGCCTTGACAACCGCGTCAGGGAGTGAGAGAGGGAGACAGGGGAGCGGAGAGACCGTTCGGTTCCCCATCTCTCTTCCTCTCCGGTAATAAAGGGTATAAAATGCAAGCTTCAAGCAAGAGGGGAATCCCACAATGCAATGCTCCACACGGGGAAATAATCACAGGGTTCATTCCACTGGTTTCATTCCAATCACTTAATTTCACTCATTGCATCCTGTCCTCGCGTCCTTTCTTCGCTCATAGGTCCACCAAACGGAGGACACGAGGAAAGGATCAGATATGAGGACTGAGGAATCGAGGCAACGTGCATTAGGCAAATGGAACGTCCTTGCTCAATGAAGCGTCTGCTTCATATTATGCTTACGTTAATACTTAATGCTTTTTATCCTCTTTTTTCCTCAATAAACGTGGCTTTTGTTAGTCATAAAGAATGAGTGTCATTATGGATTAAAACGCTTTATAATAAATGGAAAGGAATGTTAAGACACTGTGCATACATAGGTTCTAACTTTGTAGGTTGTATACATTTATTTATTTTCTCCCTTTTTCTCTAGAAATGCCTTTGGTGCCACATCTCCACCTTTTATTGACTATTTAAAAGATATTCTGCGCAGATATCCTGATGGAGGTCAAATACTGAAGGTGCGGTTGTATTATTCATATACCTCTCCTCCCCTCTCCCACCACCCCCACTTTCCCAACCCCCCAATCTGCATGGTTCCTTAGACTTAGAATAGTCATTGGGCCTCATTCATGAAACGTTCCTAAATATGTGCATACATTTACAAACAATAACCAGTCCTCTTCTTATTAATCAGTGCTCTTTTATTTTTTTTCATGTAATTAAAATTGAGTACTATTTTCTATGTTGTTAGCAAGCTACCAGAAAAGACAAGCAAAATGTCGGCAGGTCGGTTTGTTTACTACCAGGAATTCTTGCTTCCGTGGAAATTTGGACCAATTAGTGATTTCTGGCGCAAGAACATACCTACCAGATCTACACTGCTCAAAAAAATTAAGGGAACACTTAATCGTCACAGTGTAACACCAAGTCAGTTAAACTTCAGGGATATCAATCTGTCCATTTAAGAAGCACAAGTGATTGTGAATCAATTTCACTTGCTTTGGTGCAAATGAAAGTGACAACAGGTGCAATGGAGAGGCAAGAGCAAGACAACCCCCAAAAAGGTAATGGTTTTGCATGTGGTGGCCACAGACAATTGCTCTCTCCTTATCCTTCCTCGCTGATTCTTCTCTAGTTTTGTGTTCTGCTAGTGTCCTTGTCACTACTGGTAGCATGAGGCGGTACCTGCAGCCCAATCAGGTTGCACAGGTAATCCAGCTCCTCCAGGATGGCACATCCATACGTGCGGTCGCAAGAAGGTTTGCTGTGTCTCCCAGCACAGTCTCAAGAGCATGGAGGAGATACCAGGTGACCGGCCGTTACACGAGGAGAGCTGGACAGGGCCGTAGAAGGGCATCAACCCAGCAGCAGGACCAGTATCTGCTCCTTTGTGCGAGAAGGAACAGGAGGAGCACTGCCAGAGCCCTAGAAAATGACCTCCAGCAGGCTACTGGTGTGCATATTTCTGACCAAACTGTCAGAAACAGACTTCATGAGGGTGGCATGAGGCCCCGACGTCCTCTAATGGGACCTGTGCTCACAGGCCAGCACCGTGCAGCTCGATTGGCATTCGCAAGAGAACACCAGAATTGGCAGGTCCACCATTGGCGCCCCGTTCTCTTCACAGATGAGAGCAGGTTCACACTGAGCACATGTGACAGGCGTGAAAGAGTCTGGAGACGCCATGGTGAATGTTATGCTGCCTGTAACATCATCCAGCATGACCGATTTGGTGGTGGGTCAGTGATGGTCTGGGGAGGCATATACTTGGAGGGTCGCACAGACCTCCATGTCATAGCCAACGGTACCCTGACTGCTGTTAGTTACCGGAATGAAATCCTCAGAGCGATTGTCAGACCTTACGCTGGAGCAGTGGGCCCTGGGTTCCTCCTGGTGCAGGACAATGCCCGGCCTCATGTGGCCACAGTGTGTAGGCAGTTCCTGGATAAGGAAGGCATCGATGCTATTGACTGGCCCTCTCGTTCCCCTGACCTAAATCCAATTGAGCACCTATGGGACGTTATGTATCGGTGCATCCGACGCCGCCAAGTACTGCCACAGACTGTCCAGGAGCTCACTGATGCCCTGATCCAGGTCTGGGAGGAGATCCCCCAGGACACCATCCGCTGACTCATCAGGAGCATGCCCAGACATTGTCGGGAGTGCGTACAGGCACGCGGGGGCCATACACACTACTGAGTCACATTATGAGTTGCCGTGATAAAATTTACACAAGTTGGATCAGCCTGTGATTTAAATTTTTTACTTTGATTTTCGGTGTGATTTTGAATCCAGCCCTCAATTTTGGTTTCCATTGACCGTTGTTACGTCATTTTGTTCTCAACAAATTATACAATGTACATCATTAAAGATTTTCAACTTGAATAATTTGTTCATCAAGATCTGATGTGTCCCTTCAGTGTTCCCTTAATTTTTTTGAGCAGTGTACATTCCAAATTAAATATGAAAAAGCAAGGAAAGGGCCATTTAATTTTCTCAAAATAATACATAAGAGGACTGTTTATTGTTTATACTGACATCATTTGCTTTGTTCGCATTCGTATGCATGCTAGAAGTTTCATTTTGAGACCGGTTTAGCTGCGCTATAGAAGTGAATGGAGAGCAACAAATACCCTATTCTGGATTATCACCCCAGGCTTTAAAGAAAATTTTGTTAATTGGTAAAATGTGTGTTTAAATAGTATTGGATGCATTCATTACGTTATGTGTCTAATTAAACAAGTTCATAGCCTACAATTGATTAATAGGCATCATTTAATGTGTTTGCTTTTTACTATCGTAATTTATTAGCTACATTTGTATTGTGCATTTCAGAGGCTACATTTTGTCATGTGAATTTAACAGAAAATAAAAATAAATTCATGCTTGAATTGATATTCAGAAGCTATATTTAGTGGCATTTTGAATTTACATATGCAGTGCACATGGTCCTGAGCAGGTGTAAAATATGTTCGTATGTAGGCTACAAACAAATATCATCAGATACAAAAACGTTGATGAATGCCAATATACATACAAAATTGCTAAAACGAATGATTTACGTACACATTCGTTCTGCTCATGTTTCACGAATGAGGCCCAATTTGGGAATTGTGCATTCCACTTTGTAAATGTAATATTCTAACTATAATTACAAGGGAAATAAACTGCTGTGACATAAACAGGAGCTGATACAGAATGCTGATGATGCCGGTGCTACAAAGGTAGTGTTCATCCATGATGCCAGATCCTATGGGACCCAGACCCTTTGGACTGAAGACCTGGAGAAATACCAGGGTATTGTATTGGCAAAAATTGTGTTATTTTTTGTAATGTTAAATAAGAACCCATATTTATTAAAGTTTCAGTGTGAAAAATTATTATTGCTTAACGTAAATGTATTTGCAAAAGCAAGGTAAGACACAAATCATATAAACAAGTAGGCTTGTTTTTATTGTATTGTTTTTCAGTGTGGCACAAAATATCATGACAATGTATTAGATTTTTTATATTGAATTGAATTATGCCATTGTTAATCTTCCCTGGGACTTCCCCCATTTCAGCTGTCAAACCAGCTGAGGCACTGTATTTGTTAATGTTATCATATTCAGCGAGGAGCAGTCTAAAGTTCTCTGAAGTGCATTAGAGCATTATCACTGGAGAGCTCATTAGCATTAATCCTGCTTTTTATGCTTGTTTTTGAGCAGGTCCTGCCCTCTATGCCTATAACAATGCAGAGTTCACTGAGACTGACTGGCGAGGCATACAGGCTACAGGGAGGAGTGTCAAGCGCAACGATCCAAACAAAGTGGGCCGTTTCGGGATCGGATTCAACTCTGTCTATCATGTTACAGGTGATTTGCACAGTTTGCTAATTCTAATTTTATCTACCACTTGAACAACTGTGACTTGAAGTATGTAAAAAAATATATGGATGCAAAGTGGATTTATATTTTCATTTTTTGTCTTTGTTTGCCTACAACCAGCCCTGAACACCATTTTTATTGTTCATGTCTGGGAAATTGCTATGATGTGGATTCATTTATGGGGAAAAAATGCATTGTACCTTACGACTTACTTCACACACACACACACACACACACACACACACACACACACACACACACACACACACACACACACACACACACACACACACACACACACACACATATGTATAGGCTATACAGTTGAAGTCGGAAGTTTACATACACTTAGGATGAAGTCATTAAAACTAATTTTTAACCACTCCACAGATTTCATGTTAGCAAACTATAATGTTGGCAAGTCAGTTAGGACATCTACTTTGTGCATGACACAAGTAATTTTTCCAACAATTGTTGTATATTGTAATTGTTGTTGTATATCACAATTCCAGTGGGTCAGAATTTTACTTTTGATATCTTATTTTCTGGTACTCTTACAAGCGATACTATAACGTCTCTGCATTTGAATGGATCCCTATGGGAATTGGGCGGTGGGACTAGATTTAGCTGTAAATTATGCAGGAACCATATGGAATACATGATTGGTAAAATGGCTAAGTCATCAAGGGTCTGACGTATCAAACAAGCGTTAAATCATCACTCTGCTGCCAGAAATACAGTAGATATGGATGGACCACTTGAAGGGTTTCTTCTCCTGACTTATTTTTCCATAGAGTTCAATAGGAAAAATTGTCAGGAGAAACAACCCTTAAAGTGATCCATCCATATCTACTGCATATCTGGCAGCAGAATGATGGTTTGAGGCCAAGGGTCGTGATACCTCAGACCCTTGATGACTTACAGCCATTTTACCAATCATGTATTCCATACTGTTCCAGCATAATTTACAGCTAAATCTAGTCCCACCCTCCAATTCCCATAGAGATCCATTCAAATGCAGAGATGTTATAGTATCGCGTGTAAGAGTACCAGAAAATAAGATATCAAGAGTCTTTTGATGTTGTTGGGTTACAGACATCAGGAAGTCATGGCATGCAAAGCCAAAGCATATGCGACCAAATACTAAAAATTTAAGTCAACTTAGTGTATGTAAACTTTTGACCCTTGTGATATAGTGAATTAAAAGTGAAATAATCTGTCTGTAAACAATTGTTGGAAAAATGACTTGTGTCATGCACAAAGTAGATGTCCTAACTGACTTTCCAACACTATAGTTTGCTAATATGAAATCTGTGGAGTGGTTAAAAATTAGTTTTAATGACTTCAACCTAAGTGTATGTAAACATCTGACTTCAACTGTATATACAGTA